>CM059266.1:20297821-20497821 GCA_030347295.1 Setipinna tenuifilis | reverse complement strand
TGAGGGGCACCCAGGGGGTTCACCTGGCCAGAGTGTGTGGGCTGGTCACCGCTGGGACTGTGGCCAGTGGGTGTGTGTGTGTGGGGGGGGGGGTGGCAGTGGGTGGATGGGAACATTGAGGTGAGTGGGGACATTTGTGAAGGGGAGGATACAGGTATGTTGATGGAGATGGGTTTTTGTGTGTGTGTGTGTGTGTGTGGGGGGGGGGGGTGGCAGAAGGGCAGACACAGGACAGAGAGAGCAGAGAGAGGAGGCCAGGAGTGGATTCCTCCAGGGTTGGCCTGGTGTACGATGTGACAAAGAGGAGAACAGCACTCTGCAGCTCTGCATTACAGCACAGCCCAGTTCCAGTGACCTCCGCGGTACACTATGTCTTTATTAAATGACCTATATGCACTAGTAATTAGGCCTAAGGGTAGGGCAGGGTAGTACGTGTGTGTATTTAATAACACCTGACTTTATCAACTTTAGTAGTAAATATTTAGATTTCATTTTTTGTCTGTTACTAACAGTTTAGTGCACTCTAATGTCACTAGTAGTCAAAAATAACTCAGCATGGATGGCAAAAGTGTGCTGCTTTTGTAAGTAACAGTAATAGTTCAAACAGATGCGGCCTGACGTAAACCTTAACTGTGTGTACAGTACCACTGAATTCTCTAACAGGCTCTGACGTTGACCCCTCTGGGTGATGGACTGTGATGTGAGGTGAGGCTGTGAGGCTGTGAACTCGGCGTGGGCGTCCCTGAGAGAAGGCTGTCCTCTTCAAACGCCCGACACCACCATCTGTGCGCCGTTTAGCCGTTTAGCCCCTCTCGGCTTCTCACGGCCTCCGCGCTTAGCTGCGGCGCACCTTTAAAAGCGTTCACGGAGGGGGGGTGGGGGATGGGGGCGGGGGGGGGGGGGGGGCTGGTGGTTCGCTGTGCTGTCAGCCTGTCGAGAGGGTCTCAGCACGGAGCTCCGTGACAGGACCCTCCCGACCGAAGCTGCCTGTCTGTGATGTGGGAATCAGAGCAGGGAGGGCCGGGGCTGGGGCTGGGGCTGGGGCTGGGGCCGGGGCCCATGCAGATGTGCAGTGAGCCTGGTGGTGCAGCGGAAGCAGGGGGGTTAGGGGCTGCACGTCAGGGGCAGCTTTGAAAGGTGCCACGCAGAGGTGCGAAGCACAAGTGGAGAGCTGTGGTGTGGGGGGGGGGGGGTGGGCGGCAGGAGGGTGTCAGGGGTTAGTTGAGGGGTGGAAGGGTGGGATGGAGGGGGGTGGTGGGTGGTGATGGTGATGGCGGGGGCAGGAGGAGGGGGGAAAGGGTTCATCCTGAGGTGAGCTGTCCGTCAGGGAGGGCCGTGACGCTGCCGTGTGGACAGATCTGCACCACAACTGATCACCCGGTGGAAGGGGGAAGGCTGAGATCACTCCCCTGATGCTTGGAGTCAACACTGACAGATACTTACACACACACATGGATACACACACACACATACACACACACACACACACATACACAAACACACCATTGCACACATAGGCATACATTATCCACACATGATCACACCCCTAAGGCCTGACACGTACATTTGACTTACCCACAGGTTGACCCTGTACACACTGTATTCCCTCTCTCTCACACACACACACACACACACACACACACACACACACAGACACAGACAGACACAGCTCTGAGCACGCCTGTATCCTAGAATGTATGTGATGACAGGACAAGAACAAGATGGCTGCTGTTTAGAGCATCAGTTGGTGACACTGTTCATTTTGCATGCAAATACTTTCTCTCCAGGCATTCGAATGAATGAATGAATGAATGAATGAACGGATGCCTGAAAAAACGAATAACTAAACAAATGAATGAATAAACAAATGAATAAAGGAATGATTAAATCTGGTACTTAAAGGTATGCGATCTTATCTTTGTCACAGTTGTTTATGGTTTGTCACTGACAGCTAGGCAGAGGTAAGAGGGAAGAGAAGTGAGATTGTTTTGCACCTCTGACAATCCCATTTGGGGACGCGCCTCTGCTCTCAAACACAGGAGGGAACTGCAGTGGGAGAAAGTGTGCCTCAGAAATCTGAGGTTCCTTTCAAAGATAACGAGCTTGTCAATTTGTTTACTCGTCTGTTTACCGCTGATAAAAAAATATCGCCTTATCTCCGCGTCAGTCTATCCGTCTGCCAAGCTATCAGTCCGTCTGCATCACCTCGGTTCTGTGGAGAGAGAGGAATCAGTGATGAGGAAGATGGGGGCTCACATAGAGAAGGCCATCTGCCAGCTAATCTGTGTGTGTGTGTGTGTGTGTGTGTGTGTGTGTGTGTGTGTGTTGAGTGTGCGCATGCATGCTGGTTTCCCAACTACTTTGAATTCTCATTGAGTGAGTGTGAGTTTCAATTTAAAGGCATAGAGCGTCGCAGCGGGAATATATTCACATATAAACGTATGTTTCCATAGGCACACTCATACAATTGTATATAGCATAGATCATCATATTGTCTCGGTTTTAAAAGGCATACTGTAAGACTTTCTCTCTCTCAATTTCTATTTCGCTCTCTCCTTCTCTCTCTCTCTCTTTCTCTCTCTGTCTCTGTCTCTTTCTCTTTTCTCTCTCTCTCTCTCTCTCTCTCTCTCTCTCTCTCTCACTCACACACACAAACATACACATACACACACTCACACACACACCGACTCTCAGTCATCACTCTCTCAGCGCTGTTACAACTCTCTCTGGCTCCAACGAGGCCCATAAAGGCTTGTGGGTCCAGAGGGTCAGGCCAGGGGAGACCCATATCCAGCCAAGCGCTGGTCTCACTCAAGTCTTTCTTTCCGCACCAATTACACAGCCTGATTTACTGCCCAAAGACCCCAACTGCAAACGCCGGTGATGGGCTAAGACCCGAAACCTTGGTTTTTCTTGAATTTTCTGCACGGCCTGTCTTGTTTTCGACTTATTTATCCAATACAGGTTTATGAACTCATTCTGCCTCTGGGTGCATTCTCTAACCTCCTGTACTGCAACTGTACTGTCTGTTTTGGAGTTACACACTGAGTAAGACACTAAACTTGGACATAGGTGCAGACACCACTTCTATCTGTTCCCCCCCTCCAAAGATTCCACATGACTCCAGGCCTCATCCGGTCCCAGCTTTAGAAATTAAAACCCCTGCCACATATTTGATCATAATCTGATTCTAATCTGGTCCTAATGAGCCCACAAACCATCAGACAGGTTGCTAGGATCCTGATTTTGAAGACAATATAGTAAGCATCCAAACATTCCTCTACTGGCTGTGCATCTCATCTTTATTATATAAAAATGAAAAATGTTTACATCTGTGTTGCTCCAGTGAACCTCTTCTACATCAGACAAGTAGATTGGCTTAAATTTAGACTAACAATCACCAATTTCACTGCATGTCCTACTGTACCCAGTATGTCTATGCATGGGACAATACAACATCCTTGTATACTTGTATCATTGGCTAAATAGTGAAATCACCTGTGTTAAGTGCACGACAGTGTTTTTTTAACCTCCCGAAGCCGTGGTTGACACCTCTGCCTATACCGGAGTGAGAAATAGAGAGGCACACAGACAGCAAAGAAGAGAGAACCGGTTAGGTTAGGTTAGACTTCGGTTAGGTTTCTTTATTAGCCTCCTCCAGGGAGAAATTAGTCTCAGAGAATGGGAGAGTCGCAGCAACAATAATAACACACAAAAGCACAATGTACAGTACAAACAGTACAACCTAGAGTAGAACACACAGTACAAACAATAACATCAGAAACATCAATAACACACAAAGGCACAACATACAATACAAACAGTACAACATACAGTACAAACATAACAAAAGCAGAGTAGCCACAGGGTAACATAGGACGTTCTCACTCACTGATCTTAGCTATCCAAACCATAGCGCCTCCTGCTCCACCATTCCCATATGCATTCACATCATGGTTGAAGCTAGACAGTTACATACAAGCCAAGTGAAGTGAAAGAGCGGAAGCGAGAGAGACAGGGAGATGAACAGAGGATAGTGAAAGAACGACAGGATGAGAGAGAGACAGCGAGAGAGATAGAGAGAGAGACAGGCCTGATAGATAGACATAGAGAGAACATCCACTGCCTCACACGTCTGACGATGACAAGAAAGAAGCAGAAATAGACACGGTGGGAGGGAGAGGGGCAGAAGGGCAAATATGGAGGGCCATGGCAAGCGCTACATACCTAATGAGGAGAGGGGAGGTGAGGGAGGGAGAGAGAGAGGGAGGGAGGGATGGTAACACAGGGATGTAGCTGGAGATCTAATCAGCAGTTTGCGATACATAAATCTGAAAGTTCATGTAATTTTGTGGTCCACTGCTTTGGCGATGTTTAACCCGGCATTGACACAGAGGGGTAATGACACACAACACAATCAGAGATGTCACACTGTGCAAGAAATTTAAACAGAGAAGAACACAAATCCGACCAAAGAAAGATCAGCAGGATAAATATGGTTGCAGCCTTATTTGGTGTGCACCTACTGCCGTCCCCATATGCCCAAGGTGTCACCTGTCACCTTGCTGCCCAGTTAGGGGGTCGGAAGAGGAGGGACCGGTGGCTTTTTGGCAGGAGAAGGGGTGAGAAAAGCATGGCCTTTGGGCGATGATAGGAGTAGGGGGTGTGTAGCGTCCTTGGGTCTATGTCATCTTGAGCACGTCAGGCTCTCTGGTCAAAGCATATCACACACACAGGTGATGACACACACACACGCTCCCACACACACACACACACATCTAGACTCCCACCACCCCAAACACACACACACAAATGAACTTACAGACACACACATCTTTACATAAGTATACATTACACCAACATTTACACAAATTTTGCACATACACATACAGACGCAAACACAACACACACACACACACATTCCTGATATAGATGCAACCAATCAGATGCCCTAATTAATCTGATACTTAACCTTTACTGTTGGAACACTCAGACCCCGAAGAGCACGAGGAGCCTGATATCATGTCCCCCCTGACTCAGCTGGGCCAGCCCACTGACAGATGGACAGATGGACAGGCGGACAGGTTAATAGATATACACACATTAATCTATCTATTTAGCCATCTGTCTAACCGTAGACATGTCCATCTACAAGGAGATGATAGATAGATAGATAGATAGATAGATAGATAGATAGATAGATAGATAGATAGATAGATAGATAGATAGATAGATAGATAGATAGATGCATGCAAACACATACACACACACTGTAAAAACATGTAAACATGCACAAGTACAGAGCCATGTTGAAAGATTAGCCTTAATCGTTAAGATAACCTTAGCCTAGCCTTGTGTGTGCTCTTAAGGGAAGCACGGTGTTCTAACACTGACTTGTCAAAGCTCGTCCGGGGCCAATTCTCTCTGAGGTGGAATTCGAGAGGTCCACAGTTCAAAGGTCACTTGACATGACCCAGCGGTGACCCCGCAGAGAGAGAGGACTGGCGCTGAAGTCTGCATTCTTTCCACTACTGTACGGTGTCAGGTTTCCAGCGGCGATGCTGGAGATCGCATGGCCCTACTCCAGCTGGCCACCATGTTTACAGTACATAAGACATAAGAACGTTCTGACCAATTGCAGACAGCTCATGCTCTGCTGCCGTTTTGCTGCAAAACTACATCTTAACCATGATTTATGATGTCTAGCAAGAGGGTTGGGCAAATAAATAATAATCAAAAGACCTTGATGACATAAATGAAATACCATTTAGTTGAAATGTATCAAAAAAAATACCACAGCCCTGTCATGTATCAAAATAACATTCTCATATATTTGTATTTTAAATGTCTAATAATACAAGTTAAAGAGAGCATGAACTTTGAAAACCTTCCACCTGTCTTTTGTCTTTTTCTTTGCCAGTACACTAAGTCTGTTGATTAAGTTAAGACAGCATTTAAGAGCCACCCACAGTTTATGTCTGGAGACATGCCATGAGTTGGCAACCAGTCAACATATCAGTTATGGTGAGCCACCTGTTACATTTCATTGAATAAATATGATATATATAATTGTTCTCAGAATGATACCAAAGTACTTGACTGAATATACAGCAAGCTAGCCACCAACCCTACTGGGAACCACAGACTGTGGGATAAAGGTGATACACAGGACATTGTTTGGGGGAATGTTGCCAGGCAACCATATAACCACTTTTGTGCACTGTGATTGGACGAGCATGGTAATTCGCCTACTGATGACTATTTCAAAGAAACATTGCCCAATATGAAAGGAGATATCCCATAGAATGACTACACACAATTATGATTATTTTTGGATGATATATCACCAACTGATAAGTCCTCATTTGTATTTGATCAGGTTTTCTTAAACTTAAAATACAAATAATACAATAGTGTTTTGCAATTGAATTGCATGGATTAAAGTCATGATTTATGATTAACTGTTTGCCAAAATTTCATCATGCTGGTGTACTGGCCACAAAGACAAATTTCACATTGAAATGATGCAACACGGAAAAAAAGCAAGATGCTCGCATCAACTTTTCAAAAAAGTGTTGGAAATGTTCCTGAGAACATTCTGTCTACTGATTCTCTCTCACCCAAGCACTTGTATTATCACCTGAGGTTAAATGATTGCTGGACTGTTTGTTTTTAGCTGAGCCACCTCAAAACACATAAAACCAGAAAAGCAGGTATCAGGAGAGCTAAAACCTCATTACGGAGCTCTGCATGACAGCTGCATCCTGTGTTCTCTCTCTCTCTTTCCCTCTCTCTGTCTTTTTCTGTCACTCTCTCTCTGTCCATCTGTCTGTCTCTCTCTATCTCTCTGTCTCCAAATCTCTCTCTCTCTCTCTGTCTTTTTCTGTCACTCTCTGCATTCTGTGCATTCTGTCTATCTCTGTCTGTCTGTCTCTCTCTCTCTCTCCCTCGCTCTCTCTCTCTCTCTCTGCCACTCCAGATTCCTGGCTGTCTTCAGCATGTCATCTGGGCCTACTGGTAAAACCGAACCCCGCGTTCCCCTTCTCCCTCTCTGCTTTCAGGCCTTCTCCCATGTCTCTGTCCTTCCCTCCCTGACCCTCTCACCTCTCCTCACCCACCCCACCCCCCACCCTTCCCCTCCCTCGCTATGCCCAGATCCCTTACCTCCTGCTGGGCTTCTTGACAGCCTGTGATGCCTTACAAGCCTCCGGAGGTGGAGGACCATAGCAAGGCAGCCTGGTGCTCCGCTCTGCTCCACTCTCCCACACGGCTGGACAAGGGAAGCTCCACATTCCATCCCACACAGGCTGTGCAGTGCAATGCAGCCCAGGACCAAGCACTGCTCCTGGGGACAGGCTCCTGTAGGGGCCTGGAAGGGTGACAGGGGTAGTGAGTGGGAGAGGAGGGGGAGGCCCAGAGAGGTGTGACCTTTTAGGCAATTGATACAGGGAAGGATCTCCATATCTCCATAAGAAAACATGTGGTTACTGTCCCTGTTACATCAAGTGTAACAAAGCGTGTAACAATATGTAACATTATGTACTTACACTGTAAGTAGCCATACCTATGGTTAGTGTTAGGTGTGTACAGTCTAAGTACATAAAATTACATGTTTTTACATGATACACCATAAAGGAACCGTAAAATAAATTATCCAAAATGTCTTTAATTGAAAACATTTGTATACCAGTCTAATTCTTAGTTTATAAATTAGTATAAACAATCATGTACAATAAACATGTACAATATATACCTTTATTTGTGTTTTTATGTTGACATACTAAGAACATAAGGAAGAATACTTCTGAGAATAGAGGGAGAGAGAGAGATACACAGGCAGAGGGAGAGAGAAAGAGAGAGAGACAGAAAATATGATAATTAATGTGATGGACTGAACATTCGGGCCCCAAAAGACTCCTCTTCACTTTCACTGTCCAAATTTCTGCCTCTGTCCTGTCAGTCATGGACTCAACTCCTGCTGGGCAGGAAACATGTATAGACATATATGTGGATTAAACATACAACACACAAATTAGTACACACAAACAAAAACACACACACACACACACACACACATATATATATATATATATATAAACACATACACACACAAGTGCACACACACATACCCACACACACAGAGACACACAGACACTCACACACACACGCGCACACACACATACCCAAACCCACGCACACACACACATGCACGCACACACACTCACAAACACTGACGTAAGGACAGTGGTGGGTTGAGTTTCGGACCGGGGCGTCCCATTCTGTTGCAGATGTTAAAAATGAGTGTGAGGACAGTGGGACAGCGTGAGGCCAACAGCAGACTGACAGCTCAGAGCCGCTATTAGTCTTGGCCAGGGATGAAGGGATGAGGGGAAGGAGGGAAGAGCAAAATGAAGAAGAGGAAGAAGGAGAGGAAGAAAAAGAAGAAGAAAAAAGACCAGACAGAGGAGGAGAGGAGGAGAGGAGGAGGAGGAGGAGAGGAGCGGTCACTGGCTGTGATGAAGAGTGGTGCCGCCAAAACCACAAACATACCGCTGAGTGAAGGAGAGAGAGATAGAGGGAGAGAAAAAGAAGGAGAGAGAAATAGAGGAAGAGAGAGGGAGAGAGAGATAGAGAGAGAAGGAGAGAGTGAGAGGGAGAGAAAGAAAGAGAGTGAGTGAGTGAGGGAGGGAGAGAAAGATGGAGAGAGAGTGAGGGAGGGAGATACGGAGAGGGAGAGAGAGTGGAAAAATAAGAGGGGATGACAGGCCATCCACCCCATGCAGCTCATATTCTCTCTCTCTTTTTCTCTCTCTCTTTCTCTCTCTCTCTCTCTCCATTTCTGCATTTCTGTTGACTCCTCCTCCGGCTCCCTCACCCCCCCCCCATGCCTACTGTGAAGGGGAAAGGGGGGCTGTGCTGAGAAAAGCAGGAACAAATGCACTTCGTATGACCCCAGTCTTTCCCAGCAGTCACTTACCCCGAGGCCGGCAAAACACACACATGCACGCGTGCACACACACACACACACTGATGCACACACATATGCCCGCATGTGTACACACACACATATGCACAAGGACACTAAGACACATATACATATGTAACCACACACACACATACGTGCACACACACACGCATACGTGCACACACACACACGCTCACATGTACACACACACATATGTACAAGGGCACTAAGACACATATCCATACATAACCACACACACACACACACAAACACTCTGATGCGCACACACACTCGCATGTGTACACACACATATGCACAAGGGCGCTAAGGCACATATACATACATAATCACACACACACAGACACACATACACATGCATGCACACACACACACACTGCCAATTGACCAATTCGCTCTCATATACAGATCATGTAGTGATATGTGCTGCTTCATATACTATTATTATGTGTCATGCACTGATATATTACAGGCAACACTCCTGTACAGAATAATAAATGGCATCTATTGACACACACAGACACACACAAACACACACACACACAGGTATTCATAGCACTTGAGTATTTGCAGTCTTACAGCTCACTCCCACACACAAACATGCCTGTGGCATCCCTCCCTTGGCACACATGAGATATGTGCATGCACGCTCACACACACACACACACACACACACACACAACCAGCCGCAAACAGCTACACTTCTCATCACACATGCACACAGATGTACAGTATTCCAGACATGCATGCTCAACCCATGTGCTATCTCGTCTTAACACACACACCCACACACACACATGCACACGCACACGCACACACACATGCACATGCACACACAAACACACACAACCAAAGCACAAAGACAGAGAAAGAGAAAGAAGGACAGAGAGAGAACGAGAGAGAGAGAGCGATTGGACACATGTCAAATCCAAAACCTGTCACATATCAACACCATCAGAGAAAAGGCATGAGCATTTGTGTTCTCTCCAAAACACACACACACACACAACTACACACACACACCTACCCTCCCTTTCCATTTGGCATCAGTGCTAGGTGGTGTTGGGTGTCTGAGCTGTTGTGCAATAGTAGGGGGGGTCATTGTGCATTGATAACGATATCTCTGAGAAAGATGACAGCTCCCATGGATAAGTTTCACCTCAGCACGCTCTACAGCTTACGTGTGTGTGTGTGTGTGTGTGTGTGTGTGTGTGTGTGTGTGTCAGGGTGTCAGTAGCGGGGATGGCCATGATTGTGGCTGTGATTACTGTTAGCATCCTGCATGAGTGTGTATGTGTGTGTGTGTATGTGTGAAAACATGTGTTTGGTGAGTGTGTGTGTATATAAAGGGTTGAATGGGGATACAGGCATGTGTGTGTGTGTGTGTGTGTGTGTGTGTGTGTGTGTGTGTTTGTGTGTGTGTGCACCTCTGTGAGTTTGTGGAAGTGCAGGTTTGTGTTTTATGGTGGACCAATCAGAAGGAAAGAATTCTAGACAGGAAGGATGATGAGGAAAATAAAGTTCAAAGAGATACAGAGATTAGACAGAGAGAGAGTGTGTGTGTGTATGTGTGTGTGTGTGTGACAGAGAGAGAGAGAGAGAGAGAGAGAGAGAGAGAGAGAGAGAGGAAGGAGCTAACAATGGAAACAGAAACATAGGTGACAGATACAGGACAGAGAGAGAGAGAGATAGAGAAACGGGGAGATGGAGGGAGGACAGGGGAAAAACAATGTGAGTGAGAAAAAGAGAACAAAGAGTATTGTCTGATGGCACTGCAGGTGTGACACCTGGATACATGGTGACCTTTAGTGCGAAAGACACAGATACACAATGACGTGTACATTTGTGTGAGGGTGTGTGTGTGTGTGTTTGTGTGTTTCTATTTCTGTTTCTGTGTGTGTGTGTGTGTGTGTGCTTGTTTGTGTGTGTGTGTCAGGGTGTCAGTAGCGGGGATGGCCATGTGTATTTCTATTTCTGTTTCTGTTTCTGTGTGTGTGTGTGTGTGTGTGTGTGTGTGTGTGTGTGTGTGTGTTTGTGTGTGTACCTACAAGTGCATGCATTCTGTGTAAATGTGCAGGATTATTTAGCATCTGTTCCGGCCCCTTCTCCACGTCACCGTCACTTCCCCAAATCCCCCTCTGAGATCGATTTAGCACGGCGAGTGTGATGGAAGAGAGAGTGTCAAGAATGTCCGTGGTCAGGGAAGCCCAGACCACTCCTCTTCCGAGGCAGAGGAAGAGGGATGGAAGGAGAAATGAAAAAGAAGAAAAAAAAAAAGAGAGAGAGAGAGAGAGAGAGAGAGAGAGAGAGAGAAAACAAAACCAACAGACCAGAAACTTTTTTGGCTGTGGGATGGCCATTTGCTACCAGCAAGTAGTCACCTTCCTTCTTTCTTTCTTGACATTTTTGTGATAACTTAAAAGAACAAAGGTTAACAAGAGGGGGATACAATTTTACAAAAGTTCTGTTAAGGGTCAGCTCAGAAATCTGACACCATAACACTGTAAATCATTATGATTTATACCATGAAACCTAATTTGTAGATTGAACAAATTACTACAGTCCTACTCTGTTGTTACTAAAAAGGTGCATTTTGCAGGTCCGTCAGGTTATTCGAGTCTTCTCGGTCATATCGTGACGCCCCCCCCCCCCCCCCCAGGGGAGCTGTGGCATGGCCGGTGCTGTGGTGGTCAGTTTGGGTTTGCGGGGGGGTCACAGCGCTGTTTGCCCTTGTAGCTCACAGCTGCTAATGCCCCCCTCTGAACTACAACAGGCAAGTGTCCACACGCTGTGTTGTCTTGAGGTAAACACAAGCCATTGTGCTAGCTGCTAGCCTCATTCAGCACCCACATGTGGTGTGTGTGTGTGTGGGCTCTGTGTGTATGTGTGAGGGGGTGGGGGATGGCTGGAGGGGGGGGGGGGGGTGTATCTGATTTGGGTGAGTTGTGTGTAACCCCACCTGGAGTAAGGACGTGGGGATCATCACTGCAAAAAAATGAATTTCATTGTTCTCTCTTTCTTTCTCTCTCTCTGCCCCTCTCGCTTTCTCTCTCTTTCTCTCTCTCTCGCTCTCTCTTGCACTCCATCTCCTTAGCTTTCTTTTAAAAGTGAATTCATCTAATCCAAGAACTGTTAATATCTTATGCTGTCGCTACTGTCATTACACAGAAGGATAAATCAGCTGTTTGAGTTTGATAAGTTTGACTTACGTCTGTCCAGTCTTACTCATTTGACCCCCAGGTGACCCTACAGTGTCCCTGCTCTGATAAGAAGCACAGGGGTTCATCCTGAGGCACCAAAGCAAGTCCTGTGCCTCCTGTGTGTGTGTATGACGTCAGTGTAGACCTTTGCTTGAGGTGCAGATGACAGCATGGCCATTCAACTTCTTAAATGCGTCTTTGTCACGTGCGGCGAGTGAGAACAGTACAGCAGGTCGACACGTTGACACATCCGTAACATGAACTATCGATATTACCGTCGATGTGTATGGCTGATGCATCTTCACAGTTCATGGTGTAGCTGGCCTTTTTTTGGGTTAGACGTCATCCTAAAGGGGACATAAGGAAAGGCATGGATAAGAGTCACTCCGGATAAGACCGTCAGCTAAATAAAATGTAATGTAATATTATTGGATGAGTTGTCTGCGGCTGTATGATTGATGTGTCAGCTCCGTCTGAGTTATAGGAGTATACCGTCACGGGGTTGAGCATGGGCCTGGGAGTCTTGACGTTCTCTCTGGCCTTCCTTTAGCCCTGACAGGCATTCGGCACTGATAACCTTTTGCTCTGAATTCACCCAGGAATGTGATGCAAAGCAGAAATGACTGCTTGTTGCTCTTCTCCTCTCTGAGAAGGGGCAAGAAAACTCACATTTTTAGCTCACTCATTTAAACGGAAATGTACAGTTTTTGGGATAGGTTGTGTTTTGGTTGCCTTCAGTCGAAACAGTGAAGATCCTATAACTTGTGTAAATAATTAAGACCAAATAGTGATATAAACCAAATAGTGAAGATGATCTTTTTTCCCCTGGAACAAAGTTAGGATGAGCTTTCTTTGGTTCTGCCATGGCCTAGGAGCCTGGACCAGCCATGGGGTCGTGCAGAGTTCAGCGGCATTTCTTAACATATTCAGTTGTATGAACCATGACGGCCTGCTGAGAGAGCCTTTCTCCTCCCTGAGTTTGATGGATTGTGTGGAAAAGCCACTTTTTTAGTCGGGTTCACATCACTGGGGCAAACACCAGTGAGGAGCTGTTCATAAGAAGTGTTTGGCTGTATTTATGAACCTGTGTAAATAAAGAAAATGGCTTAAGCCATTAAAGCTGCAGTTTTCATTATGTCAGTTCAGTCAAAACAGTAGCCTGTAAGTTTTTTGGGGTTTTTTTTTTTCTTCCTTCAGGAATTATTCTTAATTATATTGCAAATGTTGTGTGTGTCATGGATTGTGAGGCATTATAATAGTACCAGTGTGATTCAAGTTAACTTTTTATATGAGTTAATTTGGCAGTAAAATGCTATTTAGTTTATATTTGCTTAATGTAAACAAAAAATATAGTGAATGTATAAAGTTTACACATATTGAATACAGTTAAAGCCTCTGCCAAAATATACATATATTTTTTAATTCATTGTGATTTTAAAGGGTTTTCTTCAACAGTATATTGATAGCAGTGCAGAATGGTATTAAGCTTTGACATTTACTTACATACTACATTAACAAATAAGTGTGAATTCTATTCCTTCATGAAATATTTGAGTACCATTATTTTGGCTACTTGTACAACAACAAATTCACTGAACAATGGTATTTTAAAATATTTTGATGAAGCAGGGTTTTACACACCTACATATGATAGTCATATACTGCTAAAAAATATCTGACCAAAATAACAACGACGACGGTAAAGGCGTGCTTTATTTGAATTATTTGCACCTAACCATCATGTAACACAACGAAAAATATTTTACTTTTTAAAAAACAACAGGGTTTAATGTTACGAATCAACAGGTTTCATACTTTCGTTTACCAGAAAACATTATTTTTAAAATATAGGCCATGTATTTTGAATGAATTATAAATACATGTATTTCGTGTGTGTTTATATATATATATAGGTTACAGCAAAATTAATCTAACATTAGAGTCGTTGTTTTATTCATATTATGCGACGTCAACGAAAAAGATTTGTAGTTCAAAAGTTTTTCTCTGTGTTTATGGATTATCTTTGTCAAATATCTCGATTTAAAACAATGTTATTTGTTTAATAAAATATAGCGCTGTAACCGCAACACTTTGAGGTAAGTGCTTTCTTCGTCTTGGCATGTTTATTATAAAATTTACTTATTCGTTTGCAGTCACCATAATGTAATAATTAATAACAGTCTGGTTTAACCATAAACGTCCTTTTAGAAATATTAAGATTTTGTAGGGTGAGCTGTGATCTGTTCATGGCTGAAGAAAACGACACCGAAATGCTTTTAGCTTTCCGAGAGGAGTGGTTGCTGCTGTCGAAACTATTGTTCTTTTCAACTTCAATTACAGAATGGATATTTAGCCTACTGTACGGAAAAAAATATCGCTGGACACTGGACCGAGAAGGGAAAACATCGGGGTGGAGGGCGGATGAAGGTGAGTCTCTCTAGAATGTGGACAGGACCGAGCGAAGGCCCTGGAGAGGTGCCCCGGGGCACGGGCTGGAGAGAGAGACCTGCGGTTGACCTCGACGAGATGGAAGCTCATCGCGGCTTCTGACAGCCTGACCCCCGCCTCTCTTGAATTAATTTGGGCCTGAACTCTGGGTGAACCTGGGCCTGGAGAGTGGGCAGGCAGGCCGGGCTGTTGGAGGTATAGGGCCCTGGGCAAACCTATCCGCCTGAGTAAATATTGAAGCAGTCCGTCAGAGGGTCGAGGGATGAAATGGAACTGTCAAGTCCGCGTAAACTTTGCAGAAGAGGTGAGGCCACGAGAGAAAGAGGGAGAGCACAAAAAAACGGCAAACTCGTTTCCGCATCCTCAAATGTTCTCGACCCCACACCCCACCGCCCAACCGTGCCCTCCTACCCACCTCCGCTCCTGTTGTCAGCACCCACCCAAAAACTCAATCCAATTGTCCTGTGGAAAACACTCAGCCGCGTTCACCTGCGGTACTCCCACTACATGCAAGATAGGCAGTCACTAATTGGGTGGTTAGATGTTAGATTTTTTTTTTTTTTGGAGGGGGGCGAGAGAAGACTGTGTGGACGGAAGACTGGCTATGTTGAGATGGTGAGATTCTTTTAGGGTGAACTCATTGGGTAACCCCCCTGACTTCTGTTTTCTTTCCCATAACTCTTTCCAAGTTCAGGGGGCTGAAGGCTTCTGCGCTCATTGGCTCTGTTTTATGTGTTGACGGAGAGCTCAGGTTTGCTGAGATGTGGGAGCCGCAGCACTGGCGAAGAGAGTTCTGGGTGCACCGATAACGGCTAATACTAGGTGAACATGAAAACTAGCCTTCCATGCATGCAGCGTGCAGCGGGGGAGCCATGCTGTTGTCATATTTCTCGAAGTGCTTTTCTATGAGCCACAAGTTAAAAGACATTTCCTGTGCAAATAAAATAAACAGAATAGATCAATAGATAACATAAAAATGAAAAACATGGTGGAGTTGAAAGGGCAAAAGCAGTTTTTTAAACGTATTACATTAAAAACTTGATGCTTTAATCTGAGGGTGAAACATGGTCAGCTTTAATACGAAGGCTGCATTTTTCTAAACATGAAGATCCAGAACAAGGAATATTTTAAAAAGTGTTTTTTTCTATAATGCAAAGAGTTGTTCAACCATAGCATATTTAATTATTGTGCATATGGAAGCGGAGTGATTTTAAAATATAGTTCAGGATCCAATAGCCCAATAAACTTGTAATCAGGGTAATATTTCTCAAACACCAATATTCCTACCTATACACTTCGTAGCCCCTGTATCTCAGTCAACTCCTTCTTGTAAACAATATATATTGCGCAACCACATACTTCCCTTTAGTAAGATCCGAAAGCATCGCATAGTGTATATTGCTAAAATATACCCACACTTATAAATATAATTCTTAATAGTATAAATCACACGCTAACATTAATTATGCTAGTGCTGATTTTATAGAAGAAATGAATAAATCCGTGATATTTGCGTCTTTACTGTGTAACTGTGTCCCAATAATAAGTAGGCCTACTTTTGGCTTTCCCTACAATTGTTAATATGGCCGAATTTTACCTTTCCATCTTTCTTTTCTTTTCAAGCAATGAATGCGTGTTAAAATACCCATTTGTATGTAGTTGTTAGCTTGGTCAGACTCGTCGACAAATCCTGGTCTGCTGTTCATGTGGAGCCAGGTGGGCGACAGCAGCCAAATTGGTCAAAGGCCTATTTGGGGTTGCAGGACATGTCCGAGGAGTGCGCAGCCGCAGAACACCATCATCACAAGGTTGTTGTGTTTGGAGGACCCTCGTTGTATAAGACGTTGTCATGAGCTATGATACGAGTATGCTAAGTATATTGAATGACAACAACATAAAAAAACTGTTGTGGTAAGTATAAACATGGTACAATGCATCGTTGAACTAACATCTAAGCAAAGGCTACGTCCCAAATAGTTTGAGTTAAGTTAGCACCTCTGTGAAGATTCTCACTCATCCAGGTCATGGTATTCAAAAGAGCTAAGTTGTATGCAACTGGGCGCCTTTTTGGATCTTGAAGAAGGCTTTTAAATGAAATGTGAAGACGCCCAGGTCCATACAACTTGCCTTTTTTGACTGAGATAAGTTAGCTGTATTCATTCACCTGGACACTCACAACCAGTTTAGCTGATTTAATTGGCGGGATGGTCACTGAGATTGGGTCACCATAATTTTATCCAGAAATTACTTTAAAAAAAAATTCAAAGTACTCGCATAAGCTTACCCAAGACATTTGTTATACAATTTACTTCACTTCTTTTTGAAGTGTGGCTTCCTATATAGCCTGTCCCTTGATACGTTTCATTGTGTCAGATACAGTGTGCTGAAGGCCAGCCCAACAACACTGAGGATGATCTGGAGGAGATGCATGTAGCCTATGCACCTGCATGCGCACCTTGACAATGTGCCTCTAATTGGTCGTAAGTTCCAACCTGGTTAAATATAATATTTTCATGTTTTTATAGTATGTATATTCGTTATTGTAATTCTCTGTTGGGCTACGATGTAAAACGTTGCATATGCTCTACAAGATACGCATTTAAGAGGCTAGGCTACATATTCTCAGTGTGCTAAAGTGCATGTAGCGAGATTGTTTGCAGATTGGTGCAGCCACATACTGTGATCTGGAAGAGATTCTCTCAGCCAAGCGTTGGCACAAGGAGAGAAACCTGGCTTCAGAAAGTAAAACTTTTACCAAGATGGTTCCAACAATTCCCTATACCAGCTGATTAGCACAGCTGATACCAGCTGATTAGCATGGCTGCTTAGTCGGGCAGATGGGCTAATTAGGGGAATCACCTGTTTCAGGTGCGCCGGTAGATCTAATAGCCTACTTGGTGGAACTTTTACTCTCTGCAGCCAGGGTTTCCTCAACTCCAGAAAGATGTAAAGCCACAACCTAATACTTCACCCAGTACCAATCATACATGTGATATTTATTACTTCAAGACTTTTATTGTCATTGAACAGTTGCCTGTGCAACACATTTAGACCAGCAGAGCCAGGGAATCCTGTGTGTGTGTGTGTGTGTGTGTGTGTGTGCGTGTTGCTGGGGGGGGTCCACGGTTCTCTTAGTTATTTGCTTACTGTTGTCCATACAGTATTCGACATAACATATAGCCAACCATCACACATTGATATTGCTGACACTAAATTGGAGAACCCGGCTTCAGAATGTAAAACACCTGCCAGGTATTTGTACCATCCAGCCACCAAACCAGTTGACTCACACCTATCCAGCCAGATAGAAACACCAGATAGATGTTAGTGACATACCTGTTTTAAGTAGGTTATAGACCCACATCATGATAGGGCTTACTTTACAGTATGACGCTGAGGTGTCCACCTATGCTTTTAATGAAATTAGCTCTACTGTAATTCCTATAATATGTTATCATTAAAAGGCTATGTTGCTGCTGGCTGTTGGAGCACCTGTTGCTTGCTTGACACTCCTGTATAGGCTGCTATAGGGAGGGAAAACAATCTAAATATGTGAATGTAAGGAATAATCAAATCTGTGTAGTAGCAAAGATGTTTTCTATGCTTTAGAAAAAAAAACCATGGAGGGAACATTGTCATATCTAGCCTAGTAATGATTAATAACACCAGAAATAAAAAATATGGCATCTTTATGCATTTCTAACCGCCTATCCCTAACAAAATAGTAGCCGTTCAAGTCTTGCATTACAATTTTTTAAATTATACTATGATTACATAATTACTAAAATCTGCTTTGGCAGTGAGTTCTAAAAGAGTTGAGTCCCGTCCATCAATGTAAATCCATGTCCGAGCTACACGAGCTATTCATTGTGCAGCCATCACGTGACACGGTGGTGTGTGCACAGAAGAAGATAAACTGGCTCCCACATTCATCTGTGGGGCTCGTGGACCTCTGCCTTTACACAGTCTCCACACTGGGGAAAAGCCTTGGCGCTACTCCACCACAAGAATTGAAATGCAACATCAGTCTTGTGGCGAAGTAACTTGTTCCTGTTGGAAGAAATGTCTGCTTCACTGGATCGTGAGGCAGCTGGCCCGCTCTGCAGCCCTTCTGGCAGGGGGAAGCAGGCTCGTCACTCAGGCCCTTAAAAAGTGCTCTTTCGTTGGACCACGGAGGTTGTAAGCAAGCCAACGGATCCTGGCAGCAGACCATTACAACAATGACAATTTCAAACCATAGGTGTACAGTCGACTTTCATTTCTAAGACATTATAATTCACAGCATACAGGCTTATATCCTACATAAAACAGCTAGACTTATTTATTTATTTACTTATTTATTTAGTTGATTTATTAATTAATTTAGTTGTGTGTCTCAGTAAACACCGCCCATGCAAGCGTTGCTACATTTAGAAAGTAAAAAAATGCTAAAATGTCGTCTTTATGAGCTACTTGCTTTTGTGTATTAACAACTGGGTCTTTGTAAGGGAGTGAGTTATGACTTCTTAGCTTTCCAAATAAAGTTTTCAGTCAGCAAGATACAGATGTTACTTTTTTATTAAATATAATATGTATTCTAGTCAAATGTATCTGCTTGTCTTTTCTGATATAAAACAAAAGTTGAACTAACGCCTCATTTTAAGAACATACACTATAGGCGACGCAGTGTATTTTTTTATCCGTCTTTCCATTAGCTAGAGTTTGTTAGCTAAATGTGTACAGACATCAACACCCCTAAGCAGAGTGAAGGTCGGTGACGGAGTCTGTTTACATGTTTAGATATCCCAGAGGCGTCCTGAGGTAAAAAGGTCAGCGCGAGCCACCAAGAATGCTTTGCAGCATTCCATGTGCTGCTCCGCACACAGCAAGGAGCCCCGCTGACTACTGCTGGAGTTCTCTCCAGAGTGTCGGGATGAAACCGGACCTAGTCCAAACAGGGATTCTCCCCAATGAATCCTCGTGGCAGATTTATGTGGTTTGTGAAAAACTGTGGGATTTGCGTAGTGTTACATGGACAGGTAGCAAGTGCTCTATACCATGGTTGTAAATTGTAGTAGATATATCATAGTAAATGTCATCCACAGACATTTACTGGGTGGTAAAAATATATATTTCCATGCAAAGTGATATTATTTTCTGGAGATTGTATAAATGTGCCTAAACTATTTTGTATGTCTAAAAAAACATGTACACATAGAATTTGTAAAATATTGGAATTTATTTGAGGTAGATGCACAGATGAAAAAGACACAAATTGGGACTTATTATTGGGATTCTGAATAAGACACACAGACAACTAATAAAACTCAGCCCGCCTGTGAACACATTCTAAGAAATACATTCAGTAGTCCCGAACCAAAACAAGAAACCGGTTCATACTAAAACACTGTGCTGCCATACTTCCGCTCGCCAATTAAGCTAACGCGTTTTGTAAAACAGATCCTTTAACAGGAGCAGGTGCATTAACATTGCATGATAGCCTACATTTCCTGAGCTGTACCCTCTATAAGATGACAGAAATAAATAGCTACTCACTCATAACGACATAAATCAAATGTCCTATTATGCAAGTTACTGTTTGTGTCAAATTTACAAATCATTTTTAAAGAATAATGCATATATCTTTACTCGTAGCTTCTCATAAAAAAGTGAAATCCGACCGTAATCAGTTTGTTAAGTATGACAATAAATTTAGTTGACCAACATTACCCTGTAATGTACCCTGTAAAATACCCTGTAACCGTAGTGCAAAGGGTTTCAAGCCGAACTAGAAAAACCCATTCAGGACAAAAATAATAATATAAAAAACATTTACGACTAAACATTGCCAGTGGTACGCAGACCAAACAAACTGAGACATAAAAAAATGAAACAACTAAATTACATTCTAATTAACAAGTCATAAGTATTTTATGCCAAAAGGCTCCCTGTAAAGACAATTAAAGGCTCACTTCGATATTAGTAAACATGTAAAAGTGCATTGCATACGTAGGCACCCTATGAAAAGACCCTGTACATTGACTCTGAAAGTACAATCTTCCGCACAAAATGGATGCTTCTCTCGCGTCATCAGTTGTGAATCGAACACCGGTCGCATCAAATGATTCACTGGTGCAGGAAAAGCTGCCAAAAGTCACAACACAATACCAAACGTGTTGCATAGGATGGGTTCATGTCTCCTTTACCGACCATAATCATGTTTACCTCACATTTTCTTATTTGGTGACTTAGTGCCACAAGTTCAGTCTAATATCAGACCTATTAAATTTCGGAGCTCGGTGATGCCCCGGGGGACGTGGAGGTGGAATGGTCAGAGTTCTCCTCTAAGTCTTTGCTTGCGCTCGTGGCGCACGAGGCTGGGGCGAGACCTTCTTCTCGCGCTTCTTCTGCTTCATCCGTCGGTTCTGGAACCAGATCTTCACCTGGGTCTCGTTCAGCTCGAGGGTGGCGGCGATTTCCACACGCCGTGCTCTTGTGAGGTATTTGCTAAAGTGGAACTCCTTCTCCAGCTCCGTCAGTTGCTTGGTGGTGAAGTTGGTCCGGATGGCGCTCTGTGGGCCAAGGCCGTAGTCTGCCACTTTAGCTGTATGAAATAGACAAAGAGTCAGTGTGAGTTTTGGATTCTCGCAATACATGACTACATTAGTACAACAGGCAAAATTAAAGATGTTATTAGTTCACATAAAATCTTTTATCCCATCTCTCAATACCAATAAAACAAAAGAACAAATCATTTTTGGAGTCATATGACTTAGACTCAGCATGAGTTTATTTCAAGCCTGTGAAAAAAAATATTTGTCATTCGTCAAGGCCCTTTATCGGAAAGCGATATTCGCAAACACTGTGCTTCAACAGGCTATCATGTTCAAACAGTATGATCTCAGCACTTCCCACTATTATGCCCTCTCAGAGCTTGTGGGAGATATCAGGCCATTCTCCGTGATGCAATTACATTTATTTTCCCGACAGCTGCTTTTATGACTGTATTGGACATGCTGCTACCACTGATTCGGGTTTAAAACAAATAATCTGCATGGCGCTGGAGAGTAATACCGCGCTAATAGCCGAGATGTAGCACAGCCTCTAGACTGGCTTGACAAGGGTGAGGAAGGAAAGACTATGAATACAATGGGGGCTAAAAAACGAGTGCAGTCCGGGGAGACCTGGTAGAAGTTAAAGATAACAGGGCTGGGGCATTTCCTATGGAGAAAGAAAGCACGTCTGCTCGATGCATTAGTGCAAAGGGGGTCTGGGTGGGGGAGGGAGGGAGAGGAGAGGAGAGCTGGATGTTTGCAGGCCAAGTCTCTGCAAGGCGCGTCTGGGTTGAGATATCAAACTGTTTCGGGGCCAGGCAAAGTGAGTAGCACATGGTATGTCTCAGAGATACAGGTTATTTCCTCTGTGTTCGTGAGCACTTTGGCACAAGTCTGGAAATTCTTACCAGCAGCACTCAGTGAACGTCACTGCGCAGATTACGTAACACTCAGTTTCAAGACAAATTTCCTTACTTACAACCTAAAAGTAGCAAACGGTTGTAACAACTCACCAGTTTTGGGGGGTTCCTTTTGACTTTCATCCAGTCAAACGTCTTTCCCGGTTGCTTTTGATCTGTTGCTGTTTCTCTGCCCTGGGAGACTGATATGTCTGCATACGTGCCCTGTAAGTAACCTCGCTGATGGTCTTGGCCCTCGCAGCCATGGTGCTGATACGGAGCTGAAGGAACGGCCCCCTGCGCTCCACAGTAAGCACCGGCCAGCGACCCATAGTTTGGTCCGACACCCGGAGTGGCGAAGCCCTGTGATTGATAGTACATTGCGTCCTGCTCGTGATTTAAGTAGTACTGGTGATGCCCATAGTCCTGACTGGCACATGACTGCGGTCCGTACCCTGTGGCAGCAGCAGGGGTGTTATAAGGCAGGCCCATAGCCGTATGATGAGACTGAGGTTGGTGATGCGAGTAGCCGCTGTTCTGGTGCTGATGTTGAGGGGGCCACCGATGGGCCGTTTCCCCCCAGGAAAAGTCGCCCATCAGAAGTGAAGCCATCATTCGTTGCACCGGAACCAGTGTGGAAAGGGCCCGAAAAGCCCTGGTCCAAGTGATGGTATCCAGATTTGGGCGAGTACGTATTCGTCCCACGGTTACAAATTGTGTACTCCAGGTAAGAGTTCATTCTGGAATTGTCCATGCGCAATTGATGACGGTAGGTCAACCTGCAGTATGGGGAAAGCCTCTTGCCCTGCAACCTCTCGACAGTATGTCATACGGAAGAGAGGAAAAAAACGCTTACCTCCTAAGTATTCTCCCCGTGCTTCCCTATAACACAGTTTTACCTCAGCTGCTGGTCACGTGACCCGTCACGGCGCCAATGGTGAAGGGACGTCCAGAAGTTTGTCAGCGCACGGTGACCATCCATCACGCGCCTGACATTTGCATGACAAAGCCACTTCAATCAAACTAGCCCATCAATCTGATAACAGCACGTATATGTCAAGCCCTGTAAGAAAGGCTCTGCCTAACAGCGAAGAAAGAAATAAAGAAACAGTGGTCCAAAAAGATTTTGCATGGAAGTTTCCACTCGCAGCTCTTTTCTGTTTATATCACTCTTCTTTCTTTTAATCTCACACTGTGATTAAAATATGAAAACTTTAGTCCAACTAAGAACCCAAACCTACTTCAAGCGTTAGTTGCACCTGTAAAAACGGATTAGTCATAAACACAGTCTGTAAATTTCTACTCATTGAAGACTTCCACAACACAACACAATACCGGTTTCCTTGCTGAAATCTGTTTAACACTGGAAAAGGGGGATAATGCAACCTTTCGAATCGGGCCTTGCCTGCATCTGGTGCATGTAATTGAATTAGAAGACTGATCTGTTACAGAAACAAAATTAAGCAGACAGCAAGCCTTCTGCTAATTCCCAGCCACTGGTGGGGAAAGACATATTTTTGTCATGTAGTACACTGTTGTGAAATAGTGTGCAGTCGTGTAACCTGGCAAGGTGTTGAAGGAAACGTATCCTATTGATTTTAGACGATAGGAGAATAACTCCTATTGAGAGCTTAGCAGTCAAATTTCAACGCCAGAATTTAACCCGACTACGTGCAATGAATGTGAAGCAAAAAGGAACGTTTCCTTGTTTGTTAACAACAAGAGGCTGTGATGTTTGTGAAGATGGAGGAGGACTGGTGGTCTGACATGCGTTGGCGGATTACATGGTCGAGGGGAAATGGAGAAGCTAATTATTAATTCTGGTGACAATGGCTAAGAAAGTCGTCCTCTTCATGAACAAGCCCACGCTCAAAGGAGGGGAACACCGCGTCCTCTTACATATTTGCTGGATGCTACATGGCTGACAAGAGCGGTTAACAATATGACGCCCACAGTAATTTGTAACTTGTCAGGGTGTTTGCTATTTGCTAGTGTCACTGGGAAAGGAATGGTCTCTCGGGCAAAAGTTCAAACCCAGGAGTTTGTTATTTTGCCTTGGTGACGTTGTTTTCTTTGTCAGACGAACTCCAAAATGCAGGTCTTTACACTCCCATCAAATTTAGGCGACTTAACAGCAGCATCCAGTTCTTCGTTCCAAGTCTTCCTTCTGATCAAATACAAAACCACAAATACTTCAATATAATTTGCATATACATTTTTGTCAAACATGCATTTAGGTAGTTGACAGAGTACATCAAGTTAACTTGAGAATGATTTATTGGCGTACTGATTAAGATAAATCCATATTCCACTTTTGTGTACAGACCATTTAACATTAACAGAGAGAAAATATTTCTGACCCTTCACTCACAAGCCCATCCCCCGTTGGCATGGCATTTCTTCCTCCCCATTACAGCATTGAGTTTTCTTCTCACATAGGCTACTTTTAGAAGGATATTCAGTTATTGAGTTTTACTTTTGAGATTCGTATTACAAAGAAACGTTATGCTATTTGGTGAAAGGCGTTGCTGACTAAAGACACAAATTGCCTGAAAATATGCAAAACAATATGGGCAAAGACTATGTCCCTTGTCCAAGCGTATTGTCCATCACGCCCTGTGGTAGCTATGTCAGTGCACAGCAGCTATCTTAGCGTTCTTATACACGTTCTTACAAAAGTATCATGCAATAACATATTATGTCACTGAAACCACAAATAACAAAACGAAGTAGACATTTTAGACCTTTGGAAAATAGGAAAATGGGTGTTTATTTATTTTACAGAATGTAACCTTCTACCATACATAACAAATTGTCTATAAACATAATTGTGTGCAGACTAAGCTTTGGTATCTTAGAAGACGGACTAATCATTAGACGTTCTGTTTGCCAAGTGTTAGTTACTAGCCTGCAATTAGTCAAACAAATTCAGAACAAAGACTTCAGCTACTCTATTAAATAAAGGCTAGGAATAGTTGTCTTGGGTCGTTGCTCGGTTGGAATCCGCATCAGCAAATGCGATCTACACGAGCTGAGAACGAAGGAAAAGAGCTAGCCAGCATTGCACTTCACTAGCCACCTAGGGGTAGTTTTCAGAAATTTCGTTAGGAACAACGCTGTGGAAAATTCTCAAGTGGGTAGTAGACTAAAACTAAATAATACAGCAATGCTAAATGCCTTTGGTACAGTGTTATTGTAGTAAAAGTGTTGATAAAAAAATCCTTGTTAATGTTTAAAGTGATGGCATACTTTTTCGAATGGATGGGCTAAAATATTTTTGATTTATTTAAAACATACTGATCCGTTCAAAACTGCAAGTTGCTTGACAGGTTTGTCATAGCTAAATTATGAGTGTCACAGCTAAATTATGAAACAGTAATGTTGCAAACTTGGTGCTCAGTATTTTAGGGCGTTTTATTTACGTTACTTATACATAGACTTTCACATTCAAGGGCTTTCCTAAAACCATTGAAATAGACTATGCAGTCGGTGGTCTGTTGATAAGTTTACACAAAATCGTAACTGAAATGGCAGTAGTGGAGAAGTGAACATACTTGTGTTTCAGACAAATGTTTTAAAGTGATTTTTCAAATTGATCAGTCACACATTAATCATATGATTAGGCATTATTTTGTGTATGATGGTCTGCAATAAAAGGCGTGTCCATTTAAATCTTCATTTTTCGGTATTAATAATTCAAATATTTAAGTTCTAATTTGCTCGTTGTAGGCTAACTTTGAGAGCTTGGGCTATTTAACATCGAGGAGTCGAACCTTCAGCTGTCCAATAATCCATCCAATGCCATCATCTCCCGCCTAGTGGTGAAGGCAAGGAACAGGCGCGCGCCTCGCAGAATTCGCGCTTAGACGTTTGCCTCGAGTAGTCCTCACGGTCCCTCCTGTCAACTGGTTCCTTGGAATAAGCGGCAAATTATTATTCAAAATTATTCTTACAAAATACTTTTCCAGGTTTCAATAGGGCTTAGTATAACCTGATCTGACCTGAAGTATCTGTTGGTCCGCACTACTGCTTCAATCCATGTCTTTTTCCCGTTTTATCTGGTGAGCTACTAGCCTACTGTGGATTCAGTCACAGTAGCTTCAGAGGAAGGAGGCAGTTCTGACCTTAATTTAAATAGGTCGCTGTTTGGCCTGTTGCCAATTTTTAAAATCTCAGTGTCTCACAAGAGCTTTTAAAATAGTCTACAGCCCAGAAGGTCCACATATGTGTACTAAATGTACAGGTTAAAAGAAACTGTGTCACCTTACATTTTATGTAAATATGAAGTTGAAACCATAACAAAATTGCTCTTACACTCTCAGAAAACAATGTATAGAATTGTACTTTTACTTGTCACATGGGCAGTAGCCTACCCTCAGAGGCACATAATTGTACCTTTTAACCACTGTTTTATGACTAGTTTGTATCTTTTCCAATTTGTGTGTTTTGTTATCAAAGTAATTTATAATGTATGTGTATAGAAATGCTTTGTCTAAAGTAATTATTTTTTTATTTGGAATATATTTTCTTTACTGAATACAAAGGGTGTCTAATTCAGTTGACGGGCAACAAGCAAAGTCAGGCAACAAGCAGTTTCTGCAGTTGGCAGAACTGATGCTTTAGTGTTGTCTGTAAAAGAACTGCACTCAGCCCGTGTGTGCACTCAGGATCTTCATCGCGGTATTCAGTTAGCATTTATTTCATTAGCATTTTACATTTTCTCATTGGTCTACTTTTCTCAGTGGCTGATCATGACATTAGGGCCCAACATGTGAAATCCTCTTTACAGAGTTCAGGGTGCTCTTTCTGGTGTTGATTATTGCACACAGAGTTGATTTATAAGGTTAACGTGAGCATCGTGAGTCAGATTATAAGGCAGGTCCTCAGGTAGTAACATAACTCTGTGAACATTTATTAAGATCATTTATTACCATCATCGGTAAATAGCCAGCATGTCTAATGTTTCAATAAGTCTCCAAATGAGAACACGTGTAGGCCTTCAAATAACTCATATCTTTATTTCATGTTTTTTTATTTAATTAAGTAAAGAGTGTAATGTGATATAGGTGTTTGATTAATACCACTGAATATGTTCAGTCACTGGCAAAACTTTGTAAAGTTTTAAGGCGAACTTAGTTTGATCTGAAGACATGTGTTGAGGATAGTGAAGCAGAGTCCAGACTGATCAAGAGTTTCCAGAGAAGATCCATCTTAGTGAAGCAGAATTCTTGGAAACAGCTTGAAAAAATGAAGGTTTTAGATTATATTCTACTTTATTGTCATTACATATGTATAAATACGGGGTAAAAAAATATAGTTTAGCATCTGATCAAAAGTGTGATACTTATACAGTATATTCAGTATGGTACAGTGTAGTTTAGAGTACATTATGTACAAATAAATAAACACAGTATGAACAGGTGGGAATAATTCAGTATTATATACATGAGGGCCATGAAGAGATGTGCTATGAACAAGTATACCAGGTGTGCTAAATTAAATGCAGAGGGTATACAATATGGACAATCTATACAGGAGTGGTATGGATGAAGGTATTGGACTAGGTACAGTCATGGCCATTGGGAGCGAAGGAGAGACAGGAGGTGTGGAATGACTTATGAAGGCTCTCAGAAGCAGATATCAAGTCCTTGAAAAAAGGAAGAGCCTAGAGAATGAAGTGTTGCAAAGTCAGATTTATTATACAATATGAGAACTGGGACAACGATTATGTATTTACTGTTCTGCTCACTTTATGTTGTCCTTTTTGTTTGTCTACCAAGTCGTATTATCCTGCTTAGTCAGCTGTTGTTGTTTTTAAAATGGTTTATAAATAAACATGACTTGACCTGAACTTACACGGGTTCAGTTTGTGGACATTCCACCTCGGTCTCTTAAAAACAAATTCTGCTTCAGCTGTTGAGAAATGATGTAAAGCAAATTATTATGAATTGGGTCACCTGTAATCCTGACACCACTGCACCTCAAAAGTTTATAGGAATATTTCAAAAGGCTCACACCAGTAGGATTTCTCAAACAAAAACAGAGTAGAAACACTCACCCAGCATTAAAAACCTTTGTCTTGGAGAAAAGAGCTTCAGTGTTTTCGTTAAGTCATTCACAGTATCCGATCAGCACTGTGGTTCGTGTACCCAGCAGAGGGTATAGCTTTCCTCCACTTCTCTCTGGCAGTCATAAACACTGGATCATGCACTGACGGCAGCCAGATGTGGTCTACGCGGGCCTGTTGTCTGCACCATGTACAGCTCTAGACGAGGCCCTTAGGATCCAAAGTACACGTGCACACCCGTTACCAAGGGCACACTGACGCCGAGTTTACTTTAAAAGGATTTGGCGATGAAAAGGCTCGGAAGACCATCCCATTACATGCTAACATTCGCAGATAAACACTCACCCAGATACACATACATGTACACATAGGACAAGCATGCAGACATACGCGAGTCTGACTTATGCATGTAAGCATGCAAACACACACACACACACACTGTCACTCTCTCTCTCTCTCTCTCTCTCTTTCATACACGCTCACACACACGCATGCATGCACGCACACACACTTGCATATATTGTGTTACCAAAAGAGACAGAAAAAGAGCACGAAAAATGTAAAACTACAACATGACCCTCTGTCAGCAATCCAAACCAGGCTCGTTGTGGACACCAAATAAATACATCTGCTTATGTCATTTCCTTTCGGGATTTATTTGCTGCACTTCAGCATGGTGTCAAAATTAGTTCATTGTGGTGAGAATCCTGTGGAGGTCAGAAGAGCAGTTCTGTCACAAAAAATCAGAAAATGAGAGTATGATTCATAGGCTTTTTGCTGAAGTACTTTTTCGTCACAATAAATTATTATTATTACTATAACATTGAAAACATGACATTGGGGACCCTACTGGAGCAAAACCCAGAAAAACCTCCAGCCTACCCCACAAAACTACATTTTAATAGCTACTTCCACACAACATGGTCTAACGCTGGCCCTCTGAATGAAATGATGTAGAACACATTCTTCCATCAGACAAACGCACTCATGTTCAGTCATGGGTTGAGAACCCCTTATGGCCGGCGGGTAGGATGGTCTTCACATGTAAAGGCTCATATCACATGCAATCGCCTGTGGGACACCGAGCAGAAACCGCAGTGCTGTTTATTCTCCGTCCGCTGGGGACTGCAATGTCATTTAAGGAGGAGCAGCTCATCTTGTTTCACATAAAGCCTCTGAATGCTCAGAGCTGATCGCTGCTCAACCCCATGTGAACTTCTGGGGTGGCGGCGTGCCCACGTTCATTCGTATGTACCTTCTGTTGCATATTTCCATGCGTACGTATGCCAGGAATGAGGCACTTACGCCCCCGCATCAAACAGAGGGCCAGAGGAGGACAGCTCCGGTGGGAATAGCAGTCCAACTCTTTAACAGTTCCTTATGGTCGGTCCAGGGTAATAGTCATCTGCAACGCAGAAAACCCAACTCTAAAGGACCCATCATAGATGAGAACACTGCCATGTTTCTGCAGCGCTGCATAGTTCACACTTCTTTTTTGGCCACTGCACACCGCTCTCCACACACTCCTCACACACCCTTCACACACTAACATCCACACAACACTCATGGCAACACACACTACTGTTCCAGCAGCAAACTGTGTCTGTGCCAGCTTAATTGGTGGGAACACTTTCAGTTGAATGCATTATTATACAGGTTAAACCATATTTATATACAAAAGCTATATGCAATATTATCTTATTAACTCATTCAGGCAGTTTTTACATGTTATGGCCAACTGAAACAACAGAGAATTACTAATTTGCATCCCTAGCCTGGAAAAAGCTTTTTTTTTCACGACTTCAGGGTACCAGGGTGTTTGGTTTTGCATTTTCATTTACTAATGTAAAATACTGTAAAGATCCTGAACAACAAGCATATGCATGACAATAGTGTTTTTCCTATGGTGCATGATCAGGACATTAAAAAAGTGTTTGCATATTATCAGTATGGTCACATGAAGTGAATTACCATTCTGTCAATGATATGCTGGTGTCACCCGATGCAAAGCAGATGCAAACAGCCATCAGTGGTGGCGGTGCCAGGGCTGTGGTGCGTGGTGGCTTACCAGAGTGGTGTCACTGAGGGCATCATTCAGGGGCACATGTGGCTGGATCTCAAGGACTTTGGCCAGGCAGGGGCACACACATTTCCATATGTTTAAGTGGCCCTTTCACTATTATACAAGCACAGTTCAGCATGCTGGCTCTGTAGTGAGGGATATGTTATATGCTATACTAAACACACATATATTTTTTCCATCAGCTATATACTCAACACAAACCTTTGTCTTGACCCAGAATCAAAATTGTAATGATACATTTCAAACAAGAAATGCATCAAATCATACTCAGATTGGTGTATGCCATATAAACTTATGCCATAGATCCTAAACCCTTACACATGTTTTTTTGTTTAGTTCAAGCTAAAGGACATTACCATGATAATATATATTTGTAACTCTCTGAGGTGGACTTCACCAAGTATTTACTTTGGTGAACACTTGGTGAAGTCTACCTCAGACAGTCACAAAAGAATTTAGGGTGATGTTTTGAAATTGTTTCTGACATGTTCCACTGTGTGCAGTTCTGGGAAAGGCATAATAGACACAAAGAGATAGGCTAATACAGCCACAGTCACCCTACTCTATACCCACTCAACACATGTTATTTATAACCCCTTTAAATAAATAAACAACTCAGGTGCCTATTGAATAGTATAGTAGGAGCTGCATTAGGTCTGTTATCCACTGGAGCCACACAGGATCGGGTTGCCACCTATACTGCCCTACAAAGGCGGAACTCATCTTATCAAGTGTGAAACTGAGAAAAATTACTTTAAAAATCTTCTGCTTCCATGTATTTTTTAGTGTTACGGCAAAGACACATCTTATTTTGCCGATAAAACAACAAAATTCACTCAAGATATTTGGCCACATAACTGATGTTTATTGTTCCAAAAATGCCAATAATAAGCCATTTTGGCTTCAAATTAAAGTTTGGCCTAACTTTTGCCTTTGCAGGGTAGTATAGCCAGTGATGTAGTAGAGGGGAACTGCACGTAAATGCTATATAAACACCTTTTAAAGTTACAAAAGAGATTTCACCTATCTTTTTAACATATGTTAAGATACGATATGTATAGTTTACCCACCTTTTCTTACCACTGTGCAAATAGTTTATTCTCCTATCTCTTCACCACAACACCACATGTATATAGTCTATGTATATAGCACCTCTGAACTGTACACCTACACCCCCCCCCCCTCTCTCTCTTTGTCATTTTATTATCTTGGACTATTGTTTATTTTATTCTATGTCATAAATATTCTGCATATATGTATGCACTGGAGAAGGAGCTGCTGTTAATCTCATTGTACATAATATGTATAGTGACAATAAAAGGCATTCTATTCTATTCTATGTTCTGTTCTATTCTATTCTATTCTGTTCTATTCTAACAACACTGTCTATAGCCTACTCTCTTTGAAAGAGTTCACCCACCTGACTAAAGCAGCTGTGTACACACCATGTGATACAGTGCAACACCACGGGTTTAGAGAGTAAAAGTCTTACAATACATTAATTACATCTGTACAGATAAAATTGGTTGAATAGTTAGCTTCTTTACCTACCTAAAAAAGTTCTTCTAATTCAAATGAGCGTGCTTTAGTAAATGTCTGGAGTAAGGTGCCACACTTGTACTGTCTAACAGTTTTACATATGTGCATTATAGATGCATGTTTTTATTGTTATTAAATATTAATTCATTGTTGCATATTCCTGTGTGTAAAACAGAACTGTAGCTTGATCTGTGTCCTCTGTTGTAAGTCGCTTTTGATAAAAGTGTCTGCTAGGTATAATGTAACGTAATTACATAAATGACAGTTTAATATTGTCCCATTGACCTGTAGTCCACATTTAATACAGAGCAATGCACCCAGACACCACCTTACATTTTCTGACCAACACTTAGGCACACAGGTCAACATAAATGCATTTGTTATTTCAAATAATGTAGGCATTCAAAAGCAATATGAAAATTACATTGCTTAAAAACTAGCAAAGCCACTAGTGTCATGCAGTACCCATTGTAAAAGAAGCCACTGCACTGAATGTCTACCTGAATGCCCCTGCTCTGTTAGTAACTGTAAACATGCTTAGAACTCTAAGCCCTTGCATGCACACTTCCTCCCTTCTCGATTTTTGGCTCTGAAAATGTAATATAATGTTAAAATTATAGCATCTCGAAGTACGTCATGAATGTGTTTGTTTTTTTATTTGTTTATGTGAAATTTACAATAAAGATTTTGTAACTAAGGCATATTTAATCCTCATCGGCACAACCTCTGGTGATGGGTGGCATTACACCTAAATAACTGCACAATATAATGCAGTGGAATAAAGACAAACCAGCAAGAACTTTCTTAATCTTAAGTATTTCAATATAATTAAGTATCTACTCAGCTCTTTGTGTGTAAGAGCAGCGCTTAAAAGGGATGGCTGTGTGTGTGTGTGTGTGTGTGTGTGTGTGTGTGTGTGTGTGTGTGTGTGTGTGTTGTGTGTGCATGCATGCATGTGTGAATATTTAGGATCTTTATGGATAAAGATATAAGACTATAAGTATATTTAAAGATATTTAAATAGAGTTGTCTCACAGTTTGGCTCTTTGGCAAAAGCTTCCTGGCAGAGGTATTTCTAATGCTTAAATGATATTCAGCAATGTCGTCCAAGCTTTTAGCCACATCACATGACATACAGTACATCACTGAATTCCTGGATGCTTGCCCTGGCTTTCCGGAAAACTGTGGAATGTGATAGGCTCACGGAGAAATGATCCTCGGATCGCCACACTCTTAGCAGGCAGACTATTAGATTATCCCCATGCCTGCATGGAGCACTTTAAATGCAGAGGGGGGAAAAAACAGTAAATAAAATAAATAAATGGATAAATAAATAAACTACCACAGCGGATCAGACAGGAATAAACAATACAGAGGGTCGTGTAGAGGAGCCTTGTGTTGTGTGTTGTTGTGTGTGGAAAGGTTAGGGCTGGTCCTCATGGTCTGTCGGTTCCCCCATTTGATGACAAGCTCTTACCTCAGTTCTTTGTAATCCTCATATAAACAATTACAGACGTAAAACGTTTGTGGGAGCCCTTCACTTAACACTCCCCGTCACGGAGCCCACCTAAACATGGCGTAAACATGGCACAGTGCCAGTCACTCGATGACAGTGTGTATCAGATGACTTCATACCTCATCTTCGTACACACACAAGCCCTGTCAAGCTAGGCAGCTGGCTAGGCTGCATATACACACACCCCCATACACACACACACAGACCGGTCGACTCATGCTCAGCTCAGGGGTCTGTGTGTTTGAGTACCTGGGAGAGGGTTTTTTTTACTTACAATCATTTCTTTGTGGGGGTAAAAAGGCTTTTCTGAGTTTTCAAAGTTAAATTTGAACTGAAGGATAGACTCCTGTGTGGTAAGAGCTGTTCTCTGAGCTGAGTGACAACACCACATAAGCACTCACTCTCTGGCTGGTGACTGTTGCTCAGATCTTCTTTGTGTTGTAATATTCCCACACGTTTCATCAGGTTTCGCACACAACAAGAACAGGCCAAAGGCTCCTCCTGCACACCTCATGACACCCCCACACATGTGCTGTGCTGTGTGTGTGTGTGTGTGTGTGTGTGTGTGTGTGTGTGTGTGTGTGTGTGTGCGTGCATGTGGTGGGGGAGGTGCTGCTGGGGGGGTGGTGTATGATTAATCGTGTTTAGATTGGTCGTCTCTGAAGCCTGTGTGGGCGTCTTGACCAGCGCGTGCTCTGACATCTCTCCAAAGGTCCTCCTCATCTCCTCACAGCCCAGGCCTCTGGCCACATCACACGGGCTACTCAACACCTGATGAGACACCTTTGGGGTTTGTCAACTGCTCTTGCTTTTGTTTGTGTATGTATGTGTGTGTGTGTGTGTGTGTAAGAGAGAGAGAGAGACAGAGATGAGTGTGGGAGAGTGTGTGTGTGTGTGTGTTTGTAAGTGTGCATGTGCGAAAGAGTGAGTTTGGGAGTGTGTGTGTGCATGTATGCATGTATGTGCGTGTGTGTGTGTGGGGGGGGGCATTTCAGTTTGTGTGTTTGGTTGTGGGTGTGTGTGTTCAGTTAATGTGGTGTGTGTGTGTGTTTGGCTGAGTACTCTGCTCAGCACTTCCCACGCAGTGGAGGTGTGAGCTGAACCTGGGGCCTGTCACCAGGCCTGGCCGCGGCAGGGGGAGGAGCCTGTGCCTATGAATGACATGCTGACTGAGGCCGTCAGCAGCACTACAGTCACTGCAGAAGATGCAAGACCAGCCCATGACGTCCTCACAAGAGCCTGCTGTTTGCTAACAGATACGTGTGTGTATGTGTGTGTGTACTGTACCAGTGTGTGTGTGTGTGTGTGTGTGTGTGTGTGTGTGTGTGTGTGTGTGTGTGTGTACGAGAAAGCTTCTCTATGTGCTTTTCTGCTTCAGGCAAAAAAATGTATGGACACATCAACACATGCTCCATACATGCACATACACGCACAATAACACACATTCCCACACAAACATTTGAAAATGTGTGTGTGTGTGTGTGTGTATATGTGTGTGCATGCATGCAGACGTGTGTGTGTAGTGTAGGTGTATGTGTGTAGGCATGTGTGTTGATACATTTTTTGCCTGAAGTAGAAATGTACAGAGAAGCTTGCTCATCCACCCCACCACCCTTTAGACATTTAGTGGTGAACTGTTACTAAATTGATCTTTAGAAGTACTGTTGACAGCAGTTATCTCCTTCTTGGCAGCCATATTGGGTGAGACAAAGCATTGATCAGTCACTTAAATGTCACGATTGTCTTATCAGTTTGAAGCCATCGCGGTTTTCCCTTAAACTATCGCAAGAGCTGTTACCATCCTTGGGGTATCTAGGGAAACAAGTATAAACAAAGATCCAAAGGATCCTGTGGTTCTAATATTGTGAGAGGAACCCTCCCCTTTACAGAGAAACACACAGAAACTTGTTCGGGCAACCAGTTGGTGTGTCAATCAATGAGGCAGCCATTTTCCAATGAAGCCTAGCGGGTGGGAACCTTTGCTGACTTGCACAATCAGTCTTGTCTAGTGGCACTAGCTGGCATTAGCAGACAAAAGTCAGTTTAAATAGACAAATGTACATGTGCATTCTCCCATTGTCTTTCTCCCTCCTTCTCTCTCTCTCTCTCTCTCTCTCTCTCACACACACACACACACACACACATACACGCACGCACACACACACACACACACACACACACACATTTACACATGCACACACACACAGATTGCACAGATGCATAGATTTTATATTATCCTCTTTCTTGAATTATGGATGGTCATTTTCCTATGCTCTTTAAAACGGTCCTTAGTGCTACTAGATATATTTAAGACAGAACCTCAAGAGCTAACTGAAGAATCGCAAATGTATTGACCTGTCTTCAACCCAAACCCACTGACTGATATTTCAATAATACTATCTCTGCAAGACCGGTCAAGTGATAATGTGCCTTGTCACAGCCAGCAAAGTTGTTAATAATGGACTTTTATCAGGACTTGGAGGGCAGTCTGCCTATTTGACCATCATTTATAATGGAGTTATGACAGCCTACTCCTTAACGCACTTGTTTCACTTTGAAAGGGTTGGTGGTGGTGGTGGTGGTGGTGGTGATGGTGGAGGGAGAGACTGGCCCTCCATTGCGTTACCTTCTCCTCAGTCAGCCAGTACCTCTCTCACAGACAGACAGTGGTGCCAAAAGTGGTGCTTTGGAAAATAAATAAACAAGTTCCTGATTGTGGCGCGGGCGGGCGAGAGATGGAGATTGAGAGGGGGCCAGGCTGATAAAAGGCCCTGTGGGTATTGGCCGGTCTCCAAGGAAAGCTGGGCGAAACAGATAAAAGTCGACGTGGCACCACACCTCAAATTATGGAGCCAGAGAAGCACATCAAAGTGGCCACAAACTGTTTACCCAATATCCATTCCCTCCTCTCTCTTTCTCCCTCCCTCTGTCTCTCCCTGTCTTACTCCCAGCCTCTCTCTCTTCGTTTCTCTCTCTCTGTCTCTCTCTCTTTCTCTACCTGACCTCCCTCGGGGCGTGTTGTATGCTTATTGTTTGCCTGTCCAAGGCCTTACATGCCAGGGCGGATAGGTGAGGGTCCTCTCCCTCTCAGGTGTGTGTGGAAGTGGATGTGATGGGGCCAAACGAGATGAGGAGTGAATGTGCTGAGCCCGTGGCGGTAACAGGGAGCCTCTCGGCTGCCCAGAGGCGGAGTGGAGGCTTGCCAACTGGTGACACGAGACACAAAACACACACACACACACAAGCTAGCGACGATCGCAACGTCCACTCGCACGCACGCACGCACACTCACTCACTCACTCACTCACCGTGAAGAAGAATCTGGATAAACTGTGTAGAGACTCAGGTGCTAAAACAACAGGCAGATTTCTGGCACTACATTTCAAAATCATGCACATCAATAAGAAATATAGTAATGCTAACATGGATGTGTCCGATAACAGCTAATATGTTTAGCTTTTGGTTTAAATGAATAAAATTCTGTTACAAGGCAAAATTGTGATATTAATCATAACTATTTCTATGTTGCATTTAGGGTTGTTTTCTTGATTTCCCTTTAGTTTAAGCTTCACCATTGGGCCTTGCCTAGAGAATGTAGAACAAAAAACAGTGCAATACACATATATTTAACAATTCATAACAAAAAGTAAATGGCTGATTGACTATCCAGTGGCCGACAGACCAAGTGAGAAGATGTTTGGGAAACATCTAGAAACAAGAAGCTTCAGGCTCTGGTAAATAATGAAAGATGCTAATGCTAATGCTAACACTAACAAATAACTAGCTGCCTCATTGTCTGTTAGCCTGTCCATGCTCTTCCCTTAGGAAGTGCTTCCTAAATTCTGAAATGAACACAACTGCTTGCTACCTGCCAGCACACTAGAATTATGTTATCTAGTGGACAGATTTATAATACCCTACAGTCTTTCTGCATATATAGTGCAAGTCTACATATCTCGTATACTCTTGTAGGCGGACTGGTCATGTGTTGTGCTTTTGACATTTAGACAACAGCAGAGATTGAAGTGAACCCCATGGACTTTCAAAACGCTGAAGTGATTGACAAATGTTACTCCTAAAATTCTCACTAGACCAATGGCCACCAGTGGCCTTAAGGATGGGGGGTGGGGGATGGGCTTGTGTTGATGAGAAATCTCTTTAGCTCTTATTTATACACACACTGTACATAGGTTCAGATATTATTAATAGATAGACACAATTGTGTGCAAAAGCCACACACACTGAGGGAGAGTGAGAGACAGACACACACACACAAAGAAGATCCAAGAGTGTTTCTAGTGCTATATCTTATTCCCCTTGAGCCCATTTTGATTTAGTTCTGAACTTACTGCTGCACCGAAACACTGACTGAGTTTATCTTCCTTCTCACATGAACTGTAAGGACACTGAGAAAAAAAGAATATCAAAAGAAATAGCCTATTGTTATTATACATAATAAATTCAACCTATTCATTTTTAGTGGTTATTATTATTATTATTATTATTATTGAGTAATTAATAGCTGTTCCCATGTAAATGTAAGATCATTAAACCAGTGTGAAAACTATAATGCCAAAACTATAAAAATGCCCATGTCCACTGAGATTTGCAACACATAACTCTGACATAACATGACTTAACAGAAACCAGGTTTGTGTTGCCCCTGTTGTTTTTTGTAGTGCTAGTAATTTGGTTGAGGATGTGGGACGGCAGGCTACAGCAGAAGCTCCATCCCAGAGCCAGTGCCTCCATAATGGCCGCCGCTTATTGTTCATATCGCTCATTGTGTTCTCAGCGCCATTTTACATCCAAGCGGCAGCTCCCAGCTCCAGTTCCAGCCCCGGCAGCTAAGCCCCTTGCCTTGTAGTGCAATAAGTACATATTGAACCCAACTGTGACTTACATCTTTAGGCAGAATGGAAAATGAATAATTTTCTCTAAAAACTAGCAAGGTTGAAGAATAATGATTGCATTGATGTGCTGTGGGCGGCTGCTGCAGCAAGAGCATTCCCTGCTTATCATGGACTGTGGCAAATATGAACTGTGGTATGGTAAACTAAACTCTGCATTAGCTTTTGGCTAATTGCTAACTCGGAGAGCGTTGGAGAGGCTGGATTCATTTTCTATAAGCAGAGACAGTATTTTTTAAAGGGCGTAAAACAACACAGCCAAATAATAGGCTATTGTTTAAATAAAATGTTAAATTGTATATAGTATTATTATATATGACCTAATCTTGATCCAAAGCTTGGCAATAAGACATAAAAGTAAACCCAGTCAGAATAAACAAGAAATTTACAATAAATGCTGGCAAAATATTTTCAAATTAAAATAAATTAAAAGCCTACAATAATTACCTATATACTATGACACGTTTTATCACATATTTAAAAGCATGCTAGTACTGCTGTCTATGCATTGTTGTTATTGTCTACTCAAGCCCTCAATAATAATTTCAGTATAAATCTGAAAAATATATATATTGACAGTTTACTATTTTTCTATTTCATATTTCCAGGTCCATAACATTTTAGAAGAATAGCTAATTAAAATATTCAAACATGCTCATAATGCAAGATGATAATTCTATACATGCAAGGCACAATCAAATCACACTTACTCCATCTTATAAATGTCGTTTTTATTTCAACTATGAAAATAATGTACAATAAATAATTTGAAATTTGCTATTAAAGAATCTCAATAAATAAACTAGTTCTAAAATTCTTCAATAGGGACGCCCAACCAGGAGTGAATTTCTAAAAGCAGTTCAGCTATCCTTAATGTCTCACACGGTTCCTGAGAATTCAACGATTGAGCTTAACTGGAAAAGTTCCCAAAAAGGTATTTAGTGAGCACAAAGTGAGCACAGAAAATTAAAAGAAGATAAATACCTGAAATTTCGACAGGGGAAGTCCGGATGGGATTTCGATAGGTTAAAACATAGCAATACTGTCAATTAATAAACATGTTCTCTCCTTTAACTCTCAGTGCCTCAGTAATACTGTATTCATAATTAAACCCAAGATGAGGGGATATTTTCTATAGAAATTTGCAGGAATGTTGCAGTCGAGAAGCATTCAAAACATTTTAAACACGACGACAGTCTTCAGAGTTCGATTGTTCTTGAGTTATTGATGTAAATAGTTCATGTTTTTGTCCTCCATTAGAATTGTAAATGCTGTAAGTCTATTGTACAGAGGGTACTCGTGAATAAATCAAAGTCCTCTTCGGAGAAATCTACCGGACTGTCCAGAGAGCTCTGCAGACTGGGCGACAAAGCGTCCGAAATCTGCAGGCATGAATCCGCAGAAAAGAAATTCAAATCGGGCAGCGAAGCGGCTTCCTGCGGCTCCGTAAACGAGTGATCCGAGGCAGATGCGCGGCCCTCGCCTATTGTTGCGGGGTTATCTGCAGTGGGCGTCGGGAATGGGGGAGAGCGGACAGCTGTGTCGGAGGCAGCCTCTTGTCCACTCGCCTTATTTTCCTCGGGCGTGGGTTGCTTATTGTCAATGCTGTTTGTGTAGGAGGTTGTTGAGGCGCTAGTCTCGCTTTCCGATACTGCAGCTGAGCCAGAGCCAGAGCCCGAGCCCGAGCCTGAGCCCGAACCCGGGCCGGAACCAGCGCCAGAACCAGACGCTTCCAAGGGCTGGCTCGAGTATGGCGATGCGACGTCGGTGCCTTCCAGAGGTTCATACCCCCCAGGATCGCCCTCCTGGCCCTCCCTATGGTGCGTCGTTTGGCGCTTGTGCTTCATCCGCCGGTTCTGGAACCATACTTTAACCTGTCGCTCAGTAAGATCCAGCAGGGCAGCTATCTCCACCCGGCGAGGCCGGCAGAGGTATTTGTTGAAGTGGAACTCCTTCTCCAGCTCCAGGAGTTGAGTGTTGGTGTAGGCTGTCCTCAGCCTCCGGGATCCACTGCCGTTGTCCAACCCGCCCTGCGTCTCTGGAAACACCAACACATGACACAGAAATAAGTATAATACATCAGCCTAATGGCACAGTTAACTCGCTGCTGAAAAGCCTCAGCAAATGACGGGGCTAGTAATAAAAAATCCCAGTGCGCCATAAAGCCAGCAAGTTAGCCATGGCTGCTGTGCTAAGCTTGTTCATGTATCACCTTTGTAGTAGTGTACACCCCGTTATTCCACCCAACTCCCATATTTTGTTTTGTTCCACTGCCTCCACGTTATATACTGACATCCAACATGGCCACCCCAAACCCCGAGACATGGTTATGAATATATATCATTAAGAGGGCGATGACACGGACTGCGATTATATCGTTATTCTAGATTTACTATCTGTATTGGGAGAGAGGGAGAGAAAAAAAAACTTTATCAGGAAGAATGCACACACACACAATCACAACCTACGCCAGTAGAATGGGGGAGGGGTGTTTAAACCTTACAAGACATTGTAATTCAGAGAATTACATTTCATGTGATACTCAATCTTAGGCAAATGTTCGATTTTGCCGTTAAATATCTATTTGTGGATTAGCAGATAGCTAATAATTTGTCTTGTCAATGCAAATGACAGAAGGTGTTTTGGACTGGGCTATGAATGAGAGACTAGCTCATGCAAAGCAACACTGCAGCTTGATGCAGCATCTCCTACCACCTCTGTGTGTGTGCACATCGACTGCATAATTCTTCATCCACATAAAATAACACGTATAAAAAATAGCAAATTGAAAATAAATACTGCAGCCTATGAGTTATAAGAGCAGTGTGATGTTGCCAAAGCTCTCTATAGCAGGTACATCGTACAACCATGTTAGACACAGCCACCCAAATGCGTAAAAATGAAAATGTTAAAAAGGCAAAAATGCTCATAACATGCTCCACATTCCAGTACAGACCTGTCGGGGACTCCAGTCCGACGTTGGCATAGCCGGTAGATGCGGGAGAGGGGGAGGAGGCGGCTGCTGTAGCAGGTCCAGGTTTCGGGCACTTCTTCGAGGATTTCTTCTCCTTCATCCATGGGAACTCGTGGGCCAGGGTACCGCCGCTCGCCGCCGGGACCGGGCCCTGCTGCGGCTGTGGCGTCCGGAGCTGGAGGCCATTGGAGGTGCGCTTTTGGCTTCTTGGTCGCGCCTGGCTGCTTGTGCAGGGGCTCAAGCTGGGTATGGTGTGCTCGAAAGGAGGAGGAATTACTGTCGAGTCCTTGATTGATGAAGTTTGAAATGACTCCAGGACAGCGGGGAAAGACGTCAGGCACTCAGCGAGGGAAGGCTGGCTGTTTATGAACCCAATCTCCCTCTCAAATTCAAAATTCATAGCTTCTCTTGGTCACAAAGCGGACGGAGATATCAAACAGCAAAAAGAAACAAAAACGAGAGATTATTTGCGCCCCGCTATGGCGTATTTGCGGGCTTTAATAATTGTGTATATTGGTGATATTACTAGCGTATGGGGACCTTGGTCTACTAAACTGAAGACTATGGGCGAAATTGCAGCCAATTCCTGGTCACATGACGCGACATAGCCAATGGGAGCGCGGGGCCTGGTGGCAAAAGAAAGCATTATTTTCACCAACTGATCAAAAATATCTCGGGATAGGGGATTTGTTTGTATTAGCAGGGGGTAATAATTTCAATAAAAAGGTGCGCTGACCATGTGTCCTCCCGCTGTTGCTTCGTGTGGGTGTTTAGGTGATGGACCTTCATGACAAACAATGGACAGATGTACGCATTGCTTCTGCTGGACCTCGGTGATGTAATTCGGTCGCATTAAGTGGTTGTTAAAACCGCATCCACAATATGGCAAATACCATCTTCCCATGCACCGCTCATTAATCTTCAAAGTTTTTGACAACAGTAACAGACAGTCAACCTACCCCTGTATAACTTTGCCCCCTCAAAAAACATTAAAATGTCATGCCACCTTATGGGTCTACAGAGTCCACCTCGGATGAGATGTCGAATAGCGGTTTCTTTACCATATCAGAGATCATTCTATGCATAGCGTATTTTGTAGGATTTGTAGCAGGATTGCTGAGAGTGAAGACACAGGTCAGTAGTTTAAGTGTTTTAATATGCAATATAAATGATTATTTGCAATTATGCTACGATGTAAATTTAAAAATAGCTGTTAGGCTACTGGTAATAACGTGAATGCAACGCATGCGTTTAGAGAAATGTCTTTAAAATGTGTTCTTTATAGACTGGATCCTATGTAGTTCCAGCAGGGCAAAGTTTTCACTCAGTAAAAATGGTCGGCGTGTTTACTGGACTGACTAAAAGTTCACTGAAAGGTCGCGTTTGGGAGTCCTCGGTTAAGTGTAACAAGAAAGGGGTTTGTTGACATTAAAATAAATTTCTGCAACATGCTGGGCAGAAAGAGAAAGTAAAAATAAACTTCACTACATGTAATACTTAAAACCCTGGAAGTTAAAGGCATTGTGGGAAAGGGTAGATATTTTTAGAATCGAAGTCGTGAAATAACAGCGGTGATCAATCTTAGCCCCAGCAAAAGGCTTGACAGGAGAAGCCCTCAAGAATTCTTCTCTTTTCCTCCACGAACACAACAAAGAAAACGGCCTGTCTTTGCTAAGTTATCCAGTAATGTTTTACCTTTACGTCCTGTAATGGCTGAGTTTTTTTTGCAAGGCAGAAACGCAGGTTATTTTGACTCCGTAAAGAGAAGCTCAATCGGGGTTAATGTGTTTTTTTATAGCTAACAACAAATATTTCAACCCAAGAAGATACATTGTAACACGACTTTATTACGAGGGAGAAAGCGAACACATGGCGTTTCTGGGAATCTGCGTAGGTGGTTATGGTTTTTTCAGATGAAATACAAAGAGGCTAGCAGGCCACGGTGGAGGCAGAGGAGGTCAAATCATTGCAAGGGCCTCCACCACTGCTGACTTGGGCTGACTACGCTTAAACTAGGACAAGGCAACGGCACTCTTTATCTCTCCAGCAATCATGCTGACTGCACTTTTTTCAAGATTTTGGAATTTCTTATTTTGCTTCCAAGAGGAACTGCCCTTCCTGGATTTATTTGCGTCGCCCTCGTGTCTGATTGCGTCGGTAATTATCATTAAAGGGGAGCTTTGACATTGTTGGCGTTTTACCTGATATTGCATGTTAAAATATCAAATCAAGTCTTCAGCAAACTCTTACGACAGAATATGATTCAGGGAGCCTAAAAACCTAATGAAATAGTCTGGTTTCTTACAGTGTAAAGTAGCTTTAATGTTTTCTATCCAAACGGCCATTCCTGGCTATTTTACTAAGACTGTGAAGTACGAGATTCCGCATAAATAAAATCAAATAGAAGAACAATTAAAATCCGTCAAAATTGTCGTTTACTGGAATATTGTTTTCATTTGCGGAGTTCTGGTTTCAGATCTACTGCTGTTACAACCAGTAGTGTTTTTGCTATTATTATTATTGTTGTTGTTGTTATTGTTATGGTTTGCACATGTTTAATATCCTACTAAAGTGTAAATCTTGAAATCTTGATGGTATTATATTTGGTATATTTAAAACACCCTATTGTATTTAGCATAGGTCCACATTTGATTCAAATAAAATGCCAAATAATGGGTGCTTGGGTGACGCTTCCGTGTTTTATTACGCAATAGGTAAAAGATTAGATGAGATGTTTGGGATAGTATGAAGTGCATCGTGGAAGAATAGCGTCTTTAGCCAAGATAGGATTTGTGTTTCCCTGACATCACGTGACTTTTTTCAGGCGCGGACCCGAGGGCTCTTTCAGCGGTCTGTTATTGCCACGAAGAGAGACAGAGCACATGCTCCCGTGTGTGTGTGTGTGTGTGTATGTGTGTGTGTGTGTGTGTGTGTCTGATGTGTGTTTGTGACTTTTTCCTGTCTAGTTTTTAAAGGAACAGATATAGAAGTGAATAACATAACATTTTATTAAAGAATTGTTCAACAGACAACTCTTACCAAGAGAAATAAAAGTAGCTACAAAGGACAAAAGAAGTTCTCAAAAAAGTGTTCTATACTTCGTCTAATTCTCGACTATGTAGGAACGGTCTGATTCCGCTCCCTCGCCCCCTGTACAAGTCAAGACATAATTTATGTACAAGGGAAACATAAACTACTTGTCTCTAAAATACAACAACTAAAAATTAATTTGTTACAATGACAAGAACACAACGTCTTTATAACAGGTAAATACTAAAAAAGTACATTTTTTCTTGATATAAATACATGGGGGGATAAATAATAGAAAAAGAATGTATTTAAACTGGCTATAACAAATAAATATATATTTATGAATGTTCACTTGAACACACATACCGAAAGACGCTGATTGGAGGTCTTCCATTTCAAAATAAGATTTATTTTTCCTTACCCATCAAAATGTAAACTCTAAGTGCAACAATGATGCCCAGCCAAGAGAGCATTAGCGTAAACCGAGCCGTCTACCGCTCTCTGCTTTCCCGGACATGCATTTTGTTCAAATATACCCTGTTTCCACGTTAAGTCAAGACATGAGAAAATGTGGGCTTTTCGCATTAGTGGTGGTTAATGTAAGTGAACCCTAAGGATTGGAGGGGGGGGGGGCAGGGAGGGGTTACACTGAGTTTGGGGGTTGGGGGAAGGTGGGGAGGGGGGGAGCTGAATGTCTGTGTACTACACAAGTTCTCAACTCTTTTTTTATACCCTGTTCCGATGACAGCACATAACAAACATCCTTTCTGTGCATTGCCCATGGAGATTGGTAGCACAACTCTTTAAAGGACAGCATAATAATTAATTAACCCTATGGCCCAGTACAAAAAGGGAGGTAACACTACTTTGTTCTCCAAAAGCGAGCAGCAAACGGTCGCTTGGTGATCTGGTTACTTGACCAAAACCGATTTAAAAAAAAAAATGTTAGTGAGACGTTCAAAAAGAGAGGTAATGTGAAATAAAGGGAAGAGAACCAAAACAATCCAGTGGTTTGCTTGCACCAATTCCATGTGGCAAACTGCTTTCTTAGCTCCGCATACTGTGGGAGTTATCCATAGACTATGCATGAACTGCCATGACGTCAGCATTGGCTTTCATGCTGACGAGGTACACAAATAGTTACGGTGATGCAACGTGAGTCACGAGAGGTCACACGGCAGTTAATTTTCCGTACAACACATCCATTATATCACCTAATCATTATATTTATTAATTCTTTAGGGGGGCAGGCTGTAGAAAAGGGGGAAATGTGTGTGAAATAAACACTAATGTAAACGATTATGAGAAATGGTGTTACACGTGATGGAGACAACATCAATACAACGGTCTATGAACACTGCAAGAAACCACTGGATCATCTTTTTCAACCCCATTGCATCGTCCCATGGGTTAGTGTTTTTTTTTTTATTCGATTCACTTATTCCAAACCTGCTACAGATGCGTTAACTTGGGTGCTTCCTGGATTCTACCCTGAGAAGGATGGTGAGCAGACAGATCCGTGTACGTTGGATGGGGGTCACACGGTCCATGATGCTGGCTCGCTGACATCTGCGTGGCACCGTTGTAGTCCATGTTGCCCGACTGGTGGTGTGGCAGGTGATTGAGGCCGTACATGGATGGCCCGGTGGTGGGCATCGCATCTACGTAGTTCCCTCCAACGTACACAGGACTGCCCTGCATGTTGGGAGTTCCATAGCTGCTGTTACCCTGTAGCCCGTGAGGGTCGTACTCTGGCGCTGTGTTGGCATATTTTTGTTGCGAAGGGCAGCTTTTCATGGGGTTTTGGTAAGCTGAGGACATGGCGTATGCGTTTTGATGGGGTTTGTTGAAAGATGGCGGAGAGGGGGCGTCATAGCTGCCAGCCATTGAGTGCATGGAGTTCATGAAGCCTGCAGAAGACTGCATGGGAAGGGGTGGACTTCCGGTGGGGGACGGTCCGCCAGAGGAAGAGCCCATGCCTTTTGATTTCTGATCCTTCTTGTACTTCATGCGCCGGTTCTGGAACCAGATTTTGATCTGCCGCTCGCTGAGGTTAAGCAGGTTGGCCATCTCCACGCGACGTGGTCGACACAGGTAGCGGTTGAAATGGAACTCCTTCTCCAGCTCCACGAGCTGCGCGCTCGTGTATGCTGTGCGCGCTCTCTTGGAGGCGGCCGAACCCGGGGGGCTTTTCTCGCCGCCACTGCTCTCTGCAGGGGTGGGAATGAAATAAAACATAATTACTACAGGAGTAAATTGAATGCATCTTTCTCTAATAAAGCAGCCAACGAAACTTATCCCCCTGATATTAGTTGTCAACACTTCATAACTTTGGCATTTATTAAGCGATGAGAGCCCCAACATAGGCCGGGGTGTATGTAAATTATATTATTGCCAAAGCCCACGGCCAGAATGGTGTTGGAGAGACACGAAGAGCACGTTCACTGTCATCACTGATAGTTTGGAGTAGTGGCATAAACTCAAAATAAATACTGAAAAAACCTGTGGACATGTTTGTGTAGAACTGAGCATTTGTCTGTTACCTAATCATGCTAACGTTCTTTGACACTCTTCAGAATGAAATGAGCCAGGGCGCTTATCTCAGACTATGTTCGAATCTCAGTGTGATTATCGTCTTTCTAGATGAAAGGCGATAAATTCAAATCCCTGCATTATCGTGGCCCATTTTAACATTCATTTTCTTCCAGTGCTCATCAAGAGAGCGTAACATTTGGTTTTGCACTGTATAAATACAGGGGTGTTTTTCACCACAGACGTGAGACTGAAATGTTGAATGTCTGGTACACCCTCTATTGTCTCTCTTCTCAGGCTAATAAGTGTTGGCTAACATCTGTCTACAGAGCGAGGAGGCAGGTGGGGGAGATGCGGGGTGAAGGGGGGGGAAGGGAGGGGGAGGGGTATTGGCACACACACACACACACACACCGTTAGCTGAACTTGCACTGGGAGAGCTGTTTTTTTGCTTGGTGTTCTGCCTCGACTCTTTCATCCACGGGAATATCTGCTTGCTGATGGTTGGGTTCGGGGGCAGAGATGACGACTTGGGGGTGCTTTTAGCTGCGCTCCCCCCGTTGCCTCCGCTGCTGCCCGGCTGCTGTGCGGTGGCGGAGGTGGAGGAGTTGACAGGGTTCTGTGGAGGAGAGACCTGGGGGGGCGGGTGGTGTTCAGGTGGCAGACTGGGGCGCATGCAGCTCCCATTTAGCTCCTTCGTCTTGGTATGCTGCTGAGGGGCGCTGTTGCCAAGAGACTGCAGCGAACAGGCAGACCTCTGATAGTCGCCATCGAGGTGCGCCGAGGACTGGAAGGCCGGTTGGGGGGCATCATAGCCAAAGCCGTTGGCCCCTTGGTACGAGTAACCTCCATAAAGCGTCGAGTTGTCGTAGTAGGTCGTTTTCTGCATTTCCAAAAGTCGTGTTACCGGCTACCAGGGTCCTGACGACCTTCTGGAAGAACATTGGCACCAGGTGTCACGTGACGGTGTCTTTCCAACGGCCTCTTGGAAGCTGACCTGAAAGGTTATAAGAATCACATAATAAGAGCGGCGCTGGATAAATCCATCTTACCCAGTGAAAGGCGCCATGACATGAATTGAGCCTTCCCACAAGGCGAGTTGCAGATGCTATGTCAGCTTTTACGCTGCTCTCTTTTCACCCTCCCCTCACAAACATACACACCATGAACACATTGCTTCTCTACTAAATAACAGTAAACCAAAATAACTTCGGTTTAATCTTTTTTGTGAAACCAACAAATAAAGTTACACATCATGAAAATTGTGCGTTTGGAATGAGCCATTGTTCTGCCGTGAATCGTCATTGGTTATTATTATTGTTGTAGCATTGTTGTTGTAATATGTTATTAAATTACTAAACCCAAACTTGTGTTGTCTTTCTTACACTGTGGCCCTGAATGTACGAATATAGGGACTGAATGAACACTGCATAAATTATTAATGTAGTGTATTGGTGGATACTGCTAAAATGCTATTAATGATAGCCTATATTAAAAGCTATTTAAATATAGCCTACTGCCTACGACAGATGATGTTAATGGTTTTACATAAGGCTATTGTCATAGTGCAATCGATTATAATGGGCTATATAGCTTATTCAATAAGAGAAATATACAACACATAACCATGGCCTGGAGTATTTAAAAACACAGCTCGACTGATGAGTGCACGTTGACAATTATTTTTCTGCTAATCGTATTAAAACATTCCTAGAATATGTTTTTGTATGTAATTGCCTGTTCAAGTATTGCAGTTAAGACAAGTACGTTCAAATGTATGTCACATGGAGTATTTCCTTAGGGTTTTCTCCGGTTTCACTGAAATGTATTTGGGCAACATTAAAAACCAGAAAAACCGGCACCGGTGTGTGAGTGGTGAACTTTGTGGGCCTCCGTGAAAACAAAATGGAAGAGGATCTCCGGAAGCTTGGAGTGGGTTTGATTCATGAGGTTTGCTCGAGCAGGGAAGACGACGTTATCCCATGGACCAGTCGACCACCTCCTGCTGCTACAGAATTGGTGGACACGAGACGGCTAAAAGGCTGCCGCAATAACTAACAAGTACTCTCCTTTTATTTACAGAGACTAGCCAATCGAGCATGGAGCATTTCAAAGACACGTTTAAGGTGTTACATCATTAGCTTTAACAGAATGACACTTTCACTAACATTTAAATAAATGCTACTTATAGCTTATGTTCTGTTGGTGATAACAATTGCTTAAGGGTCTATCGTCTCCAAACAAAAAAAAATGTTTTTCCATTACGTAGTGTTTATCTTATGTAGGCTACTCCTTATTGTAAAAGGTTATTGTTTGACTAATAATGTATTGACTGTTTTTAACAGTTCAGAAGGCATTCGTGGCGAATTTAATTTTAAAAAGTACACATAGCCTGAATTTTATTAGCTTATGGTAAAAGACATATCACGAGGGGAAAAAAACAAGCAAACTGTGTCATTTCATATTATCAAGTAGGTGTTTTTGTTTTCTGCCACGAAAAATATAGTCTATCTTATACCTTTTTGTTTTTTTAAATAACCTCAACAGACAAGACTTTCAAATGTTATGACGGCAAAAGCCAGTGCGCACATTATGAGAAAGAATATTAATCCTCAGACAAAATGCAATTCCAGTACAAAAGGTAAATTTTCTTTTTTTTTCCTCAGTGCTGTCAATGTCGTTACACAGTTAGGTGGTCACTGACGGCTGGGCCTTAAAAAGATAAAGATGCACACTTCAGTTTGAATGAATAATATGAAAACGAGCAAAGGAATAAATTTAATGGCAGCTGTGTGTAGGCTATCTGCCGGACTGGGAATCCGAGCTACAGCTTTTGGGCATCAACTCTCAACACGTCACAAATGTCGCTCATTTATCTTTCCAGTAGACGGCCGGAATCCTAATTATTTACTCCAAGGAATTGTTCAAGAGGGCGAGAGAGGGAGCTCGACTGAGTGAGTGAGAGAGAGAGAGGTAGAGGCAGAAACACAGCAGAAATATTAGCTATTAAATCATATCGCGGTTCCATTAAATGGGACACGTAATGTCTTGGCCTGCTTGTTACGGTAACACAATAACTAACTTTCCTATAGATTAGCCTCTAATACAGTTATAGGGTCCAGGGCGGACGTGAGAGAAGCAGACAAACCCCCCCTGAACGTCAACAATAACAACAAGGAGAGGATAGGCATATGTCTGAATTGTGGGCTCGATTTTCAAAACAAGTAAAACACACATACACACAAACGTGCTTAGCGAAGTAAGCAATATTTACACAGGGTTTGCCTATAGCTAACTGAGGCAGAATCAAAACAATAACCGAATAAACCTGTCTTTTTGCTCAGCACATATTCATATTGGTTGATTGTGAGTAGCTTTGATTTCTGCCAAGCAGGCCCCTGGTGAGCGAATTCGATATCAAACGAAATAACAGCCAAGTGTCAATCGAAAACATTTGGGCAAGGGTGACAAATCGGAGAGAAATGGAGAGTAGCGTAGCAGCGTCGCTCAATAGCATTAGAGCTACCTTAGCCCCGGGCTTGAAAATAAACGCGAACCCTAACCCAGGCACCAAAGCCCCAAGAAATCAGATGCCCTCTCAAAAATGATTCCACCATTGCGTTACAAACAAATAAGTGGTAGAAAAAACTGAAGCCGTTTGGAGAGGGATTCAGAGGGGAACCGAGAGGGCTGCTGCGTGGAAGGAAGCTTAAAGCATTGTGAACTCTTCTTGAACCGCGATTGGAGTCATATGGTCATAAATCACTGAGACACACACTCCGCCATTCACAAACTGATAGCCTATTTCAGACCAGCTTACCTTAGCCTCTGTAGAGGGAAGCACGAGCAGGCATCATATATTTTTCACATTCAGCCACGGTGCAATCAATAAAAACGGGATCCCTCCGTCCCCTTCCTGTCTTGATATTCGCAGCGAGCGAGCGTATGATGCCGGTGTCTCGTGGACGGCTGCCCCGCGCCTTAGTCCGGGCGCTCCTGGACGGATCCCCTCGACTTGGGAAGGGGGGAGACGGTCTGGCATGAAAGATCTGAGGTATGCGAGGGGCGCTGCGAATGGACAGGCAGCTCAGCTCCTGGCCGCCCCGTCGACTGGTACGCCCTGCTCGCTGATAACAATGGCCTCAGATTTCCCCCTTTCTCTATCTCACGGCGCAAACCTTAACATCATAATCCGACCGGAGCTCCGCTTCGCTGTCACGTATCCCCGTCGCATTTTTGCCCGTTTGCTTGTGTGTTGTGGCGATTCTGGTCCCGTCTCTCTCGTATCCCTTTGGCGTGTTATTGTGTTGTCAACACAAGGCCTTTGCAGCTATTAGGAAATAACGGGGCATGCTTGGAGCGCCAGGCGCGGGAGTTAATCCCCATCTAACAGCGTCACCAGTGAGAAATTATGCTAATTGCAGCCGAGTGGGACAGGATCTGGGCCTACGAGCAAAGATCCAGCGCCAGGACTTTTTTATTCACTTGTCTCCCAGTTAGGTGTCAGGCTATGCTAATATTGTTTGGTATACGAAAGAAGCGCCGTTTTTTTCCTCTTCTCCCTCACTCCACTAGTCTATATTGAATTACCAGGAAGTGCGTCTCGAGCGCTGGCTCCTGCTTGGCTCGGGGCAGAAACAGCATTCTATCTGTATTGTTAATATTTCATCACATCGCTCCCAACACACCCAACTAGTATAATAACTAATGCGCAAAAATGAAAAAGGGTGGGGAGGGGTGAGAGAACAGGAGAACAGACAACAGGCGGACTGGGGAACGAGGGAGGGGTAAAACAAATCAGTAAAAAGGAAAAAGGCGAGATAATGTGTGATATTTAACAGCTAAGACGAGTCAAAGCCACACCAAGTCCTTTCCCAAACTTCGATAGCGAGTCTATGTTAAAAATACAAGTGGCCATTTCCGGTGTTTTCTCGGCGTATGGGAACTTTGACAAACGTGGGACAAAAAAAATTAAAACAACACTGAAAAAGAAGAGAGGAAAAAAACAAGAAAGGAAACCAAGAGGAAAGCCAGCGCGAGACCAAATGGATAAGAAAATACGGAGGTGTTTTGGAGAGATTATTTTCTCTCCTCACTGTCTCTTGCCATTTTTTTCTCTCTCTCCTTCTCTCTCTCCATTTCTCTCTCCCTCCTTCGCTCTGCCTGCTTGTGTGCCCTCTCTCATCATGCCTCCCTCTCCTTTTCTCTCTCTATTTTTATTATTCAAGACACCACAGCCGTCTTTTTTGCCTGCGTAAGATTTATGACGACTCTCACCCCCAGCAGCTGTAAACAGAGAACTTTAAAAAGATCCATTCGGTATAGGTGCTTCAAAAGGGAGAACCCAAACGGTGTAGGAGGAAGACGTGGGACAAAAATGTAGGTGTCTGCAACTTTCTCCTAGGCGGCATTGTTCCTCATTTTTGCAACTATTGCTAAACGGATTAAATCAGCAACCTGAAAGATTACTAATTAACTAAAACGAGTTGGAAGAAATGAAAGCCTTTTGTGTCAGCACATTTAGATTTTAACCACCCACAGCAACACTGAAGCTGACTAATCCTGAAATCAAAATGGCCAAAAAAAGAATTTTGGAATACGGCTTCCTGGGCCTTGAAACAGTATTTTAGACTATTAACAGACTATTTGAAAGGATGGCAGAGGACTGGTGGTAACATTTTTTAAAGGAAGTTTTTTTAAAGAGCAGAGAAAGGATATACCTTTGCATGGGTGGACAACATGATATAGCCACGAAGAAACGCATATTTCCAGCTGAAACACTTCATGCTCTAACACACCAAAGTGGGATGAAAAGACCAATCTCTTGCGCCAGATGATGGATATGCTCGGATGGATTTAACCCGTGTACAGTTTTTCCTGTGAATATTATGTTATTTTGTGGCATTTTAAGCCATATAATTTGTGAAATATAAGTTTTACTTGTATTAATATAGATTTCATTTTTGTATCTGTATTGCAAATGGGTTTCATGGGTTAGAAATGTCAGTAAACTGATGCCCACCCTGCAATTGCGTGTGTTTAAAATCCTTGCTAATGCATATGGAGGAATATGAGTCACTGTTTGCTTCTCGATTATTCAACTTGTCATTATAGGGCATATTCACCAAAGTCGGGGCCAGATACAAGTCTAAACGTTATGGCTCAGATACACAGGATGTAAGATTATGTGACCATGGACCAGAAGTCACCTATACTTCCTTATATCCTTTCCTTAACACAGTAGCCTGCACAAGTCACCACAACACCCGGAAAGCATAACAGCAAATACATAAACATACATGCAGATAATAGCCCATCTAAGTCTTTAACACGCCCTACTTAATCTATTTATGTTCAAATATGTCTGAAAAAAATCTCAAATAGTCTACAAAAGACAAAATCACAGATCCTCACATAGCACAGGAAAATCTCTCAGTGAAACCAACAACCTAAATATATTGAAATAATGCAATATTCTGGATTACAGAAATTGCTCGTTTGTTAAAATGGTTTTGGTAAAATAAAAGGAGATTTTTAAAAATCTGTGGGCCATCGTTTTTTCGTTCATCGTTTCCCAGTCGCCTCAATAAAAGCATCATGCCCTCGTATTTCCCCCTCCTGAGTCAACATTATCACATATGAGCTATCAATGCAAGGCCATCATACAGTTCAAATCAATTCAAGAGCAATGTTGCACTAACACAGCGGTGTCACAGCAAGCACCACACTCCCATGCAGTATGTTAGAGAAAAAATATGAATCGAAGAGTCAGACATAAGAGGGGGGTTGTACTCACCGATATAATGTCCTTTATCAAGACTTGATTTTATGCGAGAATACAGCTTCCAGATTATAGGTAGGAACTGGAAGGCAAGGGGGAAAAAAGACAGAAAGATGCAATCAGAGAAGGTCGCCGAAAATCCAATACAGTGCATACGACCTCTTGTAGACAAATCGAACACAAAAGCAATCTGAGATTGGGCCAAGGGTGACAGACATCGTTAACCTTAAATTATTCGCGGAATAAACGGGAAGAAACGGGAGTCCATCGAAAAAATCAGCGCGAGCCTCACAAGCCACCCCTCTAGCTATTGATTTTAATCATTTATTGAGTTACATATCATATTTCTGATTAATCCCGCGTTCCGAGTCTGACTGCTACTACACAGATGCATCTGCTCTGCTGTTTGGCTAGTGATTGAACTGTTTCGGAAATGCGATGAAATTTTTCATTCGGTGACCTACATTTTCCCATATGACTTAACAGTCACATTCTAGCGCTTTGTTTCCCATTAAAATTTTTCCGGAGCCTCCACGAACAGTGCAAGCCAAATATTGCAGCTACTGGTTGACCAAATAAGCTAACTAAATTATTATAGCCGATTATTTCGATGATTTTTTTCTGTTGTTGACAGATGGTAAATAAATATGATGGATTCACTAACCTGAATGGATACACATAATAATAATAATAATAATAATAATAATAATAATAATAATAATAATAATAATAATAATAATGCCATTAAATGTTAAATTAAAAACTCACAAATTCTTCCAATAGGAAACCTTTAAACGAAACAAATAGAAAAGGAACGAAAGTAAACGCCGAGAAGGTGTGGTAGTCCCAGAGAAAGCCATAAAATAACAGAGGCATGATTCTGGCAAAAAATAAGAGCAAAGCTCAGGCATATGGTGTTCTAATCCCAGACGAGTGCAAAAGTAGATCGAAAATGGCCATATACAGTAGAGAGGGCCCAAGTCGAAATGAAATCAAATGGCCTTGCTGGTGTGCATAGTAGCGCTTATTAAAAGTGGAATAAAAACGTTGGACGCTCCCGTTCGCCGGCTCGTGACAGCTACCCCAAACACATAAATCAAAACGAGGATTCCCCGACCTCCCCGACTCTGCGGCCTATAGCGCCATAAAGTTATTTATTGCATCCCCGCACTCACGCACGGCGTTGGCTCGCGTCCATCCCCGTCGCCCCGGCCTTGTTTTGAAAGCCACGCGGGTAGTTTTGGAGAGATTTTCGGTATCGATAGCTCGTCGGCGACCCGCAGCCTAACTGGACAAACCTAAAGTTACCTACAAAGTGAAGGGTGCTCCAGCCCCCGCAGCTAGCCACGCTGAGCTCTCAGAACAAAGGGAGGAGGCAGCTCTTAGCAGAAGAGCTGATGAGCCAATTTTAGTGGGAAAAACGGGGAGAAAAGGAGCCAGGGAGTAACGAAATTCAAGCCAAATTGGGGCTAGCTTTTCATCCACGCAACGAAAATCCAGCGAAAAGCGACGTTTAGCGGGCAGGGTATCGAAGGAACCGAGGAGAACAACAGTGGGATTTGGCCGCCTGATTTCTGCAGGGTTTGCAACAAAGGAGCTCCTGCATAATTTATCAAAATGCATATTAAGTGGATGCACAGGCATTAGGGAACTGGGAATGTTTGCCTGCACAAGATTTTCAATATAAACACGGCGATAGTGGAATCCCAGAGCACATCCAACCAACATACAAGCACACACACAGACAGAGCCCTGGGCATATAACAAACTGTTTTTTACCCCAACTTTATTGTTGAGTTTTTTTCTCCTTGGTCTCTCTCTCTCTCTCCCTCTCTCTCCTGCTCTCCCTCTCTCCCCATTTCATTCTCCAGCTCTGTCTTTATCACATCATTCCGTTAGGATAGTCGTCATGCGCCCTGCCTCGTTCCTCTCGGTCCCATCCATCGCTCGTGCTCAACCATACCCCATGAAGCCCCTCTCCTCGTGACATAATTTCAAAAAACGTTGCATGCTCCATGTAAACACGAGCAGGCAGTCAGAAACACGAGGAATAAACAGGGAGCGGCGCGCGGCATGGCCGTGTCGCGCTTTGACAGATTGGTACTGGGTTTGCTGTGTGACCTTTAGCGTGGAGGAGCAATAACTCACCAGATTAATGATCAATCAGCGGAAGTACTTTGGAATCCCCTTGTAATGTCTTATATTTATGAATTAATCCCAGCCCTGTCGTCCCAGGCTTTCACAGAACCTGCATGGCGCCTTCTGGAAGTCAGCGAAACGCCGACCTTATCCCATTTGCTGTCTAATTACCAGGCGGTTGGGAAGAGCAGAGTCAGAGCCTGAGAGAATCACATCCAGTGAGTCCAGCAGGCCCCTCACCAAATCCAAAATAATACTCCCAATGATCCGCTCACGTGACAAGCATACGTCAAAACTCTTTCGATTTGAACTAATGCCGTTATTCTGAAGCTGCTCTGGCCTATGTTTTTATGAAAATAACACGTTTTTTTTAATTCCCTTTTCCCGCAATTTTGTTGCCACTTTTAACTTTTGCCCCAATTCTGCAGGCACCACCCTCTATAAATGGCCTATTTTTCTCCCGCTATCTCTGCGAAGGTGCGCTTTTCATCAGGTCCATTCGTTGAATTCCAGCGCCTTGAAACGTAATGAGCTCGAACGACGGGCAAGCCCCAAATGGCGACCGGTGAATTGTTTTAAACGAGGAGAGGCACGATATATCTTCTTTTCTCCCACATTCTGGCGGATGACATGGGACTTTCAACACCACGGACTTGAGAGCTAGAGCGGTGGATACGCGAGGCCTCTCTGCATCCAATCTCTGGGCGATAAAAGGGGGGGTTCTTTGCTCGCTAGCGAGTGAGAGAGCAGGGGGCTTGGTTTTTTTACACCCACGCAGATAGCCCTCTACTAAAGATCTCCGGATTACAATTAAACTCTCATTTGAGCCTGCCTGACCTGCGCGTTATGGCATTATCGATCCCAGTGGATGGAGCTGCCACTCACAACACAGGAGTCAACGCTTTTTTTTTTCTTCTGGAGGTGGACTTTTGCTACCTGTGCGCAAGCATGTATAGGCTAGTTATTGTATTTTTTTAGGGTGCTGCTAATGACACAGCTTTATTCATCATTACGCATTGCTGTTCAAGCCTGTTAATTCTGCAATAAAATAAGCAATGTTAAAATAGTTTAGTTTACACTAAGACTACCTGCAACTGTGGTTTTAAGCCCTCTCACAAATCCACATTTAGTGGATCTTAGGATGTGAGTCTGCGCGTCCCCTTCAGATGACAAGGATGGTAGATTGTTAGAATGCTCACAGTCAGGTCTTTTGAGCAAAAGTTAATTTTTACTTGCCATTAGAGCCTGTGAGGGCTAATATTTAACCGCTTAAAGGAGGCACAGACTGAAGTGTCTGTGTGTGTGGAGGGCGGGAAGGGGGGTGGGTCACAATGGCCACTGCACTGAAGACCTCAAAACTGCCTGCCTCATCAAATATGATAAATAAGGGGAGAGTATTGTCAGAAGCTAGGTATCTGCAATAGTACAATTCAAAACCAAACGATTGCGTTATTTTGACTATGTATTCTATATTGGGTAACATATACTACATTCTTATACATACACCACAACATCCAGTGGCATGCTGTAGTCCGATAATTATGACTACACAGGGTGATCTTGGGATGGGGTTTCTCTAGGATGTCACCACTGAGACCAAAACACAATAGGAACACATTGTGCTCTGTCTTTTTGTGCTGTCAGCTACTGTCCACTTGCACAAGTGCCTTCACTTTCACTTCTCTACTGTACTGGGCCTGGTGTCAGTGATGTATGATCAAATCGATTACATGATAGCTACTTAAGAGTTTTGCGGTTTTGAGGCGGTTCTCCGTGATGCGTAAACCGCTGGGTCACACCAGCATTAGCTGGGAGGCTAAGGGCTTTTTAGACAGCGCGTGGGCAGCAGATCACTTAGGCCATATTGCTCCGCACTGCTGTCTTAAATAAAGTCCTTTTGTGTGAGCACGGACAGTTCGGAGTGGGGGACCTGACGTCCAATTTGGCACCAAAAAGGAGCTTCCAGCTCCAGAACATGTTGATACTCACCCAAACTACAGACTAAGTTTGGCGCCAACTCCTTGTGATGCTGTGATTCCACTTGAGTTGCATGTGGCAGAAGGTTTAGGCAAAAGTGATTGAGGGCAGCGGCTGTTCTTGTTGCATTTGCACCTCGCTGACATCAACCCGATATAACACTAACATTACGTTTGTTAAAGGGCGGTGACACGCAAGGCAATGCAGATGCTTTTTATACACATTATATACTTGCTCATTGGTGCGTTTTTGTCTTAATACCCCAAAGGAGTAATCCTGTGTGCAATACTGTTTAAAACAAAGACACCTTACCCACGAGTGACTGATTTGGGGGGCTTCTTTAAATGTCTTCCACATGCTACTAAGATTATGGCTTTTTTGCTCAATGCTACAGCGAGATAGGGTTAGGGTGTAATTTAATCTGATGTTTGTGAGTCTTAAATAGAGTATCTGTGTATGTGTGATGTTTAAGAGTTATAGTGGAATGTTCAAGTGTGTTTACATGTGCGACGCAGCATGATCCAGCAGAACTTTCGGGAAGATATTAACTCAACATAAACGTGCTTTCTACAGGCCAGATTCGACATACTGACAGTCTGCAACACAGTGTTGTTTCTTATTACACGTTTTGTTTGAACGCCAGTTGTTTCCCCAACAGGCGTTGGCTAATGAAAAATAAATGCCAAATGCGAAGGTTATCATAAGGCTTGCATTTTGGGGGATTCCCGCAGCGAAGAGTGCGAGAAAAACGTGCGATTCTAAATTGAGAGCTGCTGGAGTAAGCAGTCCGTTGCCGGGGTCATAAATCATGGACACATGCGTCTTCTTTTTTACACCCTAGCTGCAAGATCCATTCACTGAGTTCAAGTCGCCCAGCGGGTCTTCACTCTCCAGGCTAACTAACTTACGCCGTCTCATAAAACTTTTACGCCGGCGACTTGGACAGACAGAACACAACAGAAGAAAACTCAAAAGGCAAGTCTAGAGATTCCTAGGGAAGATAGGAAAAAAGATGCAGTGAGTTAAGTTAGAGCGGTGCAGAGGGCGTAATGAACAGGCGACACCTTCAGACGCTTTAGTTACCTATTTGAAGGCATCTGTCTTCGGTTCTAGGAAAACAAAAAAAGTTTGCGGGTTTGGGCACACCCAAGGATGGCTCCTGCTTCGGTCACACAACGGATAATTAATGACTTGTCTGCAGAGCTGCTTTGGACTCAAAGAAGAGTTCAGGCACCGGCGTTAGTCGAAGCCTTACCTGACTTCCAGCACTCCTCTCGCTCCTGTAAATATGGATGGCCGCGTGTTTTGGGATTTTATGTTCAAGACACGCATGGAATACTTGCTCTGTTTGTTTCTCTGTTACCTTGGACGCTCTAATTTTCACGGTATGCTGCTGTTGGCAGGACTGTTTCCTGAGCTTTACGCAAAAGCAACTAAAAACAACAGCAGAGGGATGGCTTTTGAATCCATAAACCTACTTTGACAATTACGACTCATTTACGTCTCGAGGCGCGCGTGCATACACACACACACACACACACACACACATACACACACACACTGGAGTACAACGCGGGCAGAAGACCTCAACGCTTCCGAAAAGGCAGCTCTTCCTCCCCTGAATTCCGTGCTCCGACCGCAGCGTGCGATTCCCTGGGCTCAGCAGTTGCCAACAGGCGAAAGATTCCACCTCTACCCTCTACCTCTTTTTCTGTCTCTCGCTGCTAGTGTGGAGCAAAGAGGATTGACACGGTGAACTAGTGAACCAGTGGACTGACAGGACGCACAGGGTGGAGAAGGCAGCGGGGTTCGACTGTCCAATAGGGAAGTCCACGGCTCCGTGGCCGACACATGGGCCATATGGCCATTACAACCTGCGGGCTTCTGCAAGGGTGAACGCGGTCAACCTCATTCTGATAGCAGCCCATTTCCGCACAAATTCCTGTGCTTTCAATAATAACTCCTCGCCATTGCCATTAGTCTGATACTAGCAAAAAACTGATTTTACTACTTCAAAAATTGAATTATAGGCCACTTATTCTGCCTGTCTCTAAACTGTCAGTAATATAAACAGAAACATATGTAATGCGAATTATATGCTTTACAAGAGTTTTAACTACTTAAATTGCTTTTTAATGACCAAACGTGTACTCGTATATGTAAGCAAAATGAGTCTTTTGTGTGCGTACACATGTAGTCTTCCCACGCAACAAGATCCCCACGAGTGTTCTTTTTCTGCTGTTTTCTCTGTCTCTCTGACGCACGCGCGCACGCACGCTCACACACACACACACATACACTCACAGTGACAAAAGCGGGCAGAAAGGAGATACAGCGACTAGAGTTCAATTATAGCGATTCAGGAGGGTAGTGATAGTATCCGGGCTATTCTTAGCCATCGCACATAAAAAGGTACCGGTTCTCCCGTACATTTCCGGCTCGACGCCCTTATCGCTGCTCGCCATGCTCCTCAAGTCGGTGAAAACCCTGCGCACACTCGCTGGATACCTTTTCGACGGTCATTTTTCATGCGCTTTCAATCGCTGCCCTCTCAGACCGTTATAAATTAGTGTGAGGTTTCATATTGATTTATTTCCAAACTGGTAATCATTCCTGCATTACGAGGTAGGGGAACACCTGGCGAGACGGTCCCCTGCCCTCTTTTTTGCAGGGAAATACAGAAGCTTAGAGATAAGCCTTCACACTTTTACTATCACCAGCCCAATTACAAACAAAATGGCCAAAAATAACAAGAGATATGCTGTGTAAATTAACCCGCCAAAATATTACCCTATATTTAACATTATAAGAAGGGGCATGACCGCGGTGATATCAAATTTAGTTTCTATCTTATACACTCAACCATTATTGCGGATTTTGCCTTTAGGCTACTCCATCCTGAACCCACTCACTGCTTTTGTGTTTTTTCTTTCTTTCAGGCCATCGTTTGTACTATGGTCAGAAAGACTATGGATATGTAAGAGTCTGGCTTTTTCAATGGTTGAATGATAGCTATTGTGCATTTAGTCAAAATGTGACTAAGTCGTTGCAGAAAATATTGCTTGTTTTCTTCGAACATTTGCCAGTGTTGTTGTGGACATGCACTGCTTTCGCCTACCACGTTGATGGGGGAAAATAGACCTAATATATCATGCCTATGCAGGGTCTCCTCGAGTTGAAGGTGTGTGTGTGTGTGTGTGTGTGTGTGTGTGTGTGTGTGTGTGTGTGTGTGTGTGTGTGTGTGTGGAAAAAGAGGGGGAGGGAAAAAAAGGCAGAGAGATTTATTTTCAATGCATTTTTGGTTAGGGTTTTGGAAGTAAAATTTTGGGTAATGCTAATCAAAAGTAATGGTTTTACCAATCATGCAACCTGTTTATTCGCTCACATTCCTGATCTTTGTTATGGCTAGCTAATGAGTGATACCGACCAGTTGTACAGAATCGAAATGCGGTTTTGCGCAGCGGTTTGTAGCGTCTTTGGTTTACTTGCGTAAATTTAAATGCACACAATATGGCTGCCATACGTGGACGTTTTGTTCCGAGGGGTGGGAAGATTCGGCTAGCTTGTCTCTTCTTTTGAGTGGGTCTACTACATTGTTGTCTGACATTCACACGACAAACAAACATGGTGCAGCCTGTACCCACAGAAATAAAAACAGCTAGTGTACTTTGACCGAGGCACGCTTTCAAGATTTGCTCGGATGAGCAGGAATTTAGCATATAAATGCATGTGATTTTCAAAAAGGCTAACATGGATATAGTTGAATAAAGTCGAACGATAATGCTATTTTTGGGTAAGGGAGATACTAACAGCTAGTTATTTCTCATTTCTTTTTACTTTCAGGCCCTAGGTTGCATATGTAACATAATTGGTGGTATTTGCATGGTAATGCGCCAAGTTTGATGGTAATTTAATATAATAAAGCATCGTCACCTTTACTCTAAGATAAATAAAGATATATTACCATGTAAAAGTTGCAAATATATTCGTTTTCATATATTTACGAAACATTATACTAAACTAGAAAGAGAAGCAGAGCCGTTGAGTGATTTTATAGCCTTGTGCTCACTATAGTGATCCGGGCTACTGGCTCCCTGTGTAAATCCAACGGCCTGTCTTATGATGGTGTTTTGAATCATTCATTCCACTCACCAGTGTCACTGAATTGTGAAATCAGATATGAGATGGTTTTAGAGAGCCCGAATGATGTCCTGTGCGAAAATGTCTTCTCCTCTCTCCCCCTGCGTGTCCACCGAAATGAGCTCGGATATTGTTTTTGACACAGCGCCTGGCGACGAGGAGTGCCGCTGGAATTATACATTTTGAAAGTGCTGCCCCTCGCCGCTGCTTCCATTAATATTTGATGGGATCCACAGTTGTTCTAATTTTACTACACAAAGGTTTACACTACCAAGGTGGAGGGGAAGACAAGGAGGTAACCGCGGGAAATGATTCTTGCCAGCATGGGCGCTTCAATGTAGGCTACTGTGAAATTATTATTATTATTATTATTATTATTATTATTATTATTATTACTCACCACTGCTACTCTCAAACCATGTTATTTTTGACAGAAATTAAGAATTAAAAAATGAATACACAACAAAAGCTACTCTTCTCTCTTCCTCTCTCTATTGCATTGTCTAGAATAGGAATGTCCATTCAGTAGCATCAGAGCACTGTACAAATATTGCCGCCCAGCCAAAATAACATTAACGCGTCATAAACTAGATTTAGCACCGGTGGAGCCACGCGCTAGGTAAAGCTCCCCCTCCTCTCAGGTAACACAGGTTCCACAATGAAATGGATAAATGGCACCGAAGGTGTCTCAGCACTACACTGGGATTCTACCTGAGCTTCCCCGGAAAGTCTGTGTACAATAATAGCTACACCAATTGCATATTGTAATCAAATCTGAGAAGACTCACATACACGTTATAAACAAGTGTTTCTCTACATCACTGTAGTTTCAGGTTATTTCTGAGTTTCATTCGGGTCTGTTACAAATATCCCATGCATATAGAAGACACATAGCAAGAAAAAAAAAACATGCAAAATCTTCGACTGGCCCCAAAGAATAAAACCAATTAATCCCTCATAAAGGGCCTGTAGTCTTTTAAAAATCTGTAGATCATTGTAGTTAACCACTCAGCGTTGTTCCTCAGAACCCCTCTCCTATGAAGTTTGCCTTCAAATTAAGTTCTTCTCCTGTGTCGCGAAAAGAGTTACAACCCAGGTATGTAACCCCTGGCTATAAATCTCCAGGCGGGCTCTGGCGCTTTTATGAGATTTACATGGCGGCGAGGCGTTCCCGTTTTGCCAAATTTAAACAAATCTTCCCTTAATTGGTAATCGTATATGCAGTAACTCAAGACCTGCAGCTACTTAGCCCGTTTCGTATTAGCTCCTGATCCATTGCATGTAAATCGCCCGCGATAATCAAGTCGAGGGAGAGAGAGAGAGAGGGAATGGGGAGAGAAGGAGGGTTTCAGCCCGCCACGGAGGATGGCGAAAGGGCCGGCGTGCAGCGAGCAGCCAGGAATCTCTTCCTCATTCCCGAGTATCATCGCTCGCTCATCATTTTCCCACCGAAATGATTTATCGCAGAGACGGTCATAAACAACACAACTCCCTCACAAACACACAATGGCAGCCCCGCCGTCGCTGACACACAAATCACTATAAATCAAGCGAAGTAGCTGAATGAAAAGAGTAGAGAGAGAGAGAGGGACATGCCGCGGAAAGGAGAGAGATGGGATGGGGGGACAGCGAGAGTCCTCTAGCGCTCTAAAATATAAATATACAAAATGATATAGAAGGAACACAAGTGCAATGCTATGACATGTAATATCAGTCCTGGTGCCACAACTTAAAGTCAAACAATGGAATGGGCTTGGAGACGGGCATGCTCGATGACAAGGTATGGCAAGATGAATATTTTCTGACATATTTACCACAATATCACAAACGGCAAATAATTCATGGACTAGGGCAAGCCCGGAATGTTGCAGCAATGTACGCGCATGGAAGTGGCGTCCCCCGTTTCCGCTATACTCACAATGTCCACACGCCGAGGTGCTCCCGTCCAATTTTGTTTTATGGCAGCCTCCGCGTGTGTCTGTGGCTCTCTTTTTTTCCCTCTGCTATAGGGCTTGTTTTTAAAAGGACAGTTGAATTTCACGTCAGACACAGGGAGACCATGTCTGCGATATTCCTGACGAATACATATCTATTCTGCAACCACTGCATTAATTATTTAATGAATCACGTGACCAAGAGGGGGATGGGGGTGACTCTCCTTGCAAGCTCGCGGGACCACTCTACCTCAGTGGTACAGACACTCGCCTTTAACTTGAATTTATTCGAACATACAATGTATAAAGAAAATAAAATAAACCTTCACCGTTATCCGACCCGAAGCCGGTGGCGAAATAACACTATCATACATTCAAAATGGCACTTACGGTAAGTATAAGTAGGGTCATAACCATGCTGTGATCGAACTGTTAAGAGAAACTTGGATATCTAGCTACTGTTCTGCATTCCTGTCTACATTTTCGCGGACCACAGTGATTTCGTTTCAGCACATCTAAACGTTACCTTTATAACACATTAAAGTGGTCGTTATTTTTTGCAAGTACATGTCTTGCCAGTGTTTTATCTTTACAGTTGTCTTGAATCGCTTTGTACTCAATGCAATGTCACCTCGTCTTTCTGTGTTTGAAATTGAATTAAAGATTTCAAAGCAATTGAAACTATTCTCGTTCTTTTGGCTCTACATCACTGTAGTTTGGGCTCCAGTCTGTGCCTAAGATTACAGGATAACTGGATGCTTTACAAATGACATATATTGTCTCCTTTTGCCTATGCCTTTGTATTCATGGATCATACAGTTTTTCAAATACATATACGACATGATATTCATGTGTTTTTTCTGGTGTATCTGAGTGCACTGTTATCTGAGTGCCTTCTTTTGCACTTCAAATGATGCTTCTACAGCCCGTAGCGTGAGGGAGTTCATTTTCACAGGGAACGTTAGACAGCACATTTTTGGACAGGTAGCAACTGACAAATAAAAAGAGCGAGTTTTGCAGAGACCCCGCCGTAAGCTCTTGGCAGTAATAGTTTCGTTTTTTTTCTCCTCCATCGAGGAAGAGGCTCGCTGGTTAGACTATAACAGCCGAACAATAGACCTGCGGCTGTGTCGAGGCGACGAGTCGAACCAAGACTCTCTTGAAGGTCAAACAATAGCTCGACTTGCTGTGCTTCGAAACATGGGGAGACTTCTGCCATGTCTTGCCTTCGCTTTCTTCCTCTTCCACGTAAACAGAAGCAAAACAGCTTAAGGGGGGCATAGCAAGGGTGCGTATGTTTTAGGGGGTGGGGTGTGGGGGGTGGCAAAAACTCACTTTCATCCCACAACATAAGCAATTACACTAAATATTCTCCAGAAAAAAATGAACAAGACCAAGATAAGCTTTGTTTGCAACTGAAAACCCCATCAGCCTGCTTCTGTCAAGGCGCTCTGTATGCTCATGCTAATATGTGAACCAAACGCACAATGGAAATAGATGCTACTATGGTAAATGGTAAATGGATATCATTCGTTACCAATATCTATCATATCTACACACAATGCTGGATTATCTAAAAGGGCCGCTAGAATACCTTAAAATGTCATATAATAGCCTCTGGTATTTTCTATGTTTCTACTGTCTGTGCCATTGTCTGGGGTGTGGATGGGAACAATAGTGTTTCCTCTATCCACATATCAAAACGTGTTGGTCATGCAATTTTTAAATAAATGCCTTTTACCAAAAAATCCACTAATAATCAGTACCATTAACTTGCTAAATGCAATTAACAATACCGTTTTACAGTAACTACAAATGCAAGCACAACGAAAACACACAGTCTATAGTGACATGTACATTTATATGAATGGAGGGCCAAAATATACAAAAATAATATACATAGTTAACATAGGTAATCTATTTGTGCAGTGTTTTTGTACACGTACTATACGAATTTCAATGACACTGAGCACAGCGTGTCATACAAGCCGCAGAATAAAAAGTCACTCTCAAATCGACAAGTTGACATTTATTCTCCAGAAAAGCAACTGTCATTTCAATATAAACTGTCTTTGCAACTAGGATACTAAGCTACTGCTTGCTAATAATACACTACCCGCAGGCTAATGGTAATAGTAGTAGTAGTAATAATAATAATAATAATAACAATAATAATCGATAAACAAACAATAAACAATAGTCACTATAATTACAATAATAGTGGCCATCAGTGTAAATTGCTTTTGAACAGTCACTAAAAACATAACCTTTTGAAGGCTTGGTGTATACCGGCGAAAGAGGAATGATTTACGGGCCGAACAGCTCTTTTATTGCGGACCGTAAATCTGTCAAAGCCGCCAGGGCACGCAGAGTCCCATTTGAAATATATTCTGAAAGAGACGCGCTCCCTTCACCGAAAACGGCACGCCACTATGTCCTCACCTAACATCTGACAAAATTCCCTTTTCCAAAAGGCTGGGTCAATACTGACCAATGTTTAATGTTTAGTAAAAATGTACACGATTTTATTGTATTTTATTTTATTACAACAAAGAGGGAAAAAAATAGTTCCGAGCCATTTGAGACATTAATTGCAGCTGACACCATACTATGCTTCATAATAAATACTAGCCTATTACTTTTGCTCATTGTGTACTTTCATATAAGCACACGTAATCTATTTATCAACAGGCATTTGTATCAACAGAAGTTGGAAAGCAGATAAGGATAAAGATAACCCTGCTCGGCTAAATGCTTACAGTAACAGCAAAGTAGCTTGGCAATGTCGCCGTCACAGACTAAAAACGTTAGAAGTCGATTAAATCCGCTTTTTTTCTAAATCTATTTGATCAATAAATAGTTATTTATTACATTCACTGTTTTTTTCCCTTTTCTGTGTGCCATGACATTGCCGAATCTCAATCTGTCTTTTTATCTGGTTAATTATTAATAGGGCATGAGCACAGGCACAATTGCGCGGCTGCTGCACTTAAATGAAGTTAGTCATTAAAAGAATCTTGTGGGCTACAGACTAGGATCTTAGATAGTACTACTCCTAGCATTAAAAATAAAACTCGTTACATTGTAATTTCCTTGATATACCGTCAAAATATTACCCTTCAGTGGTGTAAGAGGCTAGTAACAATATGGTAGTTTTTTTTTTTTTTTTTTTTTTGGGGGGGGGGGGGGGGTGGGTCGTTGCTGTGGTAACATTTGGGCTCTCCTTTACTTAATATGTGTCTCTTTTGTTAAAAAAAAAATCCAGGGCTTCAAGCCCTGCCGCGCGGTGCTCGCGTGCTCTGGCCATATATCTGCACTGACTGCGCGGCGCTGACCTCCGCTCTCCGGCTTTCCACAATAATAATTCAGCTGTGTGCACAGGCTATTTGTTTCGCAATTAGCAGTGTGTGAGCTAAAACAGGCAACACCGCACCATGTCGGGCCAGGCGACCAGACCTTCCAACAAATCTCTCTCTCTCTCTCTCTCTGATGGAAGCAGAGAGGCGGCAGGGGTAAGGGGAAGAGGGGGTGAGGAGATACCTTTGCTGCCCATAGGCGGCAACACCAAATAGCCATCACATTTAGAGCAAAATAACAGCAAAATAATAATAACAAAAAGAAGTCATGGAAGTTGTAACACACATAACCTGTGCATGTCCAGGGGTAAAGCGAACAAAGCCTTGCAGCAAGACATGCACAGTGGTCTCACCGTCAATCTAGTGCCATGGCAACCACAAACTTTGGATGAATCAGAGAAAAAAAGGGGGTCTAGGCAAGGCCACGGCCTGTGTTTTCTTAAGGCCCCATCAGTTTATTCGAGTGTCTTAGCAGAGAGATAGCATGTGCCCCCAGGCTACAGTGGACAAGCCGCAGTGTTATGACTACCTCGCCCCGGGGTTGAGCCGAAAATGTAACCCGGAGCCATGTCCAGTCTGCGGAGGGTCAAGGGTTTCGAGGGGGTCAGTCTGTGACTTCGCAACAGACCTAATCGGTCAGAAAAACGTGTCCCCTGGTTGAACCCTGAAGCCATTTTGCTGTTCACTGCAACCATCGATTCCCTAGCTCTCCCCTCGATACCATGTGCTATATTTTTACAATTTGTTTTAGGCTTTTCCACGCACTGCTTCTCCCTAGCCTGGAGTGGGCACAGAAACAACCGGCCAGAACGCCTGTCCTTTTCTGGTAATCGCTTAAGATCGATTCTTGTGGGGTTAAACTGCGGTGAGCGCATATCGGAGGCATTTATGCGCATCTAAGAACACAAACATGCGCAATTACATAAAGCAATTTGTGTCCAGTGGATTGTGTAGGTTTTTGCCTAAAATCGTTTTTTTGCAATCTAGTTGCACTGTTGTTTATATTTCACGTTTCACCTGTTCTGCGTGGAACATTACAAGGCCCAAAAGCCGGCCCAGCCTATGCGCCAAGAAGCCCTATGCCTTCCCCAAATCAGACAGTGCCATCATGTCACCCACCACAGTATGTGATCATTGCATTACATAAAATAAATACAGACTGAATGTCACCACTTAAAATAGGCCGTTTGTTTTGGGCACAGGGCGGGCACTAAAAAAACATGACCAGTAATATTTACACCCAGACCTACATGTACACACAATAAATAATATACAACCACTCTCTGTGTCTGCCTGTCTGTCTCTCTCCCTGTGTCACACACACACACACACACACACACACACACACACACATATAGAGAGAGAGACAGACAGACAGACAAGCAGACAGACAGACAGGCAGACAAGGAGAGAGAGAGAGAGACAGACACAGAGAGAAGAGAGATATACCATAAATCTGTATCCACATTCAATACATACAGGGCTATACCACAGCAACACACACACACACACACACACACACACACACACACACACACCCACTATGCATTATACTGTCCAGTCAATACAGAAAAATACAAAACACAATGCATGCCCATGTCCTAGACATCATACTTTTTATAAAGAGGTCGCACGCACATGTATAGCTATAAATATAGGCATATACATAAATATACCGACCAAACATGCACAGACATGACACACATGCCAACACAATCTCCCTCTTTCTCTTTCTCCCGCTGACACAACCCAAGACAAGAAAAACAGCTGCACAGTTTTGATATGTTTCTCATGAAAACAAATTGTACGGTGCAGCGTGTCATCCCTAACTCAAATCTAGTAGCCAGAGCAAAGCCACCCAATAGCAACAGCCGGTCCTCAAAAGTCAGAGCCGCCATAAACGTCACTTGTCCCAGGGTCTGCACAAATGCTCGCCTGGTACCCGACTGTGAAACTCAGGGCCATAAAGTCATAAAACCCCAAAGTAAACCCAAACCAAACAAAATGCCTTTACCTTTCTCGCTGCCATCGTGCGTCCCGCGAAGATTCTCACTTGCGTTACAATTTCAGTGGTTTTGCAGCCTTTCCAAGGCGATTTTTTTTCTTGTAGCACGACTTGGTTGAAAAGAAGCTGGCGTTGCGATGTTAGGGAGGGTGGAAGGGGGATATCTTCAAGTGTCTTCCAAGATTTGACTCCCCTCCTAGCAGAAGGCCCATGCAGTTGTGCTGCTGAATGACAATGGAAAAGAAGTGTGTAAAAAGGAGCGGTGATTAATGATTTTTCTGTATAATTCTCACATTTTTCTTGGGCTGTGTCCACAAATAATGGCGGTGAACTTTCAGGCCCCCTAAGAAATCTGTTCGCTCCTATTCAGTCGTCAGCGGCAGAAGGCCTTTTAGATATTGTGGGATAAGAATAGGATTCCAAGGTGCGCATTGTATCAGATGCCACACGCAGAAGGCATTTTTTTCACACGGCGAGTGCCTCTGGCCCTTTCTTACAAAGAGATAAATGTTCACAGGGAACCGATCAACTTGCCATGTAAACGTCATGTGCAATTTTAGAAAATATCATAACATTTGGACATGTGGCTAACACTAACCTTTTGAATTTTAAATTAGGGCCTTTGTGTGACAACAAGCTGCACAAGTGTCTGAATGAAATTGCTACTTTTTTTTGTCCACCCCCCCCTTAAGCTAAATTCTAGATTCTCAATACTTTCGAAATATAAAGTCTATACACTTCAACAGGGCTGAGATGGGCTCAGAACCTGCAGAGAGGCTTTTGCTGTTTCGTTGACTAGACACATCTTGGCTGCTTGAGGAGTGTGACGGTTGTAATATTGCTGGGGCATTTCATAAATAAAGGAAAGAAAACAGATAAATGGATAGAGGCCCTCGCGTGGCGGGGGGATCTCGCCGATATCAAGGAGCGAGTAATAGAAAGTCTTCTCGGGTGCCACGGAATGCTAGCAGACCAATTTGAGGCCACACTTTTGTTTAAAGTTCAACGCAGGCAAACGGAATGTTATTTTCTCCTGCTCTATATTTTCGATACCTGCTCTAAGAAAAGAAAATGAAAATTAATACAAGGGCCGCGCCTTCCAAAAGAAGCCATTTGTCTTCTTGATTATCTATTTGGTTGTCAGGGTTTGAGCTATGGCACCGGCCTGCTCCTTTGTAATATAAAAAACACACAGCGCACCGGCGAGCAGCCGAGAAAACTGTTGTGCAAAAATTACACTCATTAAAGCATTAAAAGCCCACGAGCCGAGAAACAATTTTACTTGTTCGGTCTTTTTTCGAAACGGGGATCTATACTTTAACTCCCCTCTCAGCATCGTTGAGCAGCGAGTGTGAGCACCGTTAAATTAAGGCGGGAGGAGAATGAAACGAAGGAGCTCGTGATTTAAAACGAGATTACAAGGCGTAATGTACCAGGATTACTCATGGAGGCCCGATATAAATCACAGGGCAGATATGCACTGATATTCAAGAAGGCCTGAGCTTAAAAGCAAAAAAGCAAATCCTATGTGGCGGACCGAAATCCAATTAAAAATGTATGTTTTGGCATATATCACACTGACTATTGGCTTCTTCTTCACCACTTGACTCCTCAAAGCGTCCAAGAGTGTCTTAGTTACAGATGGCGACAGAAGGACAGGACACAAAGGGAAAAGAGAGATGCTTTTTCCGCAATTTATTAAATTTCTAGCTATTTACAAGTAACAAGGAAGACAGATAGAGATAGAAGTAAGCAGGGAGAGAGGACAACATACAAAAATTGGGGGAATAAAATACATTTGTCATTTACCAGCGTCAAGACGGATCTTTGGAATGTAAAAAAAAACGACAGACATAAAAGGTAAATACCCAAATGGCACAGGGTGAGAAGAAAAGTGTGAGGGAAAAGAGAAAAATAAAGAAGGGAGAAAGAAAGAGAACAGACATGTGCGCGTGTTTATGTGCCTGAAAAGGCTTAGAGTCGAGAGGATAAACGCTAAAATAAATGTGTATATTCAGTCATGCAAATATACGCACCCTTTTTCTCTGAACAACCCTGGCCACAATATTTGACTTAAATTATACATTTCACTTACAAGAAATGAAAGGGTTCTTATTGCAGATACTTGTCATGTAAGTCAAACGAGTTCAAATCTGTCACTTCATTAAAAACAAGACAACAAAAAATCAACACAATTACATTTGAGGTAATTCACACAGTACTTAGCAGTGCTCTGTTTAAATGATTTGCGATGTACCAGGTTTTGGTTCTTAGCATATAGCCATGTCCAGCTTAACGAAATTGCAGTGACTTTCTCCTGTGTGTGGAAGAAATGTCTCCTTTATATTTCCCCGTTTATTTCAAATATAATGGTGATTAGATATTGAAAATAAGCAAGGGTTCAGTCCCTGTACATGCTGAACGATATGTGTTTCACTATCGCTCTAAGTCTTCTCGCCATTGCATCCTCTGAGAATACAACAGAAAAAAACAATAATAATTAAAATAAAAAATAAAAAAGTAAATTCTGAGATTTAAGGATGAGAAACTTCATATTTGGACAGCCGTGCTCGTTGTGTTTTCTGAACGGAAGGCAGGAAAGGGCAGTAAGAAAACGGCGCTTGACGACACAAGGAGACTCATTTATTAAACAGAACGCTAGACGTCGAGGTAATGGGCAGGCCTACGGTTCATCCTTTGTACCGCAGAGTAAACATGACAAATGGGACCGAGTTTGGCGTGATTAAAGATGAAACGCGGATCCATCTTCACCAAATCTGAAAACTATCTGCCGCCTTCTGTTCTAATAGAGGGGGAGAGAGAACAAGAGGGGCGCGGGGTAAAAGAGGGAACTGGATCGAGAGAGAACACATCTGTGGAAGTGTTTGTATTTGGACTCTTTGCCCCACTCTGTTTCTCTGGCTTAGAATCGGACATATTTTTCTTCTTCCTCCTCCATTCTTTAACTCTCTCGTGTAACATCCCTGTCAGTGAATAAGGAGATAGAGAACGGGTAGAGCCGCGTGGCTAAAATCCACGCGTGGCCCTCTCCAGACACTGTAGAAAAAGTGCGTTTATTTCGGAGTGGGTGTAAAGGGAGGTTGGCTATAGGCTTGGTGGGGGTCCGCTGCTCCGGTTCTGTGAACTCCCCAGTGTCGACACTCCGCTTGGGTTTGTGTTGGTGGAACTACTGGACCTTATCTTTGTGTTAGGCAGCTTGTGGTCCTTCTTCCACTTCATACGTCGGTTCTGGAACCAAATCTTGATCTGGCGTTCAGATAGGCATAGGGTATGAGCTATCTCCACCCGGCGCCTCCGGGTCAGATAGCGGTTGTAGTGGAACTCCTTCTCCAGCTCCAGAACTTGCTGTCTCGTGTAGGCTGTGCGGGAGCGTTTGGGTTCACCTCCTGAATAATTTGGGCTTACTGTTGAGAAAGAAAGTCAGATAGAACTCTATGAGTAAACATCTCGAAAAAAAGTGGTTTACAAACAATCTTTAAACAATAAACAACAAATCTAATCATGTACCGTGGGCACACACACACACTGATTCACAAAGGGGTTTCATCCTATCTGTTGATCATAACACAACAGTGCTACATGCAAAAAGGCGACTGATCATTGTCTATGTGGTGGGTTCTTTCTGTCAGGGGGGCCAGAGGCATACAATGACGTGCGCAATCAGGGCACCGAATGCATGAATCCATGGTAAATGTGTGGGCATGCCATAAAACGTGGAAAACATGTCCGTAACAAAGTCAAGCACAGAGCAAGGCTGCACACCAAAAAGTATTATATGGCGTTGCTATTTTGGTCGCCTCGCTACGCTCTGTAGACATGCTGATAGCATTTGACTTTGTAAAACTCGCATTTGTCCCCGTCTATTCTCACCATATACCTTTCAAAGCACTAATAATGGCAAAAAAATACTCCTCCTTAATAATATAGTTCAACTGTTTGCCTTACCCAAAGTGCTTTATGATCTTGCCCATAAATATGAATATTTCAGCTTCCATAAAACTTCTACCTCACAATAGAGAAGTGACAGAGAAGAGTACACGTTTATATATCCAGCCACTTAAAACCAAATTACGAAGGCATAAAACTTAACGTATGGGTTTCTTGCGCCGCAATAAAAACTAGCCTAGTAGAAATTAGAAAGGGAAGGTTGCATAGACTTCAAAGGTACTTGGCTAGGAAGAGCAATAAAAATTTATGGAGGGTGTAATTATATTGCCCTGCAAACAGCCGATCGTAAATCTCGACGGAGGGCTACCTCACAAGGGGAGCAATAGATTTAACACCGGACATCTAAGCTCCCCAACCAGGGTGCAGTGTAGCAGCACAACACGGCAGAGAAGTAGAAGTTAGGAGCACTTACCAATGTTTACGTGGACTTTCTTCATCCAGGGATAAACCACGGGATCCTTGCGTGAGCTGGCCGATGAAGTGCTTTGGTTAATGGGATTCTGTCCACAAGCGGGCGGTGGGCTCGGAGTTACGGAGTCGCAATGATGGCTTTGCTCAGGGATAGGTGTTGAGAGTCCGGTTGGTGGTAGAACGTGACCCCTCGGCGACATAACCACTGCGGGCTGCCCCGGACCCTGGCACGACGAGTAAGGCGGGTCGACACAGCCCGACCGCTGGTGGTAGATCGACTCATGTTGGAAGGCAGGCTCTTGCCTCTGGGCGCTGTAGTAGTCGGGCGAGTGACTGGGTAGGTAGTCATTTTGGGAATATTCCTCGCAGGGTGGAAACTTCGGGTCCACATAGTTGGAGTTGATCAAATAGGAACTCATGGCCATTAATTTCCTTGAATTGCACACAAAATATACTAAAATTTATATCTATCCCTTTACTCGTTTCCCTGTTTCGCAGAACCCTCCTACTTTCTGTCAAGTGAACAAAGTTAAGAATCCATGTGACAGCAGTAGCCAATCGGGTGGAACCCTCCAATTCCCGGATAAGGAAATGGGATTAGCTGTAGCAGACCCCGCGCATCAGCCGTGCATAGTTTGTGATATTCAGATGTTTTATATTTTTCATGATAGCATGCGGAAGATAGTCAAGCAAGAGAATCAAAACAATAACAAACGAAAGCTTATAAGTCTGCAATGCGTGACGTATTTTCCTGACAGTTATACGTCTGTGTGGACAACTTCCAAGTACCCCCTCCCCACTCCACTCCACCACAATTCGTTATAAGAAAAACTCGCGCATGGGCTATCCAAGGCGCACATACCCAGTCACGATATTTAAGGTAATCCGGAGTTTTCTTTTCTGGCTCGCTCTCTGGAAAAAGAGGTGCCAGACAAAGTGATGCAGAGGACTTACTACGGCCAAGCCTTTAAATGCGCTCGCTAATAATGCGCTCGCGCAGGCAATGTCTCTGGTGTGAGCCGCGTGCAGCCCCAAGACTGTCAGAGATTAATCTGGGCTTGTTTGAGATCGATAGAAAATTCATCAACTAATTCAGGTTACAAAGCCTCTTAAATCACAGCAAGACCTTTTGCATTCGAGCAAGTCGGCAGTTAGTGCCGTCAAAGCAGAGCGTTCATTCTGCACACGAATTTACACACCTTGCATAGCAATTGAAGTCGCATCCCCATAAAGAACGACAAAAGAAGTTGGGTCTAACATCTCTCCCCGAACACCTCTGCACATACTGGGGGTCATTATAGTAAATATCGAATTTATATCAAGTGGATATCGCGCTGAAACATGTTTTGTTGCTTCAATCGAAGCCGTCAAAATCGAAAGCTGATGGAGGACACACCAATGCGCCTCATTAGGGGAACAATCAGTGCACTCTCCGCGCCTACACTGAGAACTCCAGCTCAATAAAAAATATCCCCTATCCTCCCAACATGTCTTAACAAAACGCAAAATCTAAGCATGCTAAGTTTTTATTCCCCCACGTGCAGAATAAACAAGTCTGACATAAAAATTAGGGGGAATGTTGGCAGTGGTTGAAGTCTTCGCTCTCCATCGGTGGCGTAGCGCATATATCAACTACATACTCCCCTAGATACGAATTTGTGACCGTGTGTCTGTTCACACAAATCCGGATCTACAGGGTATATATAGATGACAGCTTTCTCCGTGACAGGTAGCCTAAGGGGGGACAAGGCCGCACACCTTGACCGCGATAGCGAGGGAGCAGGGAGGGCGCAGCACCTGAATCTGTCTGCCTTCAAGTGCATCTATTGCCGCCTTTCGTTTCTGTGCTAGGTGCTTTGCAAACACACACTACGCCCTAAAAATACAGATAGCATTCTGGAAGTTTACCCACAGCAAATATCAGCCAACATTATCAAGTTTGGTTTTGGGGAACAGATAAAACCCAGCAAGTTACCGATATTTTGGAATACTTTGAGTTTCAACATCCAGTAGCAAAACTCTGCTGTTATCAACAATTTATAAATTAAAAACAACTTGTCCTGGAAAAGGGCGCAGTTGGTATGATAGAGCAATTCGCAGAGCAAGACTTGAGTAACGAGAATGGCATGGGTCCAGAGGGAAAAAAAGAAAGAGAGAGAGTGAGGGAGGGAGGGAGGGAGGGCAAGGGAATCTAAAAACGCGAGTGGGAAAGGTTATGGGACAGCTTAATCGTACATTTTACTGGGATGCATATTTTCTTAAATCACGTTTAGGCAACACAAATAGTAAACATAAATGGACACGAACATGAAGGTATAGGATAATAATTACAGTATAGGAAAATAAATACAGTATAGCAAAAGCGAGTATAGGAAAAGGCAATATAGGAAAAGCGAGTAGCCTATAGGAAAAGCGAGGATGGGAAAAGGCTTAGGTCCACACTGTAATAATGCATATGGTTTTTATGGCAGCTCTCTCCAATTTGCAGCTGGCTGCCTAACACTATTCAAACGGAAAGCATATCCGGAGACGAGGGGTATAAAACCATAAAATATTCAGGGAGGAAGACATGGCAGCCTTCTCACACGTCCTCAAAGCACCAAGCAAACATTTTATGGCCCCTTTAACAAGTTTTCTCGACTTGCACCAAGCACTCACTACTTCATTTCGATTTTAAACCGTACTGGGAAAAACAGGCTCTTAAAAAACTTTGGATTATTCTAAATTCCCTATGTCACCAGGCCCTTTTCTCATGGAGCTATACAACTCGTATACGAGACAGATTTTTTATTCCTCTTTTTGTCGCGGTGCCATCCCCAAAAAAGGTAAGCTTACTATAAATCCGAAAATAAGGTAGAAGGTACAGTGTGTATAGCCGAGTGTGTGTCTTATTATCCGGAGTAGTCCAATAGGTTTTCTAAACACTGAGCATGTGTATAATCCGCTTTTTTTGGTAAACAAACACTTTATAGTGAATAAATTACAAAAATATCTAGGCATACTCCAATTCGCCGATGTTAATGTTACTGTAGATTAAAACCATTTAGACTTGAAGTGTAACAAACAAGCGTCACCTTGTGCAGTGTCAAACAAGACATATGTGCTAAACCGAGTTTCGTTTGCCATTGTTTGTTAAGAAACCGCAAAATATCCAATTTTTTGCTACTTTACAGCAAAAACCACAATTATTAGGGTTTATAGGTATAGAGATTAAACCAGAACAAAAGATGCAATTCACTATGTTGAGCATAATTTCGTAAAATGTAAACCTTTATTAAAGTAATACCGATTACACATGTTTCAAATAAATTAAAACACTATTGTTCACTCTTAATCTTTTTTGTTAATCACACCCTTTCTAATCATTCGAAAATGAGGTGCTATTTCCAGAAACATAAGTGCAAAGTCAGGCTTAGACAGATACAGCATGGTCTATTGTCATCTCTATTCTCTCCCTCTATTGTCCCCAGGCATCTAGAAATGACCAAATCACAGCCAAGTGCTTCACAAAATCCCTTTCCACCTTAAGATTTAAACAGTAGCAGGTAAAAACATTAGCAGTTGGCGAAATATAGGCTATATCGGCCCTGTAGAGGTATATGTATATATTTTTTAAAATTGCGATTAATTTCTCTTTGTTAGTGTTTCAATAAGATCTTGGAATACGGTCGAGATAGTTGAAGTTGTGATGTGCAATACGAATAAAAAATAGCGAAATCGAATATTTTGCGAAAGAGCCATATGTGTGTTTATATTTCCGCGTGATTTCCTGGTTAGATAAAATGAAAGCTTAGGCCAATCAAAAAAAATCAGTAGCACCCCTAGCGTCAGAATTACCCATTCTATGGCCTACTAATTTCTCAAAAAGGCCCGAGCAATCAAGTGAACACAATAGTTCAGAAATTGCCCTTTTCTTTCCTTGACTGTTTCGTGCCTTTTGTCCCTGATATAAATGATTGTCATTGTTCAATAAAATGGCCATCGCAGCCAGGCACATTGGACTAGCTAGAAGGCGATGTAAATAAAACTCTTGTTCTTGCGTTTTCGTTGCCATACATTTTGTTGCATTTCCAGAACGTTTGGAGTCAGAAAATAACATAGAAGCTTAGCAAAAGGAAGAGAAAGTTTAGCCTTGCTGTCCACTCTAACCCCTTCACCCCCTGTGTCCACGACCTCGCCTTCACCCCGGGAGCCTTGCCCTTAAAGCGGCATAGGGACCCACCGCTCTCTGTCCCATTATGAGGTTAATGTGTACGCCAAAAGCCATTCAAAGTGCACAGCAGAAACTAAAGCCAAGGTAAATATTCACTACATCAGCTCCACGCACATCTTAGCACAGAGCGGCATCGCAAGGCCCAAATCCAGCACAGAACTCCGGTGGGAGAGGAGGGGGGCACCCGCGGACCCACTGCACAGCAAGAGCACGTGGTCCGCCCAGGCGAGCACCTGCCGGGGAACGCCGCAATATGTAAATGAAGCGCCGGTTTCTTTACTTACTTCTGTCCTCGCATCCAGTGCACTCCACGCTTGGAATTTCTTTCTTCCTCGCATTTTAGCTAGTCCGCCGCGGAAAAAAACACAACTGTATCTGGTCTCGCCCCGGTTTATTTTCGATTCTCCTCGAGCTCATTCTTTCTCTTGTCGCCGTGGCTCTCTAACCCCACAGCCACCCCTTCTCATTTCTCTAGCGCCACAGGTTTAGCCCGTGACCTCGCCGTGATACCTTTGTGCGTGAAACTCCTTCTCATTTCCGCGGTCCCTCCAGATCCGCTTCAACAACCTCAGCAACAATGGGGCAGGCGGACATTAGATCGTCCAAAAGGGAGTGCAAGCCAATCTTCAACGAGCATACAACGCTTGCCATAAGAGGAAGAAAAAATATGCGATAAAACAGCTTGAGATCAACTTCATCTGGCAGCGCGGAGGTGCGGGCTGTCCTTTGTCACTTAGCCTAGCAAAAACGGCGACATGAGCAGCTATCCCTGCGCACTATGCGAGCGTTTCCCTCCTAATACATCTAAAAAATAAAATGCCCCATAACCCCTTCTTGCTGCTCTGGACGCCACAATACCATCGAGCGCTTTCAGGCATTTTGTTTTTGGACTCTCAAGTTTTCGTATTAATCTCGCACTTTGGCAGTCTTTGTTAAACAGCGAGGCGTGTCACGAGTCCCCGTACATTTTAATATTTGTTAGACGCACTGACCTGCGATTCACCCCAGCTCGGGGTCTCTCCCACTCGCGAGGTCTATAGTAATGCATGCATAGCTTAGTCGGTCATATTGAATTGTGCCCAGGTCATTACTTTCAAGAAAAATGACTTTGGAAGGAGGGTTCATTCAAAAAGGCTTTTTTCCAAGCCCACAAACAGATCGAGCGTAACCCATTTCTTAACTTTCTTTGCGCATAAATAAAGTCCTCTGAGAAAGCAGGACAGATCTTGGACACACACACACACACACACACTTTATTGTTTGACCATAGGCATACGAGCAGTTTAAAAGATATAGAGATATATTGTATAAATAGTTTTATATTACTGTTTACAACTCGTGCAGGTTGAACAGATAGACAGATAGACATAACTATATTGTTGGGTTTGTTACAGAACAGTTTCTAAAAAAAAAAAGACAACGTTTGGTGTCTTCCTGACACTACCATCTGTGCAAGGTGTTTTGTTCCTCAAGATTTCTAGAAAACCAACACACTGACGCCTTCAGGGGAACAGTACAGATGGCGGACACAATGTTGTCACCTTATAGTTACAAGAGCAACGCGCAAAAAACTAACCTTCCAAACTAACTTCAGTTTATGTCACGTCCAAAAACGCAGATATTACAAAGCAGAACAATGCACTGCCTGGCAACGGCACATGGTACAATGGAATTGAGATTAATTCAGTGAACTCCGGGTGAACTCCAATTGGGACGCGTTTTCTAATACAATTATTCACCACTTATGCACTTTGTTTTACAAAATACCGACCCAGAGAATCATACCATCCCAGCAACCACCATTAGAGCCCATCTTTTCGCCAGTAATGGAATTATTTGTTTACTGAATTATGCATTTTCTTTCTTTCTGTGTAAAGGCGTCTGTGCAGCATACGTTTACGAAGACCAACCTTCAAAGTACCTTTATTAGTGTTTCTAATATGTGTGTGTGCGTTAATAGGTACACTGTGTGTGTGTGTGTGTGTGTGTGTGTGTGTGTGATGTATTCACTTATTTACGCACACAATACACATACACTCACTATAGGTTCACGTGGTAACATAAGCACAATTACTAAATTATTTATCCGTTGGCTCATTACGTTGTATCTGCAAGACTTTACCAGAATATGTAGTGTAGGTTAATTGGTACGTGCATGATGAAAGTGAGTTTAAACCGGTAGACTACTGTTGTTTTCAGGAATAGTATTGCGAATATGAACATGTTAGGTTCAATAATCAAAAAGAAACTTTAGACTTCAGCTAATAATCAGTGGATTATTTTCAGTATTTTTTTCTTATGAAATGAAAATGCCAGCAATGCAAAAAACGTCCTAAAATAGCATTCCATGTGTTCTCGGGAACACACACGCAGAGTGATATAGTTTATGCGTACTACTTTGCATTAAGGGACACGAAGGTCTCTAACAATACAAATGATCTATAATCACTCAGTTGGGAGGGGATGTTTTAGGCTTTTGTTAGCCAGTCTTTTTCAGAATAAATGTTTTTCAGTGGTATGGGGTCATCCCGGGTGCAGCTTGACATATTATTTCTGGGAGCAAGGAGGCAGTTCTAATGGCCTTCAGAGATTCAGAGATTTGGGATGATTAGCAAGTGGACGCTTTTGGACTATGCTAAATCAGTCAGGATAAGGTTCCCTGTTAGCGTTACCATCTCCAATGCTGTCCGTTCGTGTCCTTTAGAAAATATATGTTTACGCATGTGGTGTGCTAACACAGGTGTTATTTTATTGTTATGCTAGAAGTTCAGCTTATTAGCTATACAAAATAACATTTGGTAATTGTGAAAGTGGTGTAACTGGTATTTCTGATTACGGTTATTAAAATAAAGACCACGTTTTGTAATGTCAGTAAGTTTATCCTTGCTAATAACTAGACTAGGCTATACTAAATATTGACTAGTCAGTGCACCTTTAGCTCAGAGAAAAACATGGTCTGGACAACATTCACTTTCTGTTTTGTTATTTTTATCTAAAATCATGAAAAAAAACATTGTACCAAAAAATGATATCTGGACAAACCCATGGGTTTATACCATGCTATTAGGAACCAGCGGGATTCACAGCACAATTCTCTTAAACTGATTGTTTACTGTTCTGACTTAGGTGTAAATAACTTAATATTTAGCCAAGTTGAAACAGCTGTGGGATTTCGGGGGCTGTGGAAGCCATGGACCGAGTAGCCCACTGGTTCAAGCTGGTGCATTGCAGTGACAACACAGGGCGGGAGAGCAAACACCTGCACTGTGAATGGGAGAAGCCCAATGTCACCGAATCCTTCGTTCAGTCCCTCGGTCTGTGCGGCCATTTTTTTTTAGTTTCTCCCTCCCTGTTTCTTTCACGGGCCGGTGGGGAAGAGGGTGGGGAAGGGGGGTGGGGGGGTGCTTGCATTGTCACACCGCGAAGGTCAACCCTCCACCTCAACCTTCTTTTCCCGCTATCATTTCTCTCATCTTTGAGCATGAGACAATCTGTAGCTCTTCACTCCCCCGCCCGCAGCTCCCCTCTCCTTTCAGTCCCCCACCTCCCTACCCCACGCCACCCCAGCCCACCCCCGCCTCTCCCACTTTGCCATTGACATCCAGCAATTGGTCTACAGAGTCGACAGCCGAGTCACGCACGACGTAAACTTTTCACCCCTCAACTCTGTGACCCCGCGCCTCTCTACACAGCCCTTCTAACGAGGATAGATACACCTTCATTGCTGGAGGCTAGGCGTACAACCAAGAGGAGACGTTACAGTTATACAGCTCCTCGCGGTCATTTCACCTTCTGCAGCCATTATTGCGTTTCATCTGTGTAACTACAAAGGAAAAACATCGAGATTTAACTTGTATGTTGTCCTCTCACCAAAAAACGTTTCAGCCCACGAACTGGTCATGGTTAAAATATTACACTACCACCTCGGAGTATGAATCAAAAACAATCTTAAGCTGCAGGAAGCATAGCTTGCTTTAATTATTACTACGGGCGTTAAATGTTCCACTGCATTATTCCAAGAAGGCGAGGCTGCTCTGCAGGCAGTATTACTGCCTCTTCAGCTGAGAACTTTGGTCTAAAGCGGGCTCTGCTGGCCACAAAAGAGTGTTGCAACCACTTTCTATCCTCTTCTCTTTGGGAAAAAAGCTGAAGCGAAAATAGGAAAAAGGGTTCTTATTTAGCTTTATTAAGCTCGGTTGCACAGTTTTTTCGCCGCATATAATGCATTATAACTGTTATCATCACTCTAATGTCCATATCTATATCGAGCCTTGCCCCTGTTGTTTGACCGTGCCCTACCCTTTTAGGCATGTAGCCTAGGGCATATTATTAGTATCTGAGTTGTTCTGTGCGGCTATTTGGCCTAGTCCAGATTAGCCTGTACAACTGACCAAAAAAAATGGGGGAAAAAAATCAGGCATTCATGGCTTAATTAATTAAAGGAATACACCACAGCTTATATTCGATAAATACCTATTTCAACCTCAACCAAATATATGCTATAGACAGTGCATTATTATTATTGTTATTATTATTGTTATTATTATTATTATTATTATTATTTATTATGTCGTTAAAGCTACCTGCTAAAGACCAATAACGTGTGAAGAAAATAATTATCCATAACAGCTATACAAATTTGCTGGTTGATATCCAAGTGATCCATGACAACAGGTAACGCCACATAACAAGGTAGTAATAGATTATTGAAAGCTTAAATATTTACCTAAATATGATCGTAATTTATTAGGAACAACAAGCTACCTTGATTAGTGCGAAATTAATCGAACACGATTTGGGAATATATGACTTTTTTAATTGAGAAAACTAGGTATCCGTTTTTGTTTAAAACTAAATCGAAAAAAGGAAATAGGCGTAATAGTTATCTGGGCGTTGTGGCGCGCGGTATGATATTGGGGATGTTTTTGTTGTCAGTCCTCGCGCATGTAACACTGGGCGAATCGGAAGCAGAGGAGGAAAGAGAGAGGAGTAAATAAATACATTTTCCGACAGCCTCCCTTTCTCCCCCCCTGGACGGATAAACATCGAATTGCCCATGTGATGAGCTCGCTGTTTGTTGGAGCGCGTGCGCCGAGGCGGCTGCGCGCGTCTGCTGACCTCTGAATGATCCCGAGCTCATGCATTATGGATGAGATATACGCGCGAAGATTACCCCTATCAATATGCAGAACACATTACGAGGTTGAAATGGCAATTTAAACGTCCGAAACGGTGGCATAAAAGTCTGTTCGATCTGTCCCGGAAATTCAAGCTACATCAAGTCTGTATTTTTGCCTGACCACGCTATGCTAATTTTATATAACAAAACATTGAATGCAGACATTTGCAATCACAGACCAATGTTCAATATTATCAATATATTCCACTGACTGCTTACAATGCTAACTGGGTTCAGTGGAGGCTGAGAGGGCAGCCGAGACACCTCGACAATTGCTGACGTTAAAACACACAAATACTTCTTCTGTCCCATAAATTCGTTCCTCCCCGACTATGACAAGTATTCTTAGCACACCGTCCACCTTTCAGTGTGTTCTTAGAGAAAACGGTGCCATATCATGATCCCAACCCACCCAAGTTAAATACATTCTGACGCACAAACACACCTTACATTGAAAACACCGTCGCCTAGTTACTCACCGACACACCTAAAACATGCTCGAATGGGATCTGTCGGCTATACGATTCAGGACCACAGGCAAAGCTAGTTTTGTGAAAATCTGTGGAGGTTAAGAGTCCGGGTAAATGAACTCTAGTAGCAACTTTTAAGAGGCCTAGGTGGCAGAGTTTGACTGAGGCCCTAGTCCTTCCTACCATATCAGTGACAAAAGGAAGACCATGACAAATTATATAGAACGCGTCGCCTCTCTTCGCGTGCAGAGATTTGCCTTCCTGTTTACCCCATGAAACTTCCTCATTCTGTTATACACACACACACACACACACACACACACACAAGCACACACACACACTCGCCCTCCCTCTCTCTCCCACACACACACACTAAAGGTTATTCGAACTGGATGTCATTTCGATTTTTCCTTCAGCCTCATTTTCTGTGAGAATAGCAGGCTAAAATGTACCAAAATGTACATAATAATAGAATAACATTATATAGAAAGGTGACTTTTCATTTTATCACAACATTTACATGAACGCCACATTGGCCTCGCTGGAAAATACAGTGTATAGGTTGCTGGTGCGGTCACACAGCAGCCGTAAACTCTCGCTGACCCCAACAAGGATGAATTGATTTATTAACAGATGGTACCACGTAAGATTAACCCTACATGCCATCTCCCTTGGACTTGTAGACTACCCAAGACTCCATCTCCACAAAGAGCAAAAATACAAACCACTTTGCAAATTAAATACGCAGTTTTTAAAAAATAAATAAATTGTATCTATGTATTCATGCATGTATTTATTTACCCATTTATTTATTTATTTGTTTATTTATTTATTTACGCATGCTATTTTGTAGATTACGCCTGGAATTCAAGTAAAAACGAAATAGCAATACAATTATTTCAAGACGTTTGATTCAGTTTATTAGAAAGAAAGAAAGAAACAAAGAAAGAAAAAGAAAGAAAGAAAAGAAGAAAGAAAGAAAGAAAGAAAGAAGTGAGGCTTGCTGCGTAACTATGGTTGCTAAATTTATATAATGGCTTGTAGATAAGGGAGATAAGCTGGTAAGGGTTGTCCAATACAGCCCTGTCCCTTCTGCCTGCCTTTACTCCTGGCTCACAAAGTGCCGAAGGAAACCACAGACTTTTTTTCTCCCACACTTGCTGTTAATGTTGGATAACATTAATAGTCACATCAATGGCAGTCATATGCTCTTACTACTGGAGGGTTAACACTAGAGGAGTGCTGCTTTTTAAGAGGAGTCTCTTTACGTGGGCCCTGAGTGCAATCTAATGATATACACTTCCCAACTTTACACTCGATTTGAACTCGGCTAGTCCTACATGTAAGCTTTATGATGACAAAAACATTAAACAGTTTATATGATAGCTGTAATTAAATCATACACAGGTCTCATGTGATATGTAAGCTTTGTACTAGCTTCTTCAGCTTATTCTAGGTGTCTCAAACGTGAGCTTTATTCTTGCAGACTGCTAAACACGTTTATTACAAATGTCGAGAGTCGCTGTATCCAGTGTGTTGTTATTCACACGTTTCCCGTTTGGAAATACTTGGGCGGAGTTGGAACAAAGATGTGCTTGTCGAATTGTGTGAGAGTGTGTGTGTGTGTGTGTGAGGGTTGGGGGTGAATCTGAAACACAGAGAGAGTGAGAGAGAAAGTGTGTTTGTGTGCGCCTGTGAAGAGATTGTAAGGAAGTGGACTAATTTGCAAAGAGTGTTTTATTACGTTGCGAAATTGCATTTCAATAACTTCAGCCAACAACTTGGTAATTTCTGTCAACAAAACAATCACATCGAACTTTGTAACCTAGCCTTTGAACAAAACACAGCTTCTCTAAGTTCAGCATTTCACAAAATGAAACCACATGAGGACAAAACATACTGTCTGACAAAAATTGTTTTTTCTAAACCACATAAAAAAACTAAGAGATAAAGGTGTGACTTATTGCAAACGTGAATTTCAGTCATCCTCAGAATCGCCAGGTACCTAGTGTCTCATTAAACCTACAGCCTAGCCTAGCTGTTTGGTGAATTACAAAAGATTTGACATGAGGTAGAAACAGAAATAAGATATAATATCAGAACAAAAAGATTATTAGTTATTCAGCTGGTTGTGTTTGACATATTACCATATATTGTATTGTGAATGAAATCATTTCAATTAGGAAATAATACAACCTGCTTGTGAATTATTTTAAAACACACAGCCAAGATAGCATTACGCACGAGTCAACAGGCCGGAGCGCACAATGTCAAAATGTCACCATGACCACAAATAAATCTGCATACATATCTTATGATTTAACAGGTCTTAATGCAAGCTGCTGGTTTATATAGAAATCCACAGGACGCTCTACAGTCTAGAGGTTCATCAGTAGACTCGCAGAACAGCCTTCATCTCACTCTGACAGTAGGGCAAAATTAATTGGCCCCCACTATCTGACACGCAGTGTCCCTCTCCTCTCAACCTCGCCCTGAGACCGAGTGACCAAGCAATAGGCTTAATCTGGACTTACTGTGTGTATGCATAATCCATAGTCCATATTTTCTTGACAGAAGAACCAGAACCAGAGAGCAGACATTGCTCGGAGCAAGCGCGGGCACTGCAGTGGCCTAGCAGACTGCTCTTACCAGCGCAACTGACCCTTTAGAATCCCTTCGAAGCAGTTAAACCGTCACTTGCATTCTAGAATGTGAAATATATAGTACATTGTCAACTCCCCAAAACCATAAAACTAACTTTATGGACCCCACGTGACTTTTGAGAGCCAGTAAGGGGTATCTGTCTGTGGCCTGGGCGATTTTTACGATCTAACTTCAAGATAAAATGCTCATCCGTTTGACATGTAAATGTCATAGCGACTTTTGGTATAGTTTGGTGAAAAGGGAAAGCGGAATTGCTAAACGCAGGCGACAAAGCGAGTCGGGCAGCTAGTCCACCATGACAGGACTCTTACACAGCTCTCAAAAGTCGTCTAGACTTAGCCTAACCACTGGACACACTTTGGTAAGTTTAAGAGTTCGGTGTGTGTTTGTTTACTTGGAATCAGATGTAAAGTCGGGCCAGGAAGGCTCTATGTCTGATAAACATTAACATCATGCTTGGGCTAATTCTGAGTATTTTATATTTGTGTTTGTTTGTGAGGATTCCCTTGCTTATTTTGTAAACATGTGATAAGTTTTCCGCTGCTGTGGTCAATTGCGTTGTTTTTGTCGCTTTATGTGATGGGTTAGTTGTCGGTGCGCATTTTACGCATACGGTTTTCAAGTTAAAGAAAAGCTTTTTTTTTTTGTATGACTACATAAACTGTCGGAGCCGATTCATATTTTTTTTTAAAGAATATAACAAAGCCTAACACTCCAGTGACTTAATTATGCAAGGATGTTACAAGACAGTTTTAACAATGTTGAGACAAATCGATAGTTGATTATTGTCAAAGTTGGGTTGGTGGTCGCATTTACCTCAGCGAGGAAGCTGGCAGTGTGTGTCTGAGATGCGTTTGACCCACAGATACCCTGGTCATCGGGTACATACTGGGGTCGCCCATACCAAAATGCAATCAAAGCGCGTCAGTTGTTGGTCTGAATATGAGGAACTTTATTTTTTACTCCAATTTAAGCTACAAACAAATACAAAAAGCGTATTGGCAAAATGCGTACAGGCAGTCGGACAGAAATTGCGATTTCTTTCAGCTTTCACACGCTTGTCATCCACTCTGCCTTCTACGAAGAGCTAATTGGTCACATTAAAAATGTCTAATATGTACATCCTGTTTGGAACATAAACATGATCCAATAATATACAATTACATTTTTTGAATATAACTATACACATATATGAACTGAAACAGCGAAGTCTATGTACAGGTTTTCCCTCTCTTTTTTACTCCAAAACAAAATATTGAAGGATTTGAACATATGACGAGAACCTAAAGATACTTGTGCAGACAAATAGTAGTTAAGCATGAAGGGGGGGGGGGCATGAAACACACTGGGGGGGTCTGCAGAGGCAAAGCAGTCACCACTATACTACAGCTTCACTTCATATGGGGGCAGAGGCAAGTCTAAGTTGTAAACTTAAAAGTATACACTTGTTATAGATCGTAAATAAGTTATAACATTTAAGAGCTGCATGCTAACTTTCGAGAAAGCATTTAACATAGCACTTGACACATAAACAATATTTATAATAACAAGGACATCAGGCGGCATTGAATATCTTTTTTTTCTTTCCTTCCTGTCGAAATAATAGTCACCATAGTATTAAAAACATCAACATATGAACACTAACTTTTTTTTTATTAATTATAACAGTACCACAGTAGAATTTTTTAAGTTGCCTAAAACATCAACATGCCGAAAAGTGCCGCACTGAACTGGACTCTGTAACTGTATCTTGAAATCTATTTTATGTTTTTCTTTTTTTATTTATTTGATATCCTTTCAAACAATTCAGAATGATTTTGCACGGCTGCTACTAGGGCTGGAAGGCGCTACCTGCAGTAGCCAAACTCATACTCTTGAGCTTATTGTCCTTTTTCCATTTCATCCTCCGGTTCTGGAACCAGATCTTAATTTGCCGTTCTGAAAGGCAGAGAGCGTGGGCTATCTCTATCCTCCTCCTGCGGGTGAGGTACCTATTGAAATGGAACTCTTTCTCCAGCTCTAGCGTCTGATAGCGGGTGTATGCGGTTCGGGCCCTTTTGCCGTCTGGTCCCGTCATATCTAAACAGCATGAACAAAACGCAAGGGGGGAACAAGCGTTAGCGGTGTAGGCAAGGGACACAGCAGTCAGAGAAAAAAGCAGAGAACCACAAACAACTTGTTAGCATGCGTACATTTAACACACATTTAGACACACGGAGAGCCTCGCTGTTGGTTGAATTCCTAGCCTGACATTATGAAGTAATGGGCAGGGGTTATTGTACACACATATCTCGCTTGCTGCTGCTACTACTACTAGCTTTTTGGTTGTTTACTCTCGAATCGTTTTCAGAGAAACACATTCCTTGGAGGTGGCTCGATGTTTTTTACACGTTACTATTGTCCCTTCTTTCCCAAGCCTCCGTTTCTTACTGTTTTCTCTTCACCCCTTCAACTTTTTTACCACCTCGTTTTCATACCTACTCGTTTTATGGCCCGTCTTCGTTTTATTGCCCCCCAGCCTAATCAAGTTCCCACACGAAATAAAGCTTAACTTTCCAAAGAAACAACTTCTAAGCCTCCCTATCCCGTTGTCCTTTCTGCCACCCCACTGCCATTCCCTCGCCCACAGTTTGTAAGGCTCCACATTTGAAAGATTTATGGCGCTTTCACGGAAATTAAAATACAGGCTGAATCACAAGTTCTATTTGTTTTCAGCACGAGTAAAATAAGTCACAGTGCAACAATAGATCAGAATGCATAGAGATACATTAAAAACAAAATAGGTTTGTACCATGGCTTATGTGCAGTTTCCGCATCCAGGGGAATATCTGTGGCGTTTGGCCATCGCTCGACGCCGATGTGGTTGATGTGGCGGTGGACTCCTGCTTCTGCTGCGTGCGGGGAGCGGGGTTGTTTGGTCTGTGGCTGCTTTCCTCGGTCTCGGAAGAAACACTGGCCTCGTCGATTTCTGTAAAATGTGTGCTGTTGGTGAGGTTACTGCCCGTTGTGGAAGCGCTCTGGTCAGAGGGGGGCGAAGAGCTTTTGGATCCCAAGCTCTCGCTGTTGGAGCAGGGAAGGGGCTCCGCGGACGCGAGCGAACAGCTTGATGGCTGCCGAAACCGCGTCTCCGGGGCCGGGGACTGGAAGCCCCGGGAGCTATCCCCAACAGCCCCAAAGTGGCCCGTGGTGGTTGAACGATTGACGCTTAGGTCCATCCCATTGTAGTTGTAGCCGTAAGAGCCTGAATGCATGGTGCCGGAGTCCCTGTACGAGGCGTTCATAGCGCTGCTGCTAGTTCCATAATTTAGTAACTGATAGTCGGGGCCATTTGGGTAGCGCCCTGAGAACGAGTTTACAAAGTAAGAGCTCATTTAGGTTGTTTTAGAGGGCTTGATTTGTAGATCTTGGTCGTTATAACGCTGTGCTTCACGATTTATGATGTATTAATGAATTATAGCAATGCACTGTACTTCGTTTTTGCTATGTATGCGGCCAAATATGGGGGTGGGGGTGCGTTTGGGAATCACGTGCTTTTGTTGACCAGTCGTAAATTCTCACTGATGACTTCAAGAGGTAATTCATGCTCTATGGTTACAAATGATGACGAGATGGGAGTCGTTAGGCTCAAGTCAACGTGTGCCTCCCGATGCCGTGGTGTGCTGCCCGTTGGCAGACAGCGTCACCTACTGGACATAGAAGATTTTGCAGGAATAAAATGCTTCGCCCAATACCTCACCTCGTTTTCTGCACATTTTCTAAGATAATAAAAGCCAGTTTTATCACTCTTATGTTTCACTAGTTGTGATCACAGCACCAATAATGCCAGTTAATGGCTATTTTCTTTTTGCTTTGTTGAGGACGGCCATGATCAGAGTCACATATACATTTCTGATGGAAAAATATCACATTCATACTAATAATATCTGTTTAACCGCCCTAGAGACTGCAAATTCTTTTAAGAACGAATGCTTTTGATTAAAAAATACCAACAGTAATGAAAATAGAAGAAATCCCCACATCATTTAAACGGTGGAAATAATATTGTTCTTTTTATTATTGCAATTATTAATATCAATATTAGTAGCAGTAGTAATAATACTCATAACAACGGAAACAGCATTGCTGTGTTTATTTTAAAATGATTACAATGATGATGACACAGATGATGATGGTTGTTATAAATGCTATTCAAAAAAAGATGGAAATGTAGTGTTTTTAGGGACACGCAAGCAAATCTGCACGTATGTGTGTCTGTGACAAGGGCTTCTGTTCCGCTTTGACTGCATTTACATGTGGACTGAGACTGTAGGTGAACATTCCGGACTAGGCCACAGCTACAGGCTGCAAACGTTTGGTACTGACTGTGGAACGCAATTCTGTGATATATGGTCTCTGCTGATTTACGGTTTGTTGACACAGAGGCATAAGTTACTTCATGTATGTGCGCTATAATATGTAAACTTCCATTCTGGCATTGGTCTTCTTGCTTAATTTATATTCCCGCCATAGAAAGAAGTAGTGTATGGCAGATGATTCTGCCATCATAAGGTGTATTTTTGAATATGTTTAAGTTTTTCAAAAGTAACAAGGTTTCCCGTATTGGCTCAATGTTTAAGTCAAGTTTCAACATGATATCCCTGTCCACACATTAGTCTGTGTATTACGTTTCAACCTGTTCACAATTGCCACACCGGCTTTGCCATTATTAGGTCGTGTACGCTATGTGCAATGTTAGTGCGTAACCATAGATGAACCACAAGAATGGGAAACAGTGTGTTTTACATCTTAGACAACAGTAGCTACGTGTTCATATCTTACACAACAATATATTACCATGTCTTCGACAACAATATGTGTCCATATCTTGGACAAACAATATAGTTTTGCGTCAAGGTTCAGGCTGCTTTTATGTAGGCTAGCCTCTCTACCTGCGGCCATCAAGAGGGACCCCTTCGGCCACTCAACACCTTCGAGTGAGTGTCCGGCTCGAACAGGTCAACTTTCTCCTTGTGCAATCAATTAAACTAGTCCAGAGATGTCCACTGACATTTTCGGTGGCCTCTCCTAAATAAGCCTACACACCTCCTGGTGCCTCCTGCTCTCATTAAAGCCGTGTATCATCAATGACAAGCTGATTTTACTTGTGCGCCGGCCGGATACAATGTGCTGGACAAATGAGGAAATAAAGTGTTTAATATTGTCCGCTATAGTTCATTTAAGATCTCACAACATCCCACTTTCACTTGTTCGACTACACCGATCTCATGTAACATTTGACTGTGTTTCAAGGAAATGTTATTATTTTGGCTCCTGCACGTAGAGCAGGTGCTTTTCTATACAACAGTCTCCTCTAACAGCTCTTTTTGGAGTGTTTAGCATTACAACAAGCGCTGTACCTTTCTGGAAAAGACTGTCTGCATTTATAAATCTAAAACATGCATCAGTATATAAAGTTAAAGTCTTATGTAGCCTTCGCTGTTGCATATCATTTACTTTTTGTCGTGGGTCAGAAGTAACTTCTTAGGCGTGTTTTACAAAGGTGTTGAAACCATGAAGGAAAAGAAATCCATTGGTGTGTACAATGAGAATTTCTTTTTTTATTTTAATACATCTTAAATACGAACACGAATATGACATATTCAAATAGCTCGTTAAACACAGTCATTTTCCTTATAAGACCAACTCCTAAGACGCGCGCACGAAGAAAAACACATTTAATCGGTATTCGGCATTAATTATACAAAAGAATAAACATAGAAAATAACAGCAACAATTAAAAATGCAATATTAAGATGAATCCTGGAATGCTACAACGAATTTACCAACACAATTTCACTGGCGAGAACGTTTACATACGAAGGAAAGGGAAAAGTTTTCAGTTCTTTCATAAAAGAGAACTGGTGTGCCCTCTCTGCTATTTTTTTAATCTACTGTCCTTTTTCCTTATTCTGTCCTCTTCTCCTCCTCCTCTTCCCCACTCGTCTGGGAGGAGTTGATAAGTTTGTTTTCTTTTTTCCACTTCATCCTCCGGTTTTGGAACCAAATCTTGATCTGGCGTTCTGTCAGGCAGAGAGCGTGCGCGATTTCGATACGGCGCCTCCGGGTCAGGTACCTGTTAAAATGAAACTCTTTCTCCAACTCCAGCGTCTGGTAACGGGTATATGTCTGACGACCCCTCCGACCGGGGTTACCGAAGGCTCCTATTCGGAAAAGAAGGGGGGAGAGAAAGCAGACCATTAACGTCTTCACAGTGTTTATTACAATGACAAATATGAGAGCAGGAAAATAGCTCCAGGGTAACATCATGACTTGAAACTCGTGAGCCTCGGACGTATATGTGGCATATATGCATGGACTTTATGTTGTTGCGCCTCCACCAACAAGTAGTCCATACATTCAGCTGTTTTGCTCAGGGTTTGGAAGTCACTGACATTGTGTGCCTTGCAAAAAATGTGCCTGGAATGCTGTGCAAAGTGTATCTAAAGCTTAGAGAGTCTCCAATCCCATCCAAGCAGAACAGAAGACACACAAAATTGTGTGTCAAATTCTATTTAGGTCCACATGCACTTTGACACGCTATTTTGATGTAGGCTATCCTATCAAAGTTCACATCCGTGCATAAATCTGCAGTGTCTGGTTACAGTTTGGACATCTGACACACTGTTCCGGGACTAAGGCTCAATATTTAAAGAATGGCGAAGGCTCCTCTGTCTAGCCTGCACATCATATCCCATGTACTGGCCGCCTCCCTTGGGGAATGTGTAAACTTAAAGCACCCACCAAGAATTTAAGTTAGTTCTGGTCTGGTAATTACTAAAAAAGAGCAGGAAGTTAATATCATCAATGGTGAAGTAAACACACAACTTGCCGTCTTTGTAGATTATGTATACATGTTGCCCTTACCTTAACGTCGATTACCACTCTGTACACGTGCTTTTAGCATATTAATTTTTCTGTTATCATCTACCCTTGACATCCTGTGTAGAATTGTTAGCCCCACATATCGGTATCATGAAGTGTATTTGTCTTGTGATTGCCTCTGCACTTGGTGTACAGCAGGGCGGTAACAGAGGGAGAGCTTGTCAAAACAACAATACGAGCCATTTTGTGATAAGAGAAATGATTGGAGTCAACAGCCTCACCGTTGTTAAGCGGGGTTGTGCTCTGGTCTTACTGCCTTTAATCTACAGCTTGATAAATTTGAGCCTTGCGGCAATTAAACTCTTCTTCTGGTGGTAAATGGGAGAGAAAGTGCAAATGTTGGTCGGCAATGTAAAGTGTTGGACAGGCTACGTGTCTGAGTCTGACTCCTGCCTGACTGTTATGAAACACTAAGGCGACATTATTTTCCTACTGTACGGGCTTCCGGCGTTGTACAGTAAAGCACCAAGTCACGTATCAGCCGAGTCTGAGTGTATGTAAACAGTAGCCCCACAACAGCAGCTAAAAAAAACTTGACAAAAACAAAGCTAAGACTCACCGTTACAAGAGTTCATCCTCTGCATCCACGGGTAGACTGGCACCGACGGCTTCTGCTCCTCGCTCTCGACGAATAAAGCCTTGTTGTGTGTCCCCGTGCAGTCCGTCTTGCGGTGGTCCTGGCTGAGGACAAGAGAGTGATCTTCTATACTGGCGAGAGCGCACGCGGGGTCCTTGTCCCTGTAAAAGCCAGCCGCTGCATAGTCGCAAGCGCTGGCGGTTGACGAGCGGCTGTAGGCACTATTCGTCTGCTGGTAAAAAGAGGAAGAATACGCCTTCTCTTGGACGCTGGAAGCTCCATAAGCAGCACCAGGATAGTGTCTTAAAGGATCAGTATATCCGGAGGAATATAACGGTATTTGTCCCAAGAAAGACTCCTGTCCACCAGCCAGAGTCACTGGGAAAGTTGAATTTACAAAATAGGAACTCATTGGGAGGGTACGGTTCTTTTCCTTGGTTTATGATTTGTTGTGTTTTATAGTCCAAGTGGTTTAGCTATTAGTAGTTTATCGGAGATTGGGTTTTAGTTGAGGGGGGGTGCTGGGTGGCGAAGTGCCAGTGTGGGACAGAGGGAAACCGTACCATCTGACCAGACGCTGACCAATCGCAGGAGCCCTCGCCTGCAAAATAGCACCCTTGAGGGGGCTGTGATTGCATGCGCCGGGGGACCCCAGCGCGAAGCCCAGCGATTGCCTTCTCTTTTTTTCATGCCCTCTCCGTTGCCTCTCCTTCCAATAAGATTGCACTATGCGAATCGCAATGGAATCTTAAGGCACTAAATTGAATACATCGACACTCTTCCCCTTCTGTTTTGGCGGCGGTGCGCTCATGTTGCCAATACACGCCATGGCCTAACCCCGTCAAACAAAACCCAACATATGAAAAAGACAAAATATGTGAGCTATCGAGTTTCAAAACACGTCGAAGCATAATTTTAGCATAATTAATATCTTTACAGGTATATTAACATAAGCTAATTAATACATGTTGTACATTTACTAGGCTTTTCGCTTCGGGGAGTGGGACTGGGGGGGGGTACATGCGCACATTTATATCTCTGCCTGCTATATTATTCTATGATGCTCAGAGTTGCGCCGAAGATAGCACTAGTTGCTTAGAAACGCTGAGGTGTATCTCAAAATCAAAGGACGTTAGCAACAGGTAGTCTAGCGCACCGAGCTTTTACTTCGCTTTCTTTAAGATTCTTTGAAATGCCCATCACAACCGGCGTGTGCACCTCACGTGTGACAGACAGCATACAGTAATTTTCAGCTGGAGTCATCTGCTCATTAATTCTTGACACCTACGGTGGTTTTATATGGTGTGTGTGTGTGTGTGTGTGTGTGTTTGCGCGCATGTGTTTTGACCCCATGGCTTTGCATCGCCATAAAAGTTACTTATTACTGCAGTTGTTTATCCAAAGCATCTATTTAGACACACGGCTTCCTCAATACATTACATACCGGCCTTTTGCTGGAGAGCGCAAGCAGAATTATGACCCTGTTCCTAATGTCATTTAACGCTCTTATGTCTAAAGAGAACATCTCCACTGACTTAACATGGCAGCGTCTCAACTTTTTTATTCAGTCGGGTTTTGTGATATCACGAGTAGGCCTAATGAAGCTCAATGTAACAAGTGGACTCCAAACTTTTGTGTGTGTGGGTTTGGTGTGTTGCTGTTTTGCTTCCTCTGAACCGAGGATGCTGCATTTCCTTCGGCCCCGACTGCTTTTGTGCGGACGGGAAACTGCCATTGTGCGTCTGTAAGAGAAAGCAAGCAGATTTGCTATTCAAAGGCTTGGATAATAATTTATTAAGAGGGCATACTAGAAGTGAAGTTCCTATCCACAGCGGATAATTCTGAAATAAAAAAATTTACTGTACCTGTTACATTATAACTTAATGTATACTGTTATTTTCAAGAATACTAGTGTGTCCTTTTAACGTTTTTAATATCTGTGTGTTTTTTTATCTGTTTCAGGTATATCTCAAGTTTCATGCATGGAAGCCTTGCCATAAAAATGAAAAATCCTAGTCACTTCTTCAAAAACACAAGTTGGCTGCAATAAAAGTGCTCCAGAAATACAGTTGAGAAATGACCCCCGGGACAGTAAATCACGGGGCAGCGCAGAAGACCGGTGCAGCTCGAGCGGAAACCTCAGCAAAAGGCAGCTCGAGGAAGAGCCGCAGTATGTTGACTCAGTCTGCGACCGAGAGGAAACGCGTGTTAGACACTTTTGTCAAGTGCACTGTAACTACTTAGCCTCTCCAGTTTGCAGCACGATACTGCACATATGTGAGTACTCTGTTATTGCTAAAAGTTCGTCTCTAACAATTTCATGTAAATATATTTATTATTAGCAACTTTCTTTCTTTTAAGTTTACACGCATTTTGTAAATGTAACTAGCCTACTGTACCAGCGATATACCTAATAGCTTTTCATCTCACAGAGCGATAATAATGTTTTAGCTAAAGGACAAAATGTAATTTGTAGAATATTTCTATGTTTACTGAGCTGTAACTTTGTTTTTTTGTGTAAGGTTGTAAATAAATATGTCTAATTAAAAGTTGATCCTGGCGAGAATATGTGAATTCATTTGAGTCATAACTGCCTGTTATCAAAAAAATACACTCATCTGTGTAACATTATCCTAAAGTGAAGAAAGGAGAGCCGTGGATAGACGAAAAAACTTGCAGCCTATTTTAAGTTTAATTTCAACAGAAGTAATGAAAAATTGTGTTTGTGTGAATCAACTCAATTCCCTGCTTTTTAAATTGATATTTAATTTTGTGTGGAAACGATAAAATATGTTTCAAAGCACTGCGCAATGTCGCATAGGCTTCACAACATTGTTTTGAGAATATTATCTCCAAAGAAGTTACAACGTGGGGCGTAAATACCACTATCTATTAAATCCATAAATGTGAATAAATGTGGTATATTAATATGAATATATAATACATAAATATAATATTCGGAGTTACCTATACAATGAAATTTCCTGTTATTGATCTGTTTATTCAGCCATTTCCAAATCGAAAATAACACTACAGCCACCACGGCCATCACACCTCACAATAAAGACCGCATGGATTTCAGTGTGTGAAAAAGATAATATGCATAACACACTACAATATGTATTTAATCTGACATACACAGACTGCGGCTACTGCAACAAGATGGCTTTAAATAATTTAATTACTGTTGTGGACTTTAAACGTGAAATAAGCTATAGCTAACAGTTCGCCCTTCAAACAAAAGAAAAGTGAATACTCCGACGCCATTACACCGTACGCCTAAAAAGGTTATTCCTCTCCGAAATGTAAGACACAAGTTTATTCTTAACCACCTTCATTATTGCTAATATGATTGCTAATTAACACCATTCAAGAGCAGATTCTGCATTTTTAAAAACACCAATTTCTGTTCTTATTGCCGAAATGCTCCAGCCTGCTCCTGTCATGAGTAGCCCTCAGGCTATTTGTGTTTGTGCAGACGTGCCTGGTAATAATCTCATTAGCGCCGCACAACCAACTGGTTTTTCTGTGAGAAAATGGAGCCATGCATTATCTCCAAAATTTAATCTGACAATTCATTATGACACATGAAACGGGCAAAATTAGCGCACATAATGTGAACATAATGCCAGCAAATTATGCAAATGTTACAACAACTACTTTCCCACAAATGTGTTCTTCGGAAGTGTGCAGTAAACACACAGGGTGGTGTGGTGCCTCCAAACTCGGGCCAGATGCTAACTAGAGATTACTTTCAGCGTGTAACCTGACCGTGCTAACTATGAAGGGCATGTCTTAGCATACAACTCGGCCTCAGTGCTGTACACACTGCACCGTCCAGCCGGCTCATGCTCACCGCTTATGTACCTTGGAGATGTCCACTGGGGAAGCGCTTCTGTGTGGCGGCCCATACAGTGCTGCTGCAAGCATTTGACAAGTTTAGGAATTTGAAAACAAAAAATATATCACAACATTAATAGACGTTTCCTGGAAGGAAATAAAGAAATGACTTCCAGAGCAAGGGGCCTAGACGAGTGTGTGTGTGTGCGTGTGTATGACGCCTGGGTGCGTGTGAGTTCGCATACATGGCGCAGAGGCCTACACGCGCTTCGCTAGCAGCAGAAGACAAAAAGGTGCAATAACCTTGGAGCGGTCATCTGGTGGTTTTTAGGGGGGGAAATGTAGGATGCACGAAATCTGGGCCTGCAGGCCTGAGCTGCTACGTGTGTGCCACAAATCTCTCGCAAACGCAGGCACTTCAAAGCGCGCTCGCAGCAGCCAAGAGAATTTACAACCTCTGCATTCTTTTACGTTTCAGTGCCGCAGGGTCGCCCGCCCCTCCCTGCCTTCCTGTTATCTCCAGCCGCAGTGTCTGTGCGGTTTATTGCAGACAACATTGCAGGAAGGTTCTATTAGCATTCGAATATCGCGTTTCTGCTGGTCTGTGGGAAACTGGGCCTAGCTGACAATACATTACGCCATCAACCACCGGGGCACACGCACGCACGCGCTCGCTGCGCGCCCATTCCATATGGCCAAGCTGGTATAGGGGAATATCAGGTACAAAAAAAAGTCAGCTTGTCGAGAAATGCAGCCCGCACAGACACACACACGCACGCGCGCGCCGGCGCGCGCACAGACAAACACACACACACACACCTAAACCGCATATGCACAGAGGCACACACACAAGCACACAGGCGCGCGCAAAGCATTTTATTTTTCTACTCAAAGGAACCTCCTGACGTTTTACTGAAGCAAACACTAGATGGCAGCAAAGAGCATGAAATGAGCCGAGGCGGGCCACATTGCGCCACTGCCTGCCTGATCAAATCAACAAACAGCGGATACTGCAAAAGACCCCCTCACCTCATCACGTTTAGCCTGTGTAATTAAATCGGCAGAATGGCAGCATCGACACAACCCAAAATAGGAGCTTGCACGTTTAAAGAGTCTTTTAAAGAACAGCTTCTCTGATGAAAAAAATATTGGTTCGATACCAGGCTGCCAGTTTGTTGCTGTACAACATTAATAATTAACTTAGATCAGCTATATGTAAAACACATTATCTATTAGGTTAACGCCTATGCGCCAATGTAAAAAATGCCTTTAACTACATTACATTTTTAACTGAGACCGACAAAGACAGAGAGGCACATTGATGGACAGACAGGCAGGCAGACAAAGACAGACATACAGATAGATAGATATACTTTTTATGTATTCAATATATGTTTATATATATTCGTTTTATGAATACTTCGACACTTATGAAAGGTGGACCCTGGAATGTGTCCAGTCCCTTTAAATCTCTGGCGGTTCACTGGCCGCAGAAGGTGTTTCAGTCTGGAGCAAACAAATGGGCTCCAAAGGGTGCACCCGTGCTACAAACGCTCCGCAGACTGCCGGACAGGAAATGAAAGGGGAAATAAAAGCCCTAAATGTCGGCGAGACCCTTTCCCAGCTGTACACACATGCAGGCTAATTGTGGGTGGTGGAAAGAAATAAAAAATGGGGTTTAAAAAAAGAAGGGGGCCAAAATGCAAAAATACGCCTTTGAACTAGGAAGATGGATTTTTAATATGTAAAAGATAGTTTTCAGAATGGCCAAAGTCAAGGAATCCATCTTTGAGGCAGGGCTTGGTCAGGTTCTTCCGCCGAGCAACCTACAGCAGGCGGGTGGAGGAATGTCGCAGAGCAGCGTGCGTCTTGATTAAGAATTACACGTAAGAGGTGACCCCGGACAGACTAGCTCAGATCCGATTGGCAGCCCTGCAGTTCCATCAAACCTCGGCTTCACGATGCTACTTCTATCTCTTTACCACAAACATCTTCCACCAACAACAGCCAAGATCTACAAATCGATGTATAAATATTTCATAAAAGCGCCACTGACTCCACTACTTTCAAATCAGCAGTCTGCCATACAACAGGTAAAGAAATACAGCATCGGTCCAAACAAATGAACAATATTTAATCAATGCCACGACGGCGTGGCACGTGCTGATAGTTTAGACGTATAGTGTGTCAAAATAGACCTTAAACTGTGAAAGACCACGACTTCAACTCCAAAAAATGAAGCAAACGCAAGATAATGACAGCACGCCTTACCTTTGTTGATAATTCGTCACCGACTCGCTGGACAGCCCAAGCCTCGCGCCGCTGGCAGGCGGGCGTTCCCGGAGCTCGGCTCGGTACCGCCATTAGCACGCCAGCCACAGTTGTGACAGTGCTGCCGCCACCACTTTCCATCCGTTTCTCACACATTAGTCTATAGGAGATGGATCCCCGTATGAAAAATTAGATGAGACCGACAGCCTGTCCAGTATCTCACTCAGTCAGTCTCCACGGCAGCGGAAATCCCAATCACAGGCGGTCACATTAGCATAGCAGTACGCAGGGAGGCTGGTCCTGCGGTAGGCTACGGCTCCCAATACTTACCGAGCGACGCGGTTTGTCTGTAAATGGTTATTTTTTAAAAAGTTCTAACACCATTTTCTTCTCAGAAGCTTGAAGGAGCACAGTGTTGCAACAGAAGGTGCGGCGGCCAAAAGAATGCTGCAATATAACCACTTGGGAAATCATAAAAAGTTCATGTTCACGGTTAGCCATCCACATGACCATCCTCGGCCAATCCCAGGACCCAGGCACTCATAAAGTTCTATCACAAAGTTGTAAATTTTCATAAAACAACAAGGAATTTATTGCATTTCTTCATGACTGCTTTAGCAGCAGTGGTTCTTCGTCGCCATCTTTTTCACCTACAAAACCAAGGAAAGATTTGGAGTATTTTTCACGTTTTTGACGTAAGACCTTTAGATGTATTTGTCTATGATCTGTACTAAGCCGAGGAGCACACGTGTTGTTTTCTTTTATGTTTTAGTAGGCTTGTAAAAGCTTTAGGTTGATTTCAACCGCACCCGTTGAGCAAATAGAATCTATCTTGATTACGACAGTAAAAGAAAGTGTGCTCTATTTGCATCCGAATGAAAACCGCAGGCTTTGGCCTTTTTAGATAAACTGTTATTTGACGAAACTACTTCACTGATAACTAAAAAATACGTTTACCACAATTAGCTTTACACTTATAAACTGAAACCTTCTTAAATTGTTAAAATATATTGTGTGTGACCAAAACGAAAGTTAGATATGCAAGCTATGGCAAAATAAAGGCCGAAGAATACGATTTTAAAAAATCTTGGGGAAAAATGGCCTACGTTAAAAACGATGGTTTTCAAAATAACTTTTGCATAGATAAAGCTATAAAGATGGATGTTGATCTGTACCAAGACACCTGTACCAAGACTACCATTTTAGAAACCACGTATTTTTGTAAATTAATGATTTTTTTATTATATAAAGTATTCGATTGGAACTAAGCAATGCTGTATACCCAAAGAACGTAAACTATGATTCTGGAAATAGAGCTATGGTTACTTTGTAGTCCACGTCCAAAGATATTCTTGAACGAACTGAATATGCCAACTGCTACTCTCTAATCCCCGTTTTGTATCAACTAGGAATATGGAGCCCTGCGTTTCGCAATGCGACAATCAGGAGCCGCATTGCTGTGATAATCCCACTGAAGATTGTGGTGTTTATGTGGCATTTTCTCTCACACAGTTTTACAGCAAAGCCATATTTTGGTTACCACACCCATATATCGGCCAGTGGGCCTGTTGTTGAAAGCAATGGTTAAATTTTAAACCAGAACGGAAGGAGCCATTGTTTTGTCATTCGGCGAGGGCATATGGACAGGCTTTTCGGTTACTGGTAAAAGCACTTTTCCCATTCTGTTGATTTTTTAAGCTTTTATGGTGGTTTCCGGCATTTCATTGAGGCAATAAAGGCATTAGTTGTACCCTGCCAGTATAACTGTGGTCTTCTGCTTGGTCTCAGGTCAAAAGCAGTCCACGGTGGCCACATAGGCCGTGTCCACACATCAAGCCCAACCAAGGTACTCGATAGGCTCACATAAGCACTGAAAATATATTTTCATAACGCTATTTATGAAGAAGCTCACAGGTTAGAGGATCACAACTGTATATCGCTACTGAGTGTCTCTTACAGATTTTCTGCACTCTGTCGGTGTCCGTGACTAACCCTTTAAACTATTACTAAAACTACAAATATTTTTACAACCCATATTATGCTGAAACCGACGAGCACGTCAAATATAACAATTTCAGTCATTTTTCTATACCATCGGTAGGCCTTTGTGGTTTGCATGTACAGGTTGTGGTATTTCATGAATCATAACTTTAAAAAATACCAATGTTATGTTAACTTCAGATATTCCGAACACTTGAGTGTTAATGTTTATCCATTAATGTATTTATTTTTTTATTTAGTTGGGTAAGTGTATTTTGCAACGCACAGTGCGTTTTAAAAACGAAAGCCCCCTTTGAAAATAATAATAAAATCATATCACAATCCAGTATATATCCTTGTCACAGATACTTTATATCTGATCAAAATATAAATGCTATTTGAAGAAAAGCGCTTTGATAGAAACACAAACAATTTCAGTCGATACACAAAAAGAGAGATTCGTTGTGAGACTAATTTAAATGCAGTATAGTATAAAATGTCCCTTTTCTGAACATCCCTCCAATAAAAAATGAATTAATTTCAAAAAATAAAGAGCGCCCAGCTTTTCTAAACAATATTTACCACAAAATCGAATGAGTTGTTTTTATATAACATCGTCTAGGCTATGTGTGCAAAACCAAACATCGAGCTCAACACCATTGCTCATACAGGCTACGGCACTTAAACCTGCACATCTACAAAACAGCAAGATATTTTTATTAGGTAGTATGATTTGTTTTTACTCAGTGTTGAACAGACTATGGAGGTCAAGGATTTTCTCCTTTTATATTTAGAGTTTGTCTGGAGCCCCGCTCCATGCCCACGCGTCACCACCGTCATTCTTCCTCATCCTCCTCGTCGTCCTCCTCCTCCTCGCCGGCTGGTGCGTCGGCCGTTGGTGAGCTGGACTCCGCCGTTTTGTTCTCCTTCTTCCACTTCATCCGTCGGTTCTGGAACCAGATTTTAATCTGTCGTTCTGTGAGGCAGACTGCGTGCGCGATCTCGATGCGCCTCCGGCGAGTCAAGTAGCGGTTGAAGTGGAACTCTTTCTCGAGCTCCAGAGTCTGGTAGCGCGTGTACGTCTGTCGGCCCCTCTTTCTGTCCCCACCTGTCAACAAACAAGTTAGCATAAGGAGACACGTGGGTTATATCTACACTTCTAATATTTGACTTGATCAATATCATTCATACAAGATGTTAGTTACCAACAAGCAAAAGTATGACCAATGTTACTGTGCTATCACATCCAGCAATCTAGGAATGTGGAGGGCTGCGGCACATTAAAATTGGAATTTTATCTACCCATAATTCCTACCAAATCTTTGGGTCCTGGTAGTACTCGTGAGTCAGATATAATTTTAGGTTTAGATGAGATTATTGGTCTAAAGGAGACTATGAGGAAGATTTCTTGTTGCCTTTTTTCGATGCATGATGTGACTGAGGGTAGTAGATGAAACGCGGGACGTGTCTTAAATGAAGCCAATTTTAGGCAGTTAATGGTTAATGTATTTATTTTTGTTAAACTGTTTCCGAATTTGCAGTACGAGAATAATCTATGTAGGCCATCATACCGCAAGCCACGGGTGCCTGTAGAGTTCCAAGCATTTTTGTTGCTTTTAACTGAGAATTTGTTTTTGTTTTTTTACTTCAGACTTTCTTTAGAAAAAGTTCCACGTGTTATTCTCCCATGGTCGCTTTTATCAGTACTGTATCAGAGCATCACAAGCCAGTCATCTCCCTGACACATATTAACCCGCTCATACCATCACCAATCATTATTTAAGTCTGTTAATAAAATCAGAACTTTGTGAAGTACATAATAAATCCTTTTGCTTTTGATAATATCTTGTCCGAGTGGTCTCTTTCTGTGCAGTTGTGAATTTAAATACTAAAAGCTACTGGTTCTCTTGAGGAGTCCGCTCCTGCTATAGTCTTCTAATCAGTGTCCTAAGAGAAAACAAAACACGCTTCTTGCCAAGTCTAAAAATACTGAGCAAACACCAGACGAAAAAAGGAAAACGGGTTGACCTGAGGAGGGGGAGTGAGAAGACGGGAATAGTGGTAGCTCCCCCACAAACACTGAGGAGGTCTATATGAACTTGGCTAGTCACGGCCTGAACATGCATGTATGAGCAAATCCATCTGAGGACACTAAGAAAGCAGAAACTGGGAGTCTTCTCGAACGTTCGTCAGGCGAGGCAGAAGAGGTGTTAGTCGTATCAATGCAGAACTGTGCATTTTTTGTTTGTGCGTAACTGTGTGGTCCTAGTGTCCTCCGCCGCGCCTCTTTCTATAAGGACACTAAACACAGATGAGACAGAAATACTACACATAGGGAGGGGGGGGGGGGGGTCTTCTGAGCAAATTCTTTCTGCTATTCCCCTCCATTAAGGGCTCAAATATAGAGGGGTGAAAGTGCGGAATGGTGCTACTGAGGATAGGCCAGAGAAGACATTAAAAGAGCACAACAAAGATGGCTTTGTGTCCTCAACACTTCCACAGTCGTGCTCAGACCACTCAGACGGAGGGAAAAAAATATATAAAGGAGGAATTTGTATCTGACAGACATTCTATCTATCTTCTCTTTACAATGCATTTTTTTATTTGTATGTTGGAATGGGAAGTGTGGGTGGCTGCATGCTCGCGGGCACGAGAAAGCGCACAAAGTAGGCTATGCGTGTGGAAGACAGTGTACACGTGAACGGGTTAAAGTAGGAACGTGCATCTTCGGTGTTGAGGGTGTCACTTGACAGTCCCAAGCCCTGTGTTAAAACACACCTAGATCTGAGCGGCATTTGTCATAATTGACCAGGTGCACTTGAGATAAGACTTATCCGATTAAAAGCTTGTAAGTCGACATCCATCTTACAGGCTGGGCGCGTGCAGAAACACGTTGGTCTGTATATTCATTTTTTATTCTCTGGTCAAGTAGTCTGTCGACAGAAACAAAATATTAGCCCTATCCATCTCCAGGCCGTGGTAACACGCAGTATAACTCGAACCCGTTCAAAATGCAAGTCGCATAATTCCTATCCTCTGTAGGTTTTTTGTCAGAGAGAGAGAGTGTGAGTGTGTGTGTGTGTGTGTGTGTGTGTGTGTGTACGTGTCAGACAGGGAGGGAAAGGGATAACCACTCATGAAGTTCACATTTCAGTCTGTTGTAAATGTCTCCACTACAGCCACTACAGCCTACACGTTTGTATTTCTGCTGGCACATTTATCTCCATATCTTTAAGGCGAGACTTCTCACTAAATCAAGCTTGATTTCACAAGGAGGGGTACATTGCAACCGCCCAAAAAGCCGACAGAGAGAGAAAGTAGGCCGTGGATACCCATGTCAAGCCTGCTCGGAGCTAAAATGTGAAGCATGCTAATTTTACAAATGTGTTTCTCACAACCAAAACGGCTGCCTGGAGTTTACAGTAATACATGAATCAACAAATACATGCTTGTAAATGTCAGGCGAGCTGCTAATTAGCGAGTATCTGTTTCACAACTATCAGCCTGTGTTGTTCTATTTTGACGCCGGCAGCTAACAAGCTCAGTAGTGGCGCAAGTTGACATGTGATGGATAGGACCGTTGGTCGTCATGGCCCGAGCCTGGAGTGAAAATCATTACACAAAAAGTTGTCAGCTACTATTTCACTAACCTGCTGCAGGGAGACAGCAGCACATTACTGCAGGCTAAGAAATCCCGATGGGTTTTTACATGTATCTTTGTGCGTATGTGCTCAATGCTCAATGTGTTTCAAACTGAAGCTTAATGACAGGACATATCCACACACAAAGCCAGATAATAAACAAGTACAACAACACCCCCACCCCCCTTCTCGCTCTCTCACCCAAATACACACACACACACACACACACACACACACACACACTGGCGCATATGAAAGCGAATTTATCTAACCTGGACACGCACATCTTTCATGAGACTTAAGTTTGTTGACCGCGACTCAAAGCCTCTAAAGCTAATGAAGACCTATCACATTCTTTTCGCCCTTGGGAATAATGCTTTTTGCGGGCCGACACATTCTGTTAGACTAGGAAACGCAACACCTTTGTACAATTTAAAATATCTGTCAATTCGATAATTCCTTACGAGAAACAATTACAACTTTCACAGTAAAAATAATATATACTTTTCAAACGTTAGACAAGTACTTTTTAAACGTTGGCGTTTTACCCTATATATAGCACAATAACAACAGCTTTGTATTCAAGTGTGTCTTGCCTTATGTTAAAAATCCCTCTGCTAAACGCTAATGAATATTCCGACATCTTAAATTATGGCTTTATAGAGGCCATATAGCAATAAAAGACGTACAAAAGCAACACAGTTGTCCAGAGACGAGAAGGAAGTTACTCTTCCCACTTCCCCTAGCGTTTGTCAAACACAGTTTAGGAAAAACAATTTGTTTTTCTCTCCTCTCTGGACTTATCAAAGATATTTGGGTTCTGACACACCTGTGCTTCTCATCCATGGATAGATTCGATAGTTGTCCTCGCTTTCTTGACTGCATGTCCGCTGCTCAGGCTTGCTGCAGCCCCCGGGCGCCTTGGACGGATCAACGGTGCACCTCGTTGCCAAACTCGGATAGTCAAAGGGGGAGCAGTGCAGGTTTAGTGGGCCAGTGGCGAACCCATAGCCAGCAGGGTAGGTGCTCTGGCTCTGACTGGACAATGGCGCTCCGGTGCTATACAGCGTTGGCAGCGATGAGGCTGAGGAGGTAGTGGAGAATGAAGCGCCGCTGGAGCAAGAGCCATAGCCGTTGGCTCGCTGGGAACTACTGGACGCGAAAGCGCAAGAAGTTTGCTCTGGAAAAACCCCACTTGGAAACATCGAACTCGCCGTCTGATACTTGGAAAACAACGCGTTCGCATAATACAATGAACTCATAATTTGACCCGTGATTTGTAGGCCAGAAGGTTTAAATGTCGGTTTTACGAGGTCGTGTGATATATTACAGAATTACAGTCTAGATTTACACCAAAAATCACCCCTTTTTCCTCAGGGGCCACGTGATGGAGAACACGTGACGCATAGTCCTCCAATGGAAGCAGTGCTTCCCACAGATCTTCTAATGTGGAAAAAGGGCACAACACTGACCATCCACATAAAATACCTTAAATTATTCACTCTCAGACAAAGGTACCTACAGTGCACAGAAACTAACCTAAGCGAAAAAAAATCGATTGGATCTCGATATGTTCTATAATCACCTACTGCACAATCACACAATAAAATACCTACAACTGTATAAAGGTAATCTGCAAATAATTATGGACTTCCATATATTAGAAACACACGCCTCCCCTCGATTGACACCACACAAATAAAAGGGAGAAACCTATTTGCTTCTGTATCGATTCTCATGGAGCCTTTGGGGGTCTCTCCCTGTAGCAAGCCGCTGGCCCGCTGGTCCTCTACCCTTCAAACGTCGCGGCTGAAGTCCCTCTTCTTTCCCTCATCTGTGTGTCCCTGTTCACGGTCTGGATGTCCAGGCAGGGGCGCCTGTCCTTACACGTTGTATCCAGGGTTTGCGTCACAACCTCGTTATTTCCCCTAGAAACCCTATAACGTGGACTTTAACGTCCAAGTACTGCAAAGCAACAGCCCAACCACTTGTTGTGCGCACAGTCGTTTGCGCAATTTACAACAACGCAGTGTCACAAAATTAGGCGTCATGATGTTTAGAGGTTCTAATGTGAAAAGGTGTGAAAACGTTTATGATTTGATGTCCTCTCCGCTTGGGCGTTTAGCCACATTTTATGGACAACACATGAGGGGAACTCAGGGTTTTATATGAACTGACATCAGAGGCCTAATATAAATATCTCTTCTGAGTGTACTCGGAGGCAGTATACCTCAAGCTATAATGTCAAGCTGTCAGAGTTGTTACGAGGCGTTTAAATTGCGGTCTAACATGTCATTTTCTTTACTTGCACTTCTCGCGTGCAGTTGTAAATTTAAACATAACCCATATGGCGCAGCCCTGCGCGTTCTTCTTAAACATACTTCCTATTATAAATGAGTTTGGTGACAAAACACACCGAGACAAACTCGGGTGGTAACGTCTGATAGTTTTCTGAGTGAAATGTATGTGTTTGATGCTGACTGGATTGGCCATGTATGTCATAGATGGTCTAAAGATCACAGAAGAGGATCCCCCTTTTCCGCACCTTGACAGGAAATGAGGCAGAGGACACCTGTGATGTCATGGATTCTCGCTTGTAAACTTTATTGTGCCCCCCTTTTCCTCCGCTCTCTCCAGGTTTCAGACAATAGAACAAAGTGATGAAGAACAATAAAGCATATCATCAAATCCCCATAAACTAATTCACGAGTACAGTACACATTCTGTTTCACAGTTAAACGAGGGGTCACGTGACATCATTTAGGGTACTTTTTTATTTTATTTTTTTATTATTTTTTTTTTCGTCATTTTCTTCAACTGTGCGCATGCTTACCCGAAAAAGGAAGACAACAAAATACCATCAATTAAACCGAACTAAGGGTGGACGAGTGTAAAAGAGAGGAAAATCTACGGCATAAATAGGCAGTTTCATGTTGTTGGAATTACTCTGCTACGTCATCATAACATATAGGCTACGTGAGGACAGTCATAAGTGCACCATTTAACTTAAAATCTGTACAGCTGCCAATTTAACTGTTAATGACAATAGTCTAACAACATAAATCTTTTTTCCACGATCATTGTTCCACAAAGTCAGGAATCTAGCTTAAACACTATAACATTTTGCGAATGTCAGGTAAAAAGTAGGCTAAAAATGCTTAACCCCTTCCGCTCATGATTTTGTGGTCATCACAACGTTTTCATGTTTATCGTCCTGTCAGACGCCATGTGAGGCCATCTTATCGATTGAAACATGTTGTGACCACCAGAAGACTGTCACGTTTCCGAGACCCCCACCCCCCAATACCAGCAACCCAACCCGAGTCTTTTTTTGCGTCCTTCTTTACATTTGTTTAGCTTTGTCGCCGTCCTCCTCTCCCGACTGTGATCCAATGCCCAACTCCTTTTCCCGCTTCTCCTTTTCGATTGCCTCTTGTTCCGATTTGCTGCTGGGAAATTTGTCCTTATTGTTCTCCTTTTTCCACTTCATCCGCCGATTCTGAAACCAGATTTTGACCTGTCTCTCGGTCAGTCCCAGGGCGTGCGATACCTCAATCCGCCGCTTGCGGGTCAGGTACGGGTTGAAGAGGAACTCCTTCTCCAGCTCCAGTGTCTGGTAGCGGCTGTAGGTCTGGCGGCCTCGTCTCCGTCCGGCAGCTACTGGCGAAAGAAGGACACCCACATGAGTCTGAGTTGCACACCACACACGTTTGACCCACACTGCATCCCATTCTAACACAGGCCGACATGTTTAAAATAAACAGCAACATCAGTTAATAGAAATGGCATTTAAAAGAGGAGGCATTTCATTTCTGAGACCGGACTACTATGCCCAGTAAGATAACTGCTAAGACCCCCTGCTTGTCATCCAGATATGTGTCCATCCTTTAATGTTGGTGTGTGTGAATGTTATGTCAACGTAATACATGCCTATGAGATATTACACATAGGCCAAGTGACAAGTATATGAAATCAACTGTAGTGTTTATATACACGATGTTTGCATAATGCTCTCTCTCACCTCCGTTCACACACACTCAACGCATTAGGCTGCGGCCATAAAACATAACCTGTGTGAAGCGGCCACCTTGTAGCGAAATAATCCCCGCCATCACTGCAAGTCGTAAAAGCCCGCAGTAAAACTTTGACCAGGGTGAGAAGTGAGGATTCAGCTGTTGGCCAGTGGCTCGCACATTGGAGAGCAAGAAGAGAATGGAAGGCTTTTCTCTTCCCACCTTCTCAATGCTCTTCTCTGGCAGGGTCGTTAAACTGTAAAGTCATTCACAGGTTTTGGACACCATAAAACCATAAACAGGCGATTGCCCCCTTCTCTCTCTTTTTTAACTCACAGGAAATGCGCCTTTATGGCTCCAAACGCATTGTTTTGCAACTTGCAAACTTTCCAAACCCACCACTTCTTTAAAAATACACGCAACGCACAGACTCATTTCTCCGCAATGCCAGCAGCGGCTGCGTGACTGGCTATGAGGGCTCACCTTGCGGTCGCATCCACGGGAACAGTTGCGTCGGTGAAGAACTCTGGTCCGTGCTCTCGGTCTCGTCTCCCATGCCACCCGCGGCTAGCTTGCAGTCGCTATACTGGACCAAATCCGCGTCCTGGGCACCGAAGAGCGTCTGTCTCTGAAGGGCATCGTAGCTGTAGAAGTTTCCTGGATCTCCGTGACATGTGACGGCGCACGGACTCTGTTGGTAGGGGGTTGCAGACAGCGTGGACGCGCCGTGGTGGTAGAACTCCTGTATCTGGGGAGCGTGTTGGAAAGTTGCTCCGGTGCCGGGTCCATATACCACGGTGGGTCTACTTCCAAGGTCCTGCGCAAAGCCACACTCGTAGTAATTGGGGCGTAATGTGTCGCCACTTTTATATTTTGAGAAAAGAGAATTTACAAAATAAGAACTCATCTTTGTTGACGACGTTGCTGTTGGTGTTGTTTGTTGTTTTTGTTGTTGTCAATGATGATGGTGATTACTCTGGTTGTGGACGAGAACAACAAACCTCGGCGAACCTTGAGAAGAAAAACAGACCATGCGTGGATCCCCAGAGGTGAATGTATATTTTAGTCGGTTTGATGCACTCTTTTGAAATAGTCGCACTATACAGCCACGCTCAGATTCCATGTAAAGCGCCTCGGCAGAACTGGTCCTGCATCACAGTTCCGGTATAGGCTGCCAGTTCACAAACAGTTTTCCGTGATTTACTCCGCAGCAAATGAGTTGTTTCATATTTTGCCGTGTCTTTTCACGATAATTTGCATCTATTATCGGCTCCTCATCCCATTGGCTTCCTGCATCCCAACACGGACACCGCTCTCCGAGCTTCTGACATGGAGCGAGTGAGAGAATGAAAAAGAGAGGAAAGAGAGGGAGAGAGAGACGGAGAGGGAGCAAGGGAGAAGGCGAGAGAAGGGGGGCCGAGGGAGAGAGAGGAGGAGAGAATATGCGCATTAATATATTCAAGCGGGGAAGTTAATGAGAAATCTGCCGCTTTGCATCAGATCAAATACTGATCCCCCACCCCCCCCTCGCCACCACACACCTCCCACCCCACCTCCCCCCACAGCTTATCCACCCTAGACCACACTTTGAAAGATTGATTTTTAGGATGCTGCTCATAGGCAACCAAGAGAGATGCATATTTAATCGTTAATTTCTAAATTCAAACGAGGTGGGGTCCCCCTTTTTTTTGAAAATGTCAGGGTCGCACTGGCAAATTGTGAAAGTACACTGCCTAATTCAAATCAGTTTTAACAAGTCATATAAATATAATTGCCGTTCTAAACCAACCTGTCAAAGGCCTCATTTCCAGGGGAGCTTGCCGCCGAAAATAAATGAGCCAGTCATATTTAACATTTTGATCATCGTATTTTTATCAATATCATATTTATAAAGATGTAAAGACGTCGGCAAGGACTAGCACGCCTAGGGTAATGGACAAAGTGGCAGTAAATGCTTTAACAAACTATAAAATGCAATAAACGATGGGGCTGTTTGTTGTTTACACCGTGCATCAAAAAAGCTGTTAGGATTTTATGAGGTTCCACGATCAGCGCTGTAAATGTCTCACTTGGAGCAATTTCTATCCGACAGAAATATTCAAGTATTTAATTGTCATTTTCGCTTTGTTCCCCATACGGTCAGCCGTAATGTTAAACATTAGACGCGACAATGGCTTAACCTCTGTGTTGTGGGGAAATAACTAACCAGCCACAACTTTTGGGGAATGCTAGTGGTGGCCTTATTGAATCATATGGTAGTGGAATTGTTATATATCAGGCTAAACTTAAAAAAAGGGAATATCATGTTGTCAGTACAACGGAGGACTGTTGGCATGGGCCTAACCATAACATGTAGGCCTGTGTGTGTTTTATCATACTTTTTCACAACTTTTGACTTGGCTGGACATTTTATTTTCCAAAAGCCTTAGGCCCCTTCCCTTTTTTGTCATCAGCCCACCAGCTCGTCTTGTTCGAATTATTAATGGAGTTTATGGATACGCAGGTACTGTAGGCTACTTCCATCCTAAATGTGTTTAACCGTTTACTGTTGCATTTTATGGATGTAGAATTCTTGTATGTTTTCCACACACTTATATTCTGCTTTCTCATCATTACTATACAGCCATTTTATATTGGTACTGCAAATCATTTTCTATCTTACACGTAAACCAATTGACATTGTTTACATAAATACAATGTTGGGGACAAGTGGTTTATTAACTTAAGAGAAAATAATATATTTTTTCATGTTTTCAAACAATTTCTTCATTATTGGAAATTAATAAGGACGAACACAGAATCACCCATTTTTTTACGTTTCTTTGCTGAGCTAGGTTAGAATTCCCAATAACCTTAATGACGTTCTTAAAATACCCTAAGTTCAGAATGCATGCAAAGTTAATTAATGTGGAAAAGTAAAAAAGTAATCTATTAATTTATCATTTACTAGGCCTGTGCACTCTGAATTTTATTTTTTTTTCCTTCTTTGCTTTTACTATTTCAATATGACGGGCATGTAAGTAGGCCTGATAGTTTCAATGTTACGTTTGAAAAAAAAAACACCACATCGTCAATCAACATGTAAATATAATTTATTTAAATAAAATAATGTATTTGCACATATGCTGCCAATGTGTGTCTTTGTGTGTGTGTGTGCGTGTGTGTACAATGTATTTCTATTAATATTGTGTTAAGACACTAACGATGGTCAGTGTTTTGAAACATTGAAAGAAGAATTCGACTGTACAATTTAACAATACATTAAAGCTAGGCTACATAAATTCCATCCCACCTGCCATGTCAAAGCCTCTCAAAATATGTAAACAAGTGCCTTTTTAGCTGCTTTGTAAGACTACACCACTCTAGAAACACAAAACATTTAAAATATCCTTTTGGAGAATCCAAATGTGTATTCATGAGCCTATTACAGCATACTGGCAAACATGTTGTAACAAAAACAAGTTATTGTTTATCAACATCTAGGTCTATAATGCTTGGTGGGCTTAAATGTAATGCCTAAATCGAATGCTTAAATCCGCCATTCAAAACTTACTTGGTTAAAGAGCTTTAACGACTATTTCCCCTTTTTCCACTCGAAATTCCTGACGCGCTTCTACAGAGCAAGACTTGTGTGTTACTAATTTTAGTCAAGTGTACAAAAGGTTTTTCTGACTCCACCAGCTTCCGGTTAATACAACTGGGGTGAAAAAACCGCTCCGATGCTTTCTGTGGTGGACCAACATTGCCATCAAGTGGCCATAATAAGACACAGCAGTAGGAAACTGTATTTCCTTGTGAGGTAGACGCCCATGTTTACAATTGTGCCAACAAAACATAATAATATAACAATTCCAAAATGTGACTTTTTATTATTTAAAACATTCGTTGATCATTAATAATATATTTTATTATGAAGGTTTGTAAAAGCACACTCTGTATATTTCATTTAATAGATTCGGCCACACTAGTGCCTTTACAAACAACTTGTAAATATTATAAACAGCTAAATTGAATTAAAAACATCTAAAATCAATCCGCTTGCTATCGATAAAGCACAAAGCATGTTTATATTTCATTAGTAGATTTATAGGCCTACTAATAATCGCCTGTCTATTTAGAATGTTAATACTTGTAGTCTGAACTAGGTCTTTATTAGCATGTTATATGAAGGTCTTTGATATGTAGGCGACAATTTGTTGTCAATATTCCGTTTTATTCTAAAAAACACGTTGTGTTTGCTTACACAATGAAAATACACAACTGTAGCTGTAGAGAAATTGCGTTATAGTCGGCCGGCCCAAATTTTAAAACTCAGCTACAATCTAACTCTGAGAAGCCTAATTTTCATCACTGATTAATAATAATTCATTTTAGTGTAAAACACTACTTGGAGCGCTGTCGGACTGCGCTGACAAATGTGTGACTCAAACAAAAGAAGGCAAGAAAAAGAGAAAAAGTCATAATCGCATACGGCCAATACAACAGTGCAGTTATGTTATGGAATAGTCATTGTACCGCTTATGGACAAAACACAAATCCACAATTCAAAGTTACATTATCTTTTCGGTTATTTGCAGTTCCAGTAATACCCGTGGTAGCCTATGTGGTTTTCCGAATTGTATAGCCTATGCACTGCTATTAAAATAACCATACAATCTAAAACAAGCTGGTATTATAAGAGGGTATATGTTTCTTTTCAAGTAGTCTATTTTCGACAGACGACAGTGCCATTAGGTCTGATGCAACCTTTATCTGGTCTGATTCTCCCTTTAATCTTCTCATATTTTGTGCAAATAGAACAGTAGGCTATATATTTAACAGAGGAGCATAGATATTCATATTTGGTAGTTTTACCATATTTATCTATTTGTTTGCGTGTTTATAGTTTTAATTTATTTTACCACACGCAGGCATAGTTATTCTACATTGTACATATTCATTAATGTCCAAAGTAAATACACGGCGGGCCTAGTAAAGAGCACAACAAATACAGCCTGCATTGTTTAGCGCTGTGAGGTTAGCCCACAGCAAACATCTACAACGCTTAGCCGGGCACCACCATAAAACCGCAACTTTGTCTTAAATAAACAAAGAATTGTACGCTGTCCATGTCGATTCTTCACGCATAATTTCTCATATTATGACCACAGTATGCATGTGGCTTATTCACAGAGTAGCCTAAAATCTATTTAATGCACTTCTTTTTTTAACTGATAGCCCAATGTGGTGATTCACCCTTTGACTGTATAATTTTTTTTTTTCCGGCGAGGTCGTTTAGGCCTGGTGTTGTGCAAATGATGAACTGGAGATTGAGACCTTTTTATGGAAACAGAAGTTGCCTTGTAGGCCTCTGTGCTTCTCTCCCACTAAGCAATGTTTCACCCGAGCACTTACGAGGGACGCTACTGTTTTGCTGGTATAAATACAGCTTGAGCCATGGCAGATATTTAACTATATACTCTGAAAAATAACACACACGCATGGCTTCATGGCCAAACGCCTGAATAAGAGCATTAGCCAGGCCTGTAGCTATGTGGAAGTTGTGGCTAGTAGCTGCTACTACTAGCTCTGTGCTTTGGAAGGCTGTGAAACTGGTAAAGAGCCAGTCTACTGGTCCCTCACAGCAACAACCGTGGTGCTGAAGGCCAGACTGTATGGCTATTGTGTGTGCATGGTTTAGCATGGCCCTAGTCCAGCGCTTCTGATCATTGCAGCTTCGCTTTCCATCCTTCTGAGTCCTTCATTGCACAGGGAAATCCAAGGCAGAAACTGGGGTTAAAAAAGGGGGGAGAATACGTATTTTACAAAGAGCAAAAGTGCTCTGTGGCAACCAGCTATTGTATGGCCTATTCTGTGACAACATACAATCGGAAATTTGGTCACAAAATGGGGGATGGCGCGCATGGGTGCAAGGGGCTGTAAACAAATTAAGGGTGGTCATCCCAGACGTCTCGCCAGAGATTCTTTTCTGTGACGTTTTATGGCCCGCTATAAGGCGCGCGGGGTGAGCTCGGAAATGGAACAAAGGGAGGCGACGAGAGAGAGAAAAAAAACTGGACTGCTAACCGGTCATCTGGAAGTCCGGATCACACCACTCCCCGCACCCCGCGAGGAATCTGGAGCCTTCACAACAAACGCTGTGAACAATAAACGACAAATGCAGGAAAAAAGGAGCTCCCGCTACCAGTAGTACACCGATATGCCCAGGATTATCCCGTGACACCTCGAAACAGTTATTTTGGAGGACTTGAAACTTTTCCTTTTTGCGCCCATGTTTGCTTTACAGCCGTTTAGTTCTTAACCTTCAGAAATTTATACCCTATAAAGTTTTATTGCAGTCATATTCTTTTATTGCAGCACAGCACATTGAATTTTCTTTCTCTTTTATGACAGTCGACTTCCCACTCCTCCTTCCTAGCAAGGGCTCACATCCTTTAGCAGTTTGTTTCCTTTCAAAATATCCCAAATATAAAGTACGCCAAGGAATTATGGGCCCCAATATGGCTTCGATATTGTGCAGAGTTGAAGAGAAATCTTTCATATACCACTGATACTTTCTGTTGATATAATTGACGAGTCAAGAACATATCAAAGCACACATCTGTGAGCCAGTGCGCCTGGCCTAGTCTTCAAGATGGACGTTTAATTGTAACAGTGTGTTGAGCCAGCGGCGTGTTCATTAAGCCATTCTACTGATGCCACTAGGCCTCCTTTAAACTGTTCGGGAGGAAGAACAGAGGTGTTGAATGAATGAGGAGCACTTACCTTAGTAAAATTATTGTTATACTTAACGAATGGGATAAATCGTGAAATAGGTATTTTACAATAAGGGAATAACTGTGGACGCTGTCCGCTGTCCGCTGTATGTTCGATAGCAATGCATTTAGTTTGTTGACATTTCGTGAGACAGTAACATTCTGATCCAACCATGGCTACTTGTTGAAGTAAATATGGATATTTTCCTGTAGCCGACAGACCACTTTGCTCGGATGCACCTGAGCGGACACCTCTACAAACTTCAACATGTCCATATTATAGCTTATATTTTGCAAAAATAAATAAAAATAAGTGTTATGTAGGAGAAAACAAAGAATCCGCCAGTGTGTCGCATCAGAACGTTATTCCAAAACGTTGGTATGAGGCTTACTTTTCTGCACTATCGGTTCAAAACAAATGTTCCTAGGCACGAGAGCATATTTCAGACATATGCCGTTGGTTAGGATGAACGGAAGTCCAAAAACAGAATCCATTTTGTTCCCCAGCTTAGTTTGAGGTGGTGTTGGAATACGCGCAAAGATATACAGTGTGATCAAAGTGACGATGTTTGGCCTTTAAGTGCTGCTTGTGGATAAGGAACTAACTTAAGACTCAAATAAAAAAAAGAGTTGGTTAAGAGACGGGTATGAACATTGCAAATAGTCACAAAACCATAACTGCAGGCCAAAATTAGGGCCTGTGTCTGTCACTCTGAAGGTTGGACTCCCAAAAGAACCTGGATACGATATTGCAGCAGTGTTAGTCGCCTTGTGTCCTTTAACCGACACTGACAGCAGGGAGAAGAATGCGTGGCGTCCGCATGAGTCCATCACAAGGCCCTCGTGAGTGCACGGCGTCTCCTTCTCTTGGCTGTGGCGTTTGTGCGTCTTGGCCACAGCAGTCACACACACCACACACACCACACACGCGACACAAGGAAAACAAAACAAGATGTGAATATCCATCTGCACCCCACCCTAGCACCCCCAAAATAATATGGCGAACATAACTATCGTTAGGACACGCCCGAATAAAGTAGCAGAGGATGACAACAAATACAGAAATTGCTTTATTGGACAATACAATTGAATGTCATGGCATTCTGGACAAAGACATGTAAACAAGAACTAAAAATCCAAAAGATTATGTCTATTTTCTCATTCAAGTAGATCCCTTCCCAAAACCCGCCTTCTTAGAAATATAAAATGCATTCCATAAAAAGAGCCAGGGTTATTCACGTATTTACAATAAGTTAGACGACATCTCATCATAGGGTAGGGACGACTCATCTGGTACATCTATAGGCTAGTAAGAACAAAAAACACACATGAGGACAGAACTAAAACGTGACAGGAAGGAGCATGCGCTAATGTAAACATTTTTGCTCGTAACTGGTGGGAAAACTGTTAATTAGAGGGCATCTTGGACAGTTACGCATTCCCTGGGTTACTGGCACATTTATGTCTCTTGCGACAACAAATGCGAAATGTTAGAATTATGCTGGATGTTTTCATTTAAATAACATTTTGGTAAAAGTAGAATTCCTAATACTACGTTTCATTACTTGTGATGCCAAGATATCGCTTGAATCAAAACAGGTAACCATACTAACATATCGAAACATGGTTTGGAAACAACTCCCACAGAATAATAATTAATTTCCAGTAAGCTATCGGTGAGCTTTGGAAGAAGATAATACCCACAGCTGCATCACTTAGATGGGAAACAAAATGGACAGTCTTTTTTTAAACATTGTACCCGTACAAGGACACTTATCACGAAGAGGCCCGGGCACTGCCTAACAGTTCTTCACACAAGACAACTTGTTTTAGTAAAAACCTCATTAGTACTTTCCAGTTTCAGAGTACATATTTAGCCAAAATTATGGACAGATACACGGTTACAGTATATCCGCTATCACACAAGCTGACTGTTCACGATTGGCTGCTGATAAGAGCTTGAGCAAAGTCGTGAGGCGACCCAATTTCAAAATAATAATAATAATAATAATAATAATAATAATAATAATAATAATAAACCAGCTACATAAACTACAGTTGGCTTATTCTGCCAATTTACACGCAACAGCCAGAAACACCTATAGTCTATAGACACAAACACTAACCCAATTAAAATTACACAACCTAACGGAGAGAGACATAATTAAATTACATCCACTACATTTTATTTAAATAATCGCCAAATAATCTCGTTTTAACTTCACTTTGTTTCTAAATTATAAAACATCACAAAAGATGATTGGTGTTAAAAGAAAGGAATGATTAAAACATTACAAAAAAATCCAAGAAAAAAAGGACAGGATGCAGGTAGCAGACACAGTTAGCATCCACCATTTTTCTTAAGTATTCATGGTCACATGAAACCCCAATGTTTCAACGCCCTCCCGCCTGTCCCGCTGGAGTGCCGGCGCAGTGCGTCAGAGAATAAATAAGTAATAAAAGTCGCCTTGGAGAGTCTGGGACCGTGCGACGTGCCCTTGCGTCAACCCTTCCCGTTTTCAACAGTTGGTCTGCTGCCCAGTAATGAGTGTGCGTTTTATTATATCAAAAGGAGAAAAAATCAAAGACAGACACTCTATGTATCATCACCATCGAGAAACGGGCCTGACTTTCTGCAAAGGCGTCTGTGTGGGGTATGTGTGTGTGAGTGTGTGTGTGTGTGTGTGTGTGTGTGTGTGTGTGTGTGTGTGTGTGTGTGTGTGTGTGAGCGAAAGTGGGTACATGGGGCGGACATTCCTCCTTATTCCTTCGGCTGATCCTTATTCATCTTCTTCATCTTCATCCGTCGGTTCTGAAACCATATTTTCACTTGTCGCTCCGTCAAGTTCAGCAAGCGAGCTACCTCGTGTCTCCGGTCCCTTGTAAGATACATATTGAAGAGAAACTCTTTTTCCAGCTCCAAGGTCTGGTATTTGGTGTACGGGCAGCGCTTTTTCCGAGATGAGCGGGCGTGTAACCAGTTGGCTGACGGGTCATCTGTGGAAAAAATATATCGAAAATAAACAGAGAGTTAAATAGGTGAAGTCGACACACAGCTAGGTTGAACTTATACACATACATTACACAATACTATTGCACTTACTACGGCCTTTCAGTGAGCTGTGAGGAGTTATGGTTTTGAGATGTCCTCGTGTACTGTAGGCTACACTTTTTTGAAGCAAGTTTGATATGTGGTGTCATGACACAGCACTCTAGTGTGACCTTGGCGCGTGCTTTGATGGTACTGTGCGAGCACTGTAAATTCATAAACATCTAATTTGAAGTTGATGTGGAAGCACGTCATTGACCTCCGAGTGAGGGCAGCCCACATTACAAATGCCACGCTCGGCCACAGATAAAAACGGGTGTACAGTGCCAGCGCGTTTACTGTGGCGGTTTTGCGCACCGTGAACACAGCAGGGGCCATTTTTGCTTTACCAAAACAAAAATGTGACATTTTCATCCCAGTTGAAGTATCTGTCGCGACGCTCCAATTATGGCTGAGCCCTTCTCCTGTCGCCTATAGCTCAGATGGCCCATGTGTAGGCAATTACACCCAATCACGCACGCCTTTTCGGGGATGCACATTTGCCTCTCCAGCTACCCACCCATCTCTTAAACTGTGACTAAAACCCCGAGACCACAGCCAGGCCTTGTGCTAACATGCACGCTGCGCCTCCGTGGCTTCTGGCGCTTGATTGTCTCCTCTTTAAGGGCAATGGGAAGGAAATTAAACTATTAAACTAATATAATTCTCTGGGGAAGACCGTTATTTGAGTTCAGGGTGCCTTCCCGTAGAAAGCAAAGGCTCCAAAATGTTTTTTTGTTGTTGTTATTGTTGTTGTAGTAGTCAGCTGGGTATGAGAATAAATACACATGGATGTCTGTCTATAACTAAATGTCTATTTTGTAAGTGCGTGGCAGAGTTATTTTGTTTCGTTATTTGTCTCAAACAAGAAAGCTGAGGGATCATATGCATGTGGACTAGGGGCGCCAGACATTCTACCTGTTCAGGGGCACTGAGACAGAAGGGAGTAGGCTTTTGTCCTGTGCAAAGTGGCCCTTCACCGTCGCCTCCAGCACAAAACCACTACGTCCTATTCACAGCCTCAAATTCAAGGCTTTTTTCCCTGGGACCCAAAGTGTTCCTCAGTCGGATTGGGTTTTTCTGAGGGGGGGCTCTGGCCAAGAGACGCGGATAAAGAGCTGACCCATTAAAAGACACGCTGTACACATTTCTCTTCCACGCCACCCTGTGCGGAGAAACCCAATCGTCTCACGCCTCAAGACACGGACCCCAGTGCCACATCAACTGTCTCCAATATCCTAAATCTTATGACGCAACATTACTCCTATCATGAAAGGGTAGATGTCTGCTTGGTAAATGATTGATTGATGTGCGTGTTAAGATGTCTGAGCCTAGTGCGGACACACATGAGAGCGGTGTGCCATCTTGGCTACTTAGGAGGCAAGTAGCCTCCTGACGTGTTAGCCAGCCGCAGCGCTGCAAGGATGGGAATGACCTCTTGTTGAAGGTGTGCATGTCAGGATGCTTCTACCTCAATAGCATATCCCTCCAGAAAGACAATACCAAGTGTCCATTATATATAAACATATTTAAATTACAAATGTTAGTCACATTTCTTCCCAGGACCATGTTATAGAGCTCCTTAGATAAGCTGCTATAGTGTTGAGGAAATTACTAATATAAGTAACACTGGTCCCAAGAAGCAGTATGGTAATATTTGGTGATATTTGTGTATAAAGCACAAGACGAACAATGCCCATGGTAATGATGAAATAATAGCGAATGATACCTATTTATGGGTATACCAACGAGAAAGAATCACCAGAAAGCATGACTTTACGTAGGAGATGTCATGCATTATGCATCTGCAGGGTCTATACTGTTTTTAAATAGGGTGAACAGGGATACAGGATAAATGTGAAGGGGCAAATTGTCCCGTTTGTTAGACTGTCCTCTTGAAATGTCACCTTATTGCTGCTGAAGATGAAGCTTTCATATTAGCAGCCGTGTTATTACCTCTCTCCACGTTGAGACAATGTCGTATTTTATCTGTTCTTTTTTCCTTCCGTTGCTGTCCCAGAGAGCCCACATACAACAATTAATGGGGATGTTGGCTGCTCTTATAACTTAATAAACTTCGCGGGCAATAACTTTTTCCCTCTCACGTACCGCTGGAAGCACAAAGAGGGACGTGTAATTCCCAACTTCATTGCCTTTGCCAGTAGTTTATTCTGGAAAGCCGCCCAGGGCAACACAAAGGGGAATTCTATTGCGTACCGTCCATTAGACCTCACGTTTGGTGAACCTATTCCGTGGATTAAAATCAATGTCCGTTTTCACAGAGTGAATCGAAAATGACCATCTGTCAGAATGCTGACCAGTCCGTTTCTGAGACGAAGCGTCAGATATATATGGTCGCGTTTTGTGTTTAAAAAAAAAGGCTACGATGGGTGGGGTACAGTTATTGCTACAAGTAAACAAGGTCCTTTTTCTACACGGGCGCTTTAGCGGAGGAGCACACATGAATAAGTGCTGCTCCTGCCCAGCCAGAGTCTGATGAATCATCCCCGGCTCATAGCGTGAGTCTGTGCTCTGCTAGAAGGGCAAAATAGTTCCCTTTCTTAACGCTGATCTCCCTCAGTCTCCCACGCTCCACTATGGACACAGGAGACCCGGGGTTCAATGACTAACATCCCGACGATAAGTCTTCGGCTCAGACAGACGAATCTGCTAGTCAAAGGCCAGCATTTGCGTTTCACTGGCAGTCGCCTTCAGATTTATTCTGTGGTATTTAATGCCAAACTTAGCCAACATACGAGTCATAAACTGTCAGCAATATTATTTCTCTCCACAATCATAATTCTCGCTCAGCCACGCTAGACAGGTTGTTTCTTTCATTAACCAGCACGGTGAAAAAAAGAGATCAATGTGTTTTTAGGTTTTGGTGTGATTGTCGCACAAATCAAACCGGCCAAGGATAAGAAACGCTGTTCCAGTGCCAAACAGAAAGCTGGAGCGCTGGGCTGCGTCTGGCTGTGGCATGGTCACAGTTATTGCTGAATTAAAATGCGACTCAAATAAAGGGGACGTTTAAGTGCACTGGCGCGTAAATAACGAGTTCTTGCTCTTTTCCAGTTTCTTACTTTACACACTCGCTGTTTCACACATCGCTATCTGGACTCCTCTCTCATCGCTCACTTTCTTTCCTTCTTTCTCTTTCTCCTACACTCAAACATACACGCACACATGCGCGCTTGCCCGCACGCACGCACGCACACACACACACACAGACGCACACACACACACCCACACACGCACACACACACACACACCATGCCAAAAGTCACACAACTCCAAGAGTTAAGAACACTGCCATAAAATCCCATTCACTGCCTGTTGGTGCCCTAAAATCATGGCGCACGTGCAATTGTGTGCATCTACAGGAGGAGATAAGGGGTTAAGTTCTTGTTTTCTAAAGTCAGACTTAAACCCTGATATCAACTGCATCAATATCACACCATCCCAACATCTATGTTCATATACGACACCCAGAATAGCATCAATGAAAAGAGTGTCAGGGCAAAGTTAGCAGCCTCGGCGCGCTGACTCTTTGTTCCCGTTTTATGACAGCATTAAAAGCTTTACAGACTGTTCACTTCCTCGTTTTATAACTTACTTTGATCTGGCCCCTCTTTGTCCTCGCTACCTTCGCAAATGTCCTTATTGTCTTCGAACCCGGTGCCCTGGCCGGGATTCAGCTCCCGAGACGAGGACGATTCCAAAATGTACTCGTGCCCTCCGATTTTGGTGGGCTCCCCGAGGTGACCCAGCAGCGGCTCCATCTTGACCTGCCCTTGTCCGGGAAGAGCCTCGGCAGTTCGCGGCGCGCAGTCGAGCCATGAGCGGAGGTATCGGCTGTCCGTGGAAGGCACGGGTTGAGTCGGTATGTACGGGTGGTAAACCGCCGGGAGGCTGTTGGAGGCATGGGGACTGAACGGGCTCCAGGACGAGCTGAAAACGGGAGGTTTGGGCTGGAAGCTGCAAGAGGGGAACTCGGGATGCTCGCCATGTCCCGGTTGTCTCGAGCTGGAGTACTGCGCATTGGAGAACCTGGTCGAGGTCGGATCTTCACTCTCATGACTTATGATGGAATCGACATAGTAGTTGCTTAGGGTTCCAGAAATGGACATTCTCGGACATTATACAACGCACGGTTCATTGAAGGGAAAACATGTAAGACAGAGCTGGGTATTTTTTTCCACGCTAGTCCCCCTCAACTCTCTCGCCAACAAAGTAGAGCCAGGCTGCTGTGTTGTGAGCGCCGAGCTAAATGATTGGTCAGACTTTTTTCACGAGCCTGATAAAGCGTCAATGGGGCGTAAATCACTCCGCCAGGGGCTGCGCGCGAGCTCTCCTCCTCTCTCGCTCTATCCATATTTTCCCACTAAATAAATTGTCTTGTTTATGCAATATGCAAAATGAGACTGTGTCTATACATCACACTATATCTAGCGGCGGGCGATGAAATTTCCACTTCAATTTTGCATCGCGGTGACAGTATGTGAGCATGCATATGCAGGAACAATGGGGGGCAAATAAAAGGGGAAAATTACCGTATTTTGGCTACCAGATTTGCATATCTGTGTACATGTGAGAAATAGCAGTTAAAGAGGAAGACTTTGACCACATCCATCCTTTGCATCCAGGACATTAAATTATCAGCAGCTTTCCATATCTAACACATAAATTAAGAATAGTAAAGCCAGTGGCCTCTCCAAGTTCATCTGTCTATTTCTAACGACGCCATGTTATGTCATAACACTTCTTTGATGCGTTTTATCCTTGGACAATTGTTTATTTTCTCGTACTAATGTCGTGGCCTATTTCAGCGAAGGGGCGTCAGGGTGAAATAGTGCTTTATTGGAAAATTAACAGTAATTTTTCTTAACGAGGGCATTAAACACCACCGCGCGACAATCCCGTGTATTTATGGAAGAAACTACTTGAACTTTTTTGGTCGTTTAATACTATAATAAAATACTACATCAGGCAGCTTTGATTTTTATAGACCTGATATACTGCCTGTGGCGGAGACCGTAAACGGCTCTGCTTCAACATTCCTCCCACCACCAGAAACGCACTCTCTCCTAAGCAGCACGTAATAGGTAGTCTAAACACGGAAGAAATTCAACAGGATAAGATAACTTTAAAATGGTAAAACACCGTGGGGCGTTACGACGTCAAACGGTGACAAGTGAGGAATTCTCTATGCCCATGATTTGGAATCGGTTAAGTATATTTCAGACATTTTTCAGCGACCATTTTGAATGACTTGGCACGGACCAGCAATGTTGTGGCCCCGATACAGACTTTCCTGCTCTTACCACGTCGCAGCGAGAAACCATTTTGCCTCACCGACGAGCAAGTTTAATTTTGGATACAAATCGTTCTCTATTTAGAGCCAAAAGATCTATGCAATGACTACGGAATGGGCCATTTTTTTTATTTGAGTTTGACTTTTTGAGCTGTTAAACTTTCAGCTTTCAGAACAGGCGCAGTGACCTATTTTTGCTGACCGTGTCTTGTAAGACACTACACTGCATAGTGGTTTGGTTTGGTTTGGTTTAGTTTAGTTTGCATACCGAATCTGGTGCACAGTGCTGTTGATAATGTGACACACCCCGTCAGATTACGACAGCAAACTAAGCCAAAAATATAATGAGATACATTTTTCTGTAAACCCCACAAGTATGTCTTCACACCGCAAACTGTAGACCAGTAAATATCCAAAGTAAAGAGGCTCCGAACGCTCATTGCAATTATCCTGACCAAAACTATTCTGCTTGGAAGCAGGAGGCTTCTTAAAATACTTACAATATTTGTTTTCCATTTAAAGTGCGTCGTTTCTCCGAGGACACTCAGTGAGGATTAAGACAGCAACAAAATGCATCACTGCCCATTTAAATATTTTGAAAACACTGATCGATTACTTGAACCTTCATTTTCAGCATTTTGCATATCTGTAACAGTTTAACACAGTATAATTCACAACAGAACGAGGCAAATACTTGAGCTGATTGGTAATAGCCATTGCAGATTTTAAAACAAGTTTTATTACTTAAACTCAGTGTGTGTGGTTGGCCATATGAGGTAGTATAAGTCACAGACAAGAGAATATGTTTGAATTTTCATATGGACGCCCAGAAGCATTAGGGACACTTGCAATGCTTGTAATTGAAGGGGAAAGGCGTGTGTTCTTCATCCTGTGGTTGTCTTTAACCTGCCAACAAATACTCTAAATAATGTACTTGTAACTTAGTAAATTGATTAGTTTAGTAGCTATACATAAAGGTCTTGCAAGAATGATAAAAAGGGCTGCGTATTGTTTGCTTGTTTGGACAATGATATTTACCCAATTAACGTGCGTACTGTATTACACTAAAGAGCGTCCTGCTCTCCGCCTATGTTAAAAGGAAATGAATCTGATGCTAGGTGGCTATATTAGAAACCCGTCAATGTTCAAATATGGCCAAGAAGTTCAAAAGTTTACGACGTCTTAATCTGCAGAGGACCAAATAAATCTTTGGTCTACAAGGTAATGCACACAGGCTAGTCAGATTTCGTTGTGATAAGCATAGCAGAGTTAGAAGAATTTACACAGCCAAAAAGGAATTTTAATGCCAGCCCGCCACTGTCTGAGCCCTTTCTGCTATGTTGTATATGTATACGAAAAGCTATAACCAACTCTTGTCTCATATGGTATGTGTGGCCCATATATCTTTTTATAAAACTGTAGTCTGATTAGTGTTCAAAAATGCTACAATTAGTATACTGGTGTGCGCCGTTGTATGCGGCCTCAAAGTACTATCACCGAAGGAAGTCATAAAGAAATTTGGATTTCTTATAGTTGTCTGACGGACTAGAGTCTGGTGTCCAAATGGAAGCATAGTTGTTAGGGCAGAGTGGGCGAAAAGGCAGGAATGTAATCAGTTCAGTGTGAGACAGACACGCCATGGACTTCCTCACTGTCAGGGCTCCAAGCCGGCGTCTGTTTGGGCCACTGTCCTTCACACAAGGCTGGTGCTGTTTTGAGGGATTTGTAAAACTGTTTATCTTTAAGCGTAACTTTCATTTCTATGTTCCGTAACCGGTTATACAGAACTGCTGTGTTGTGTAATGTTATGTGTCTTCGCTTGGGTTTTACCCTTCATCCGCACCTATTAACGGGTGTGTGTTAAATAAACAAATAACAATTGAGATATCGAAAAAGGTTGGCTTTCTAAGTTACCAGTTGTGATGTTTTTCTGTTGTTGTTAACAGCACAATGCATACATGTGTTATACAATCAAATGTATAAAAATAAAAGCTGCAAAGCACTGCTGTAAATGTTAACATATTGTTTGGTCGTCTGTATTTCGGTATCAAAGGTCAGAGCTGCTTGGTCCAGGTAGCCCAATGCCCAAATATTTTCTATTTCCTTTGATATATGGCTACAAATCGTAAATGTGTTCAGTCAAAAACTGCGATAACCTTAAATAAAAAATAGTAACAGTAAAGAGGATCGTTTGTGACTGTGGGATTTCTTAGTAGTCCATTATTGTGTTCATTTCAGGCGACATCGGTGTTGTCGAGGACAGCTAACTACTTCTTTGTTTCCCCACTGGACATATTATATTAAATTAACACTTTTTGTTTCGACTAGGATGTATATTGTTTCCACGTATTTCACTCCATCGAGTATTATGTTGTGTATAGTAGATCGGTCTTCTGTTAGGTCATTTTACTTCAAATAGAAATTATGGAGATAGCTGCCAACTTGCACCGAAATATATCTGTAAACCTGACAGATGTTTCGTGAATGAGAAGCAAATGCACATTTTTTTTGTTTAGAAAATATAAGTGAGCGTCACAGCACAGCATGTGGAGAGAAGCATAAAGTCGTAGGCCTAAATCAAAAATCAAACCACAATCACACACACACGCACACGCACGCACACACACACACACACACCCACACACACCATACACCAAGCATGCGCGCATTACAGACACAGTCAAATTTAATCAAACCATTTCAAGTGGGCCTAAATTAGATTTCGTAATTTAATGAAAAACATTTTAAGACACAAATTCATGCTACACACTGTATATACATTGTTTGCCATGATGTCGATGAATCTCCTTTTATTCTTCATAGAAACAGCTGAGATTATGAGGCGCTACACAGAACGTAGCCTATGCACCACACCAAAACTACCTTCTATAAAACACGCCTAACAAGTCAGTGGAAGTTGTATTGTATATAATTTCCACAGTGCATCTGATACCATTTTTAATTCCGAAACAAGGTTCCAATGCACACTGCTAGGCGGTCTGTGTGAAAACGCACTGAGATGCTTAAAAAAGGCTAATGCGCTATAAAATGCATCCCTGTGCGTACTGGCTCCATCCCTGGCGCAAAGTAAAAATCAGGCCGGTGTGAAAATGAACCAGAGCCCTAAACCGTGTTTTTGGGTGCCCTGATTTACTGCTGCTGGGTGTCTGTGCATTCATAGGGGCCTTAGGACTGCATATAAACCAGTGGTAACAAAGCAACGCTAGTGAGGAATCCTTCTCCATGCGCCTTATGCAACAGGTTGGGATGTGCTGCAAGAGGCAAGATGGCGACTGTGTAGGCCTACAAATAAACACCTTATGGCAAAACAACTACAGACAACTATTATTATAATTGTGCTACTTCTTTTTTTGAACACAACTTACCCACGCACAAGTTCAAGCCAAACGTCGCTGGCGTCTTGCTGATCCCGCCTCGGTCCTCTATGCATGGGCTTTTTGATGCACGTTCCACTGGAGTGATTCAGGCAGTTTCAGGTTCCTGCGATATTAATCGTCCAGCCCAACAACTTGAAACTACCTAAATCACACAGTAGCACAGCCCTCCCCGTGTTCAGTGGCAAGAGTTTGGACGCAGGCCATTGGATCGGCCTAGCAAACATAAGAACTTGGTGACAACTCGGGAGTGAATTTATTAGAAAGGATACTTCGTTACGCTGGTCCAGTGTTTGAACTGATGGAATCGCGAAATTTTCGGGGGAAATGCTAAATATCTGGGGAATAAATGCAGAAAATACTTGAGATCCGGCGCGGGCCAAGAGGGGATTGCCTCTGTGCTGCTCAGCATACATTTACGCACGTAAATTTTCCCCTCGAGTCATTTAAGAAATGTAGACGACAACGCTGTCTGATACAGTAATACAATCCTATAAGTGCACCCTGTCCTGGTGTTGGGGCTGTAAAACCCGGCTGTCGAATGCCCCCCCATTTCACAACAGGCACCAGACGGCCTAGTGACGTTGAACATTGTCTTCCCAACATGGCCGTTTTCTGAGCGACCTTTTCCTCTCAGTGGAGTAAGGAATACCATATACTTCCTCTGTCTGACATAACCCACATACACATCCGGTTTGTAAAACATTTTTTTTTTTGAAAAACCACGACTAGAAAGCAAAACTGTTAGGTTTTGCGGTTCAAAACACAGGGCAGGCTTTCAGGCTGATTATTTCATTCGGCGCAATGTCCATATCCTTTTACACTAATTGTTCACATTTGATGTCATGTTACAAGCAACCACACGCCGCACATTCTCCAAACCAGGCTATTTCCTAAATTTAGACAAAATCCTTGTCAACAAGGCCACCTATCCGTATGGATTAGACTGTCTGGGCATGTCTCTGATGGACGTGGGATTACAGCATTCCTCTGCAGAAATATGGACAGCTTTAGCTGCAACATGCTTTTGAACTTCGACCATTTTCTGTATGAGAATCATGGTTGCCACCAATCTCAAACTGTAAAAAAAAGAACTTTGTGTCAGCCACGAAAACATTTCCATGAAACAACTGTAGCCACTGACTACACCACCTGCATACAAACTGACTTGGGATAAATCCGTAACTTTTATTTTGATAATTCATTTTATTGAATTTATCTGTATACTGGACGCTCCAAAGCACTGCCGGCCATTTCATATTTCTGTGGTGAGTTACAGGAAACTGAGTTCAATTTACAATGCCGATGCACAAAGATACACAGAGATTTCTAAATTAAAAGTAGCTGCCGTTTCCAGGAAATGTATAATTCTTTATTCAAAAATGCACTGATAAAAAACACAAGACAAGACTAGCGACCACAAACATAGAAATACATTCAATCATGCTCCTAAAGAACACAACACGCTGACCCAAAAATTACAGCGAAATTTACTAAGTGTATAGCCTACTAGTAAATATTAATATATTCAGAAGTGAAAATCTGAAGGCTTCCCTAAGCGTTACATTCCTTTAGAAAACTCTTATAGGCCACAGACGTTGTGCTCCTTGTTGACGTTAGCGTTTCGCTTGCGAATACATCTAGGCCGACCATGCATTTGAGAATAAATAAAATAGTGCTCACGTGATAAATTAAATCCTGTTTAAGTGTGTTCCAAACGTCAGAAACTGTAAACAGCATAAGTCTCCATATCAAAGGCATTTCTGGCGGCTCCAGTAGGAAGAAATAGGCTACGTCCCATCTATGTGGCCAACATGAAAGATGGTTCAACTTATTTTGTAGTAGGACATAAAGTGCTTTTTGTAAGATGTGACTGAATAAACGAGTAAAAGACAAAAAAAATGACATTCTCCTTAAATATTCTATTAAAATCAATGTTCAGTTCCAGTCAACTGGAGTCAGAAACTCGGGCTGTCGCCATGCACGTGCGCCGGTTCCCATTTTCTTGCTCTTTCAGCCGTTACATCCTCTTTAGATGTTGTCTGAGTCCTTGGCTATCCCCAAAGCATGTGGCATTCCTACTAGCCTAGATGTTGCATCACACTGCATCGCCCCTAATTGTGCGCTTCAAACAGGCTAATTTGTTAGCGGCGAAGCATTGCTCTGAGAAAAGGGCGAGTATGACTCTTTAAATGGGAAAATGAGATGTGATGTCCCTGGTCCTGTGCTCCCGGGACATTTTTTTCTGCTTCATTCGGCGATTTTGAAACCATATTTTCACTTGTCGGTCGGTGAGGTTAACGCTCCGACTGATCTCCAGGCGGCGCTCGCGAGTCAGGTACATATTGAAGAGGAATTCCTTCTCGAGCTCCAGGGTCTGGTGTTTGGTGTAAGGGCAGCGCTTCTTCCGCCCTGCTTTCGCACACAGCCAGCCGCTCGCAGCGTTTCTGAGTTTATCCTCATCTTCTGCAAGAGAAAGCAAAACCAGGAGGGTTGATAAGGCTGTTCTTCAGTGCATGCAATTAGGCTATTATAACATGAGGCTGACTCTCAGAGAAGTGGCCTACGTCAGTCAGTGCTGTCATGACAGGTAACCATATAACAAGCTCATGTATGTGAGACTGAGAGAGAAAAAACTAAAATAATAACAATAATAACACAGCTCACACAGACCTTTGAAACATCTTCCACTATGAAATCCACATTGAGAGATAAGCAAACGACCAGTCATTTTACTGTGGGCTACGTGTTTCAGAAGTGCGCAATAGCACACAGGTCTTCTGTATATCTGCCTTACAACTGCCAGTTTAAAGCAAACCATGTGTGTCCTTTTTTATGTAGGCCTACAGCCCATACAGAACTGTTTAGGCAGTAACATAGGCAGGTAGGGTTAAGAACATTACGTGTGCCCATAGGCACAACGCATGACTGTTCCTTTTTTAGGTCGTATTTTACTTAGGTTAGGATGTGTATAGCTGTGGATATTTATCTAGCATATATTCAAAAGTAAATTTGGTTTAGTTTAACTGGTTTAGGCTTTCTCAAATAGCCTGCATGGCTGAACTATATTGTAATTATTACTGTGAAGCACAGTCTGACTATGGCACTGTGTTAGCAAAGGTCGATAATAAGTCATTCATTAAGCCGTTATGATCGTGTTTTTCAGACACAGCCATTCTAGTGTGAGCTGTTTCTGTTACATTCTGCATTTCATAAAATTCTTTTTAACACGCCTAATAAAACTGTGTTTGAAAAAGCAAAGTACGTTTTCCTAAACACTACACCCATGAAAAGGGGAAAAAAATCTTTCGGTAAGACATATTCCACTGGGCAAGGGGGTTTGCATGGGTTGGACGTATGAAAAAAAGTAACAGTAAAACGTGGTTCGGAAAGTGATGATTTTACAACATTAAAATATGTGAGAACACACAATGACGTCAATGTGAAAAAAGTCAGTGTTTTGAAACAGACATGCACCTACAACTAGGCCTTTTCAATAATCCCATAATGACTTAGTTTCCCGAATTTTAGTTTAGTTTTTTTTAATGTTCTTGAATTGGAAGATGCTTCAGTCAAATTCATTGCCTCTATGTTAGGCTATCAGATGTAATTTCACACACAGACCCAGTTTGCCACCACAGTATATTGCACACCTGGCAGACTACAGTTCCTATGGCACACAAAGGCGCCTTCCGCTTTTTTGATGTTCTTAAGGGTGCACCGTAAAAGAGGAGCAATTTAGTTCGACTGGGGCGATTCGGCGCAATAAATTAATCTGAAGACTAGGCTCCTTTCATGCCGTGCCTTGCCCTTCCCTTTCAAACGCCTTTGTGACGGACATCACCTTGTTTTGGTCGGGGGGGAAAGCGTATTTCCCTAAGGCTATTGCCACGGACGTTTTATCTTTCTCGAGGTTTAAGACCTCTTTCTCTCTCTCTCTCTCTCTCTCTTTTAGAGGTTAGCCTCTCTTTCACTCTCTCTCTCTCTCTCTCTGACTATTTACCCACCTTGTATGTCCTGTCTAGGCGTTTTTTCCGCCTCGGAATATTCTGTGAGGGGGTTGTCTCGTCGTAAACAAGAGTCTGCGTCGTCTGAGTTGGTGTGACTACCGTTGAGCGTCATGTTGCTGCTGCTATCGCTCCGGTGGCTTCGACATTCACTGCTGTCGACCACTAAGTTATCGCTAACAAGCTTGCCGTCAGAGTCTGGGCTGGGCTGCGCAGGGAAATTCAGGTTGTACAACTGGCAGGACTCGGCGAGGGGCGCAACTGGCGAGCTGGAGGGGCGCAACTCTTGATCGGTGTACTCGTGAAGTTTAAGAGCCTGGTGGTAGGATGTGTCCGAGCGAAAGTAGCCCTGGATGGGACCTGCGCCGCCGCCATTCACCGAGTTCATTCCTGTCATGAGTCTCGTGAAGGTTGGGACATCTGTTAGCGGTCTGGAGAGCTCGTCCGATTCCAAGGGGAAATAGGAGGAGTCATCCTTGCCTTTGGAAGCGCCAAAGGGGCACGCGCTCACCTGCAGAACACGCAGCGGGCTCAAGTGAGGCTCCCGCCAGCTCACCTCTCCGTCGTGGAAGTGGTGCCGCGGCAGAGCCATGGACTCCTGTGGCGGGGACGGCTGCTGCTGGTTCATTGCTCCGGGGAGGGCCGGTTCTGGCACGGGAACCCAGTCCGAGTGGACTTGGCCCGCCGGGCTGGCGTGGACGTCTGGATAGACGACACGAGGGGGATTTTTCGGACCGAGGCTCATGAAAGAGTTAACCGTGGACGCCGTGAAAACGGATCTTTGGGAGCATGACATTGCGAGGGCATGTTTTGGCGAAGGCAAAAGGGTCGTTCTCAATTGGCTTTTCAACCAGAAAAGCATTCTTGAGCTGCTTCCTGTTAGGGGCCCAATAGCGGCTGGGGTTCACGGGCAAGCTCCTCCCCTTGCGGCGCTGGTTTAATTCAAGTGCTTGCCAGGGTCTCCCAGCCAAACCTTCCAGTATAATTGATTTTTAAAATATGTTGCAGATTCCACTCCTTTAAAAGATAGGCTAACGCCAATTGCAAAGGAAAGAAATTCAATTTGGATGTAACCTAGGCTACTAGTCTAATTGACATTCACATTAATCACAGACAGGTTCGATGTACGCTACTTTCGAGGGCCGTGTCAACTGTAAAACAGTTTTCTACAGATTTTAAAGTTTGATATATTCCTCACAGCCTTCACATTTCAAAGTGTGTGATCATATGACGTGTTTTATGAAGAACATTATTAGCCTTGAGAGACGCACAATGCGCATATCACAGATTAGGTGTCGGCTTTCTCTTATTCTTGAAAACCAATAAGGGATACTAGCAACGGTGCGATATTGAAGCATTCTTAACCAGAATAAGCCTAAATATAGGCTACATCAGAACACATTTTCGTACTAAGGATCCAACGGCACCACAGCAACTTCGCAGAGCCGAGCCAAAGCAATCATTTAATTGCTACACGGCCTAATGCTGCCCCAAAATAATAGAACTGCACAATTAATACAACGGATAGCAATAATTCTTAGTTAAATCGTTTTATTACGAATAGGCCTAAATTAGAACAACATTTTAGATGTTGACAAGTGAAAAATATCTTGACATTGTTTTTTTAAAGTTAGGGCATATATGTCTGACTCGAAAGCCGGGTATATGCAAAAAAACTGACAAAATAATACTTGATTTCCAGTTTCAGTTTTGGGGGTATCTAAACTATCGTAAAAATTGAACACCACTTGAAGTAGGCCTATAACATGTTTTGCATCATACCACCACCGCAACGTCATCAGTATTGTGAAATAAATTACAATGTACCTTGGCATCTAACCATTCATTTATTTGTATGTCTATTAACCCAAACATGAACAGACATTGTAAATCAAATGTTTAATTCGCAATAATGTTTACTGATATAATTTTCTATTTTCTACACATTTTCGTAATGTGCCCATGAAATCTACCCAGTAGAAGGCACAAACTCAAGTTTAACGCTTGCGCATGACATTCCCTACCCTAGTCTTTGCCAACTACACACATTTCAGTTTTACCGACTCCTTAAAAACAATTTAAAGACAACAAGAGTTTCCTCTGAAACTTGAAACAGATAGGCCTACTAATGCCAAAATTTAAAAATGAAAATGAATAAGTAGGCTCACAGTCCTGAAATCTCCGCTAAATGTTTTTAAACATGAATATAACATGTACATTTTAATTACACGAGAGACACTATTCAATTAGGCCTAGAGCTTAATTCGCTTTTGTTGAATAACAGAAGGCCATGGACGTTTTAGTCCAGCACGGACATAACCGAGACTGTTCGACGTCGCCTAAGGTCGCCTGCTGTGGCCTGTTGACATTTTTAAAAAGACGAACCTAGTGCAAGTGCATCTGAAATACCTGAGTCCGGTCACTTTTTAAAATATAAATACTGATAGCTTGTATATATTTTTTATTTAATCCCACAATCCACGTAAGCAATTTGAAAGTGAACTTAAACGAACCCAGTTTTCATTGTTACCTCTAGATGTCAGTGTGCCGCTTGGCATTTGGCACAGCCCGTGCCTGGTTAAAGTGAGGACTGTGAAGTATTTGTGGGTAAGGGTATGTACTCTTTAATGTCCTGCGTTCAATATGTTTCATTTCTTATGAATATAGACTATTCTTACAGTTAAACTGCTTCTTGTTGCTTTTCAGTGCTCTACACTGAATGCATATGGGCTTACAACCAAGAAAAGTTACAGGGACAGAAAACCCCTAATCGGTGTTCACCGTGATCAAGTGAATTGAATGAATTTAAATGAAGCCTCTACAACTTTAGTAAAGTGATCGGGATACATTCAGTACAGAGCCAAATATGGGAGCCAGTTTAATTTAATTGGGAAGCGAATAATGCACAGAAAGGTTGTTCTGGGCCTTGTGTCGATTTTTTTTTCTGAAATAAACGTGCTGTAAAAGCGCACAAGAGGAACACACTATATTCGGGTTAGAGAAGTCGGTATGAACAAAAAGTACTTTTCAAATACAGAGTCTCACAGCAGACCAATTAATACCAATTCACCTTTCACTAATGAACAAAACTAGTCAACAAGTTGACTCACAGAGACAAAAATGTTGCTCAAATAGACAAAATAAATTATCAAATGTTTTCGGTTCGAGACTGTTCAAACAATGCGAAAAAAGATCAAAGATAATTTAAAACAACTTCTTCCCACTCAATATTTTAGAAGAAGGCCTGACATATAAAAAACAGCACACAGCCCAACCAAACGGTAAAGATCATCCACTTAGAAATGTCAAACAGCCTGAATGCCAGGCCTCACAACAGCTTACCTGTTTGAAACATGCCTATGTATGCAGCATAATCTTCATCCTCGTCATGAGGCGACGGTACATTGGTGGGTTTTGGATCCATTAAACAATCTGATAGCTTAATATTTCCACAGTTTCAATGTGAGGTGCGCGAGCGGGCCTTTGGCCTTCGATGTCTTCCGAACGATCAAGCTCGCCACAGTTTTTGACGTTGACAGCCCCAGCCTCCGCCGGCTGTTTACTTTTTGTCTGGCGAAGCAAAGCACTAAAGCCATTAAACATTTGCAGGGCAGACTGCAGCTTTGAAGGGCGTCGTCTGTGAAGAAACTAGTTCTCCCCTTACCTTCAAATCGCTGTGGCCTTTTTTTTAATTTGCCCTACAGAGAAATTTGTCAGAGAGCAGAAAACGGAAAACGGCTGCATTTTATATACAGGCCTATTCTTCGCATTCCTTTTCCATAATCACAAACAGAAATCGCTGGCCTCTGCAAATGGTGAGCCGATCTTCGGTCAGACTCGTATAACTGTATCCATGACAACAAAGCCCCTTGGTTGCTGTAAAGTTTTACAGCCAGGGGAGCTTCTAAATGCCTTGCCTCTGGTTTGGTTGAAAACAGAATCCGTCCTGTGCTCAGCTAGTAGTGTTGTATTTTGCACTTTGGTATAATATATAATGAACATTTGTTTATGAATTTCACTTTCACAATAATTAGGCCTAGTTGAGGCATAGTCCCAGAGGCTGTGCTGTAGGCTAACATTGACAGATTAATTTAGCTTTTCAAACACACGAGAACAATCGTGAAAAATATGATTTTCGTGATAATTCTGGGGAAAATCATGTTAAGACCTATTACGCAAGCTTTTTCCCCAATACACACTCCACAATTTCAGGCCTACGGCCACACTACTGGCAAAAAGAAAGGAACTAGTCAAACGTGTTCATGTTGAATAATGTAGGAAAACCTGATGTCTTCTCACAAAACGCTCCCCCACAAGTCTCAGGATCTCATATTTAAAACAAACAAAAAACATAGCTAGACAACATTATTCTTTCTAGTCCACGTTTGAGTTTGACGGCGTATGCACTTGAGTGAGACACACAGCTTAGACATAGGCTACCCTACGTTAGCAGTGAAGCTACACCACGTTGCAGATGGAGAATGTGCAGAGTGCACACCAGATGTTGTCAAGGCTGTCACACGTTTTTGATAACTTTAATCTTTGATAATCATCAAACGTGATTCGAAGAACGTCTCTATATGGGCGAGGCTGAGCCTGGTGATCATCAAAAGTTGGAGAAGAGCTCTAGAAACAGCCACAAGTGAATCTACAATAGGCAAAAACGTTCCTACATGAAGCCGCACATTTTGGTGGAAAAAAGAGGGCTCGCACCTCAATCACATGACATCTTCTAAAAGTCAAGCGCAGCTGTTTTGTCACAACACAGCCCAAACACACAGACCTAGGGCCTACAACTGGAGATTCCAATGTAAATTGCTTCAAGTTGTTAACATACATTATCGCGTGTAATATAGATGTGTCCACACGCCTAAATTGCTGAAAAGATGTAGGCTATCCGACAAACATGCCGCCATTTACTGTTTTGCAGTAGCCGGCCTTGAAAATGAGTGTAGTATGCTGTTGTAGGTCTCTCTCTCTACAGACACCGGGTCATTTAAAAAAAAACATGCCGAGACACCTAGATTACTACACTTTGTCCTATTCAAACTAGTTTAATTTTGGATGTTACTTTCTCATTGTATAAGTTATAAGTTCTGACTTATAAATTCCAGCGTATGGCTTTTCTTATATTATAACAAAGAGTAGCCTAATTTCTAAAACTCGAGCATATTATCCCTAAAGAAAATAACACAATGCAATTACAGATCATTTAGGGCAACATTTCTAAAATAATAATAAATAGAAAATGCAATTAGCAGCTAAAAAAACTACTTCAGTGTATCTATTGACAAAAGGAAATAATTAGACTGTATGGCACTTTTGCAGGATAATTAATTGATGACCATTCTTTTTTTTTTGGTAGGCTAGTTCACCATTATCTGACAATGCGTGTGTATCTAAATCGAATCACAAGCGTATGCAAAATAATAATAGGACTTTTTCAGGTGAACTATTTAACAAATTACGCCTTAAAATACCGTTGGCCAAGTATTTATTATGGACAGTTCAAACACATGGTCTGGCCAGTCTGTCAGTATTCTACATCTGGAAAAACGTAGACACAAATTTAATCAAATGCACATGAACCTGAGCGCAACAGAGAGATCAAGTAGGCTATTGTGGTCTCCAAGGCCTAGCGAGGAGAATGATACCGCTTCCCCTTGCAATCTGATGCACTTGTGTTAACTCTTGAGCGCTCATACTACTCTGTATATATTTATTCATATACAACCCACGGCCTTACAATTACCCAGGGTAACATTGCTAGAAATTTAATAATACTAGTGTGACCTAAAGTCTCGTCTATGCAATACATTATGCGCAAAGATTCACGGCAACATGACATTGTGGGGAAAAAACTGTTGGTCAAAAATTATTACGATTTCGTCAAGCAAAGGAGAGTTAAGTGTGGCAAGTCTTTTACAATAGCATGGCATTATCGTGGGGCAGAAACACCACCCTTTGATAAGCTGGGAGCTTTGCTGAACATCATGATTTGGACTCATATTTCGGAGATAAGTTCAGGGACAGGTGAACAGCTATGAATATAACATAGTGGCTACGACATGCCATGAGCTTCTTCACTACATTACTACACAACGTTATATTAATCAGTAACTTCATGCTAGTCATTTTTCTTGTTCAGTCTGGTGTTGTATTACACAGACTACTGCGCCCGAACGTGACTCTGACTTCTCCCAGTTCCACATCAAACCATGGCCCGGTCTTTGGGATCACAGGACATCAAAGGTTGGTTTTCTTAGTGTACGCAGTGACGTTTGTGCTTCTGGTAAAAATAGCAAAGTGTTATGCTGACATGTAGTTTGACTCTGTTACTGAGCAATGATTTGGTCTAACGAATGTCGTAATGATGTGCAGAAATGCAAATTGGTGAATTTCTAAGACAATGGTTTAGGCAATGGACCCTCCTCAGTATTGAAGGAGCTAGGCCTATTTATTTATTCGGACATAATTGTGTACTCGAAACTCTTATGTTACAACCGTTTTTGGCCGCTTTCAGACATGTTTAATATGTGGAATGCGTTTTTTCAGTGTACGTCAGCAGTGTGTGTGGAGAACATGGTGTGTGTGTGTGTGTGTGTGTGTGTCTTGGGGGCGGTCTAGTGCGCGCGTGTGTGTGTGTGTGTGTGTGTGTGTGAGAGAGAGAGAGAGAGAGAGAGAGAGAAAGGTCCAATTCAGACACACACACACGCACTCAAATGGACAAGTGTTTTTCGTTGGGGGATGGGTTAGTTGGGCGTCGCTGTTAAACTCATTTTAGATCCGGAAAGAAACGGCCATACTGCATCCAGAGGAGCGACATTAAATAGCTAAAATGTAGATGGTGCTAAAGTGCTTCAGGCTTAATTGCACGCACGTTCTTTATATTCGCCAGAACACAAAGAACAACAACACTGCGATTTTTTAATTTATTACAGTTAGGCCTATATACTGGCACGGAATTATTTGTGGTGTTAAAAATACAAAATACATATTCTGTTCAATAAAGCATTTTCTGTACAAATCTGAATAAGGCTGCCAATTTAAAATGGCCTTTTACACCGTTGGGTACGGGCCTAAGTCCATTCAGGTCCAATGGCAATGCTTTCACATTAGAGCTAATATTCACAGACAGCAAAGGTAAGCAGTCCTAAGCTAAAAGAGAAATAAATGTCAAATGAAAACAAATGCACACATTACCATTTTTGTTGCTGTTGTGGTTGTTTTGCATTGGCCAGGAGGCCAAACAAGCTCTTCCTGGAGTGGAAACTTACAGATGAGGTAAGGCGAACTTTGACCTCCCTTCTTTGTCACTGCACAAGCTCCTGGTTTATAGGTTATACCTTAAATTGAGTTGGATCGGGGCCTTGTAAGCCAAATTAATGGCTGGTTTTATGACGATTGCCCAGCTTGCTTAACATTGGAATCATCTCAGAGCTCCTTCAGATGTAAATTGATTTTTTTTTTCTTTTTTCATTATTGTCAGATGCTGAGTAGGAGTCTTTGGGAAGAGACTGGGCTGACGTTGAGTATAGCTCGACTTCAAAAACACTCCCTTAGCAACACCAGATGGAATAGTTTACATATTACTCTATTCTATGTGGAAGGTCACTAAATTCTAAGGAATATTCAGGAGTATTCCTCATAATCACTAATATTCCCTCAGATTTCTTCCTGGATTTATCGTGTCTGTTGTTGTTCACCTAACCTGATCTTATACTAAGATCAGGCAGATCACAACAGACACAGGACAAAAGTAAGTTTGACTTTAGATTCACCCATGTACTGTCATGTCATCTGTGCTATAAAAAGGTGCCAGTAACTGTGAGTAACTGGTGAAAGTAAGGAGGTTAAACCAAGCAACTAAGAGATTGTGATATTATGGGTACAAACCAAGACAGAAAGAGAAAGAAATGTGACAATACGATAACTGTGAGGCAGCTGGCCCATGGGGGGGTTTCACTGATGTTTCAACGCTATTAGACCTTGCCTGGTATATCTAACGGTTCAGCAAAAGCATGTTTTATTGCTAAATCATATAAAAACTGTATAACTGACATTCTAGGACATTTATGATTGTGAAGGGAACAGTTTGGTAAAATAAAGTACAAAACTACAAGCTAAACACCATCTTCATCCATTTTTTCTTACTGAGTCATAGACATCTCCAAAGTACAGTATATTACACTTTAAACATAAAAATGGCAGACAACGATTGCACAGCCAGTGCTTTTGCCTGACAAGACAAAGTAAGTCACATTTACAAAGTTACAAAGTGTCTCAGCGCCAAGGAAAGTGCGAAATTCATAAATGTGCCTATTCATTCCTTATATTTCCTGCATCCAGCATTCTCCAGAAATATACCCCCCCCCCCAATCCTCTATGCAGTCCAGCTCAGTCACATGGCTCTCCCGCTCAGCTGCCTGGACGCTTTGACACTTTCAGACACTTGTAGCCAAGTGTCACGATGTGGTCCAGTATCAGCTTCTTTCTAGGATATCATCCTTCTTTTCATCGCGCTCGTATTTAAGGCACCTGCGCCGGGGCTAAAAGGGGGCGAGAGAGATTTCCTTGCACAGGGTGGTCTTCTCCTTTGACCCCCCCCCCCCCCCACACACACACACACACACACGCCCACCACCCCTCTTCAGAGCTGAGGTCACACATTCGAGCACGTGTTGGTGTCTGTCTTTTTGCATGTTCCTGAACATATGCCAGGATGCCAGGTGACAGGGTCTGGACTGGGCTGGACTTTGACGAGTGCGTGTGAAGGCCCTGGCAGCCATGGCGGGAGTCCATCATGGGGCATCAGGCACATTTGGCCCCACATTTGGCCCCAGATTTTGTCAAATTGAGTTTAGACTGGAAATGGACTTTATAACACCTCCTCTGTCTTGTGACTAAATCTCTTGCTTCTTGCCATTACCCCGCATTACCCCTACATGACTGGGCAACGATAAAGGCATTTTTCTCAGTTTCTATCATGTAGTTACTGCTCTTCTGCCTTTGAAGGGCAGTATTGGGTGGATTCACAGGGGGGAGTGGTGTTACTTTAGATCCTGCAACACTTACTATCCCTCCATGGTTGTTTGCTCCAAACACACCCAGTAAAACCAGCACTGTAGTCTAGTGTGTGGAGGTGTGTATACTACTGTGATCAATCTTCCTCCCCGTCACTCCCAACACACACAATCACCCACACAGTTATACTGTACAAACCTATTTGTATACATATCCTATGTATTTTTGCATATTTCAAGTCAGGCATTTAAAGGGGTTTTAGAATTCAAAACTGCATTAATCTTGCGGTTGTTGAATAAAGGCAGCATGGTATGTCGAACGGACCATACCAAAACGTCAACCCCTTTTCCAACCTCCTCTGCATGTAAATTTTCCAAATAGAAATAGCTGCAGTAAAATGGACCATTTTGAGCAAAGCTGCTATATATCGTCATAGGAGCGCTTGTCCTTAAGATACACCATACTGTATACTATTAACAATATTCCCTGATACTCCTTGACCTTGCACACAAAATGATCAAATTCCCTGACTTTCCCTGTCTGGAACAGCCTTTACTAAAATTCCAGAAATTCCCTGACCCATGGAAACCCTGTTAATACATATACGCAAACCAAAGATCAGTTTAGATGGCTATACATGGTGCATGGCTTTGTATCACAGCTAGTTTTCCTTTTTTTAACATGTATGTGCAGTTCAGAACTTAACAGATACCAAGGCACTCATCTGGTGAAAGAGTTAAAATTGCTTTTTTTCTCTAAACTCTTAACCCTTTCACCAGATAAGTCCCTTGGTATCTAGTAAGTTCTGAACTTGATCAAGCCCTTGACCAGAGAGCACCATCTAACAACAAAGTTTTACAGTGTGTTCCAGGCAGCACTCCAATGCAACAGCTTTTTTCACTAGGTATGTGCAGTTGTTCAGAAGTGCTACTGATGAATTCAGCCATCAAAAGGGGCGTACATGGGGCACAGGACTTCCACATCAAGCTCACTCCTTGCTTATGTATGTTTGTATCCATATTTTGTGTTTTTCTCTACTTACTTAACTGATAACTATTTTTCTTCTATCTTCATGACTTTATCTAACTTTTATTGTGTCTTCTTTTATTATTATTATTATTATTATTATTATTATTATTCCTGAGATTGGGACTGGAAGTTGAAATTTGACATTTATTGTTTTTTCCATTGTAAAGCACATTGGGTTGCACTGTGTATAAAATGTGCTATAGAAATTAAGTTGCCTTGCCTTGATAAAATATTCTCAAACACAGTGTGATCATGGCACTGCCAAAAGCTCTTAACATCAAGTAAGTCACGATTGGCTCCTAAATAAAATCATTATGATTAACTACGTTTGTAAGTATGTAAGTATAGTTGACCAATAAAATGGATTCTGATTACATGAGTGCTGTGTCGAGCGTATGTGTGAAGTATGAATGAAAAATGGCAACACTTAATTTTAGGGTTTCTTTTTTTAGTGTATCTCCATGTAATACATGCACTATTATGTAAACTATACATGTAATATTATGTAGGCTACTTACACTGTACATACCCAACATTAACCCCAACACTTACCCTATTGTAGAGTGTAAGCACATAATGTTACATATTATTACACACTTTGTTATACTGTACCTAATTGATGTAACAGGGACAATAAAATAAAGTATAACCCCCCAAAAAATGACAGCAAGGTAATGATGATCAGTGTGGGGATGTTTGCTGCTATGTGCCCTGCCTATACCCCTCTGCACAGCTGTTGTTGCCCCAGTGCCAGAGTGCTGCTCTGGGATGGGAGCCGTGCGAGGATGGGAGTCGGTCATGGTCATGGTTGCCCCCAGTGTGGAGAATGTGGGAGCCGGTTTCACACCTTCCCAGGCCCTCAACATGCTGGGATTTAGGGGGGCCTGGGTTGCGTGTGCAAGTCAACATGCAGATATATAGAGAGAGAGAGATAGAGAGAGCGAGAGAGGAAGGGAGGGAGGACACGGAGGGAGGGGGGGGGGGGTAAAGAAGGAGAGAGAGATAGAAATGGGGGAGGATGGAGAGAAAGGGAGGGAGGGAGAGGCGTGGAGTGAGAAACAGAGCTCTCTCTCTCTCTCCCTGTCTCCCTCGCTCTCTCCCCCTTACCATCTCTCTCCCTCTCCCTCTGCATGTGGACATGTACACATAACCCAGGGGCCCCAGGGAAGGGGGGGGTGGATAGCAAGAGAAAGAGACAGAGCAAAAGAGAGCGGGAGAGAGGGAGGCCGACAGTGAAAGAGAGACAGACAGAAGGAAAAGAGAGTGGGGGTGTGAAGAGAGAGAGAGAGAGAGAGAGAAAAAAAAGAGAGAGAGAGAGAGAGACAGACCACACCTGCAGACCGACAGCTGCTGGCCCGTCTCTGTGATCATAATTCAGCCGGGCTGAGCCAGACGTCAGGGAGACTGGGCCGAAAGGGGGAACGCGTGGGCATGAACCCAAATGCAACTTACCATTGTGTGATTGTGTGCCTACGCCCATCCCTCCCCCAGCAAGGCCAGCCCCTCACGCCGGACTTCTCCACAGGAGACCAAGCGCGAAATACTAGCTCTTACATTACACATGCCAGCTCCACAAGATGATATCGTTAACTGTCAAGCCAACATTAGTGTGTCTACAACACTTCCATTTAGTTTAAATCATTAACACAAAATCCTAAACAAACAATGTAAACATAACGTACACCAGTGGCGTTATTAAGGAGACTGCAACAACAAAGCCCAATTCTCTTTGACTTTCAAGTGTGTCCCCACACACTGGACACATTCATATCACATGAGGTTTTATGTGAGGTTTTTGCTAACAATCTGTTTCTCATTTCGGCTCAAGCTAGCCAAACGTTGCCGCAACGTGTGGGATCCTTCCTCTCCCCCGTTCTCTCTCTCTCTCCCCCGTCCTCTCTCTCTCTCTCTCTCCCCGACATTGCTCAGCAAGCAAGCATTTTCCAGCACGGCTGTGCGTGGCTAACATCACAGCGTGGCTAACATCACAGCACAAATGGATGAGGTGGCTAAACTTTAACATCTGATGCAAAGCTCTGCGCTGAAAGAGGGATCGGCCCAAGTGGTCGGATGAGGTCTGGGAGCGTTCGTCGGCTTCACAAAGAACCCCAAACAGCACACAGGAAAACAGACTTAAAGATGTCTGGCACAGCAAAACCTGTGGAATCTCCCTCCCTACCAGTAGGAAAATATGGCTGTCGGTTGCTAAACACAAAAAAAACGTCCAAAAGGTACTTGAAATGATGAATGCTGCACGGAACTTTACTTTTACCACTTCTGTCTAAAGATGGCTTTGGAGGGTGTGGCGGTGTTCTGCTTTGCTTTTGTAATGATTTTGGTTTACTTTTCTTCTTTCCTCAACTGGTGGTGAAGTAATCTTTATCGATGATGTAATGATGACTGATTACTAACACGTGTCCTATGACTGTCATCATCTAAAACAATTACAATATTGGTTGATATCTCTCTCTCCCCCGGCCCCCACTGTTTTTTTTTTTTTCAATTCTCTTTTTTCCCCTCTGTATATTGTTCCTGCTATGCGCTGTGCAAGTTGTCAATAGAGATCACATCTGATAACTTGCTAATGTGTCCTGACACAAAAATAATCTGCATCTCATTGAAAACCACTAAATCGTTTGGGAAGAAAAATGCTTCTGGAAATGGCTCAAAAAGTATGTGGCATGACATCCTCAGTCACACTTGTGTTAGCAGAAGTAGGTCATATCAAATCTATGTACTTGATGCCATTTAACTGATGTTTGCATGTTGTCATGATGTGAGAAGGAATGCCCAGTGGTGACAGGCATGTTACAGCTCATGGCAGTCCTGGGGCAGTGGTGGCCTGGCAGTTAAGGTAATGGACCTGTAACCGAAGGGTCATGGGTTTGAATCCCTTATGTAAGGTAAAGGGTTGCAGAACTGCCAGAAGTGCCACTGAGCATGGTACCGTCCCCACACTGCTCTCCAGGTGCCATCATCATGGCTGCCCCTCTGCTCACAACTGTGATGGGTTAAATGCAGCGGTTGAAGTACGTTGTGTGCACTGTGTCCTGTGGTGTGCTGTTTGATCACAATGACAAATGGAAATCACTTTCACTTTTCACTTTCCTGTTAACCAGAGCCACATGCCAAGGGTGGCACAGTTAGGATGATTAGCAGGGCTACAGAGCCAGGGGCACAGGCAGGGGAGGGAAAGTTAGATGACTCTAAGAGCCCAGCATTGACAGGGGGCCCCTTTAAGGACACTATTAGGATTAATAATAATAGTAATACTAACAATTATACTTATGACAATAACAACAATAATAATAACAACAACAATAACAGCAAATGTTGGAGTAATTTAGAAGCTAAGTCAGCTTATAAACAAACATTCTGCGTTCAATAATTCAAACCAAAGGCTTAAGGAAGCTGAATTTGTATATTTTCACAGTGATGACTGTCTGTCTGGTGATTTTCACCAGGTTAACCACTGATTTTAGTGGAACAACAGGGAAAATGGCTGATAATAGGTAATATGCTTTATGCCATAGGATTTTTTTCTGCTAGTACTACTACTACTACTAACAAATGTGTGTCCTTTCACAGGGCCCGCTATATCTCAGCACTCCTGCTGATAGAATGAGACAAGTGACAGTGACAGGGTGCACTTATCCAAAAACTAATCTACAGGTGCCAGACAAAGGCAAGCAGGCTAGAAAACAGAAAAAGCTCTGCACACTGCATATGCTCGAAAATGTATTAGCTGTCACCAAAAAAAAAAAAAAATACAAATGTGAGATGGCCACATGGGGGTCAGTGGACTGATGGGTACAGGCAATGACAACAGTGATGACACGTCAAATGCTCCAGTCTGTACTACATAAGAAATAACGAATAGAATATTAAAACAAAGGTAGCCTCATAATAGCTGTTCTTTTGCTTACATGTCTAATGGTGCATCAGCAATGGCCACTGTGGTACATGTTCCAATTGGAATGCCTGCACATACTCCTGCTGTGGGTCTGGTGATGTAGCACTGCACATTACCCTACTACTACTACTACTACTAATAATAATAATAATAATAATAATAATAATAATAATAATAATAATAATGAACAACAATAATAATATCTTTCATTTATACAGAGATTTTCATATAGAGGATTAAAGATTAAACTGGAATAGGGGACCGAGCACTGCCTGTGGAACTTCAAGTAATTTCTGCTCTACCATGAACTAACTGTTAATGTGCCTAACCATTTTTTTTAATGATTTGCTAATGAAAACACAAACTGAGTCATACTGTCAATGCATGCACTAGTGCTGCAACCTTTTACTGGACCCTCCATGTTATGTCACGTCTTCGCCAACAGATGGCACTGTTGCACAACTTTGCGCTCAGTCCACAAACGTATCCTAAAGGGGGATTGCCATTTGCTGCCATCCTTTAAAGCTGTTTGGCCCTTACAGAGAGAGACAGGGAGGGAGGGAGAGAGAAAGAGGATCCTACTTCCCAAAACTGAAAAAAATCACCCTGAATTTGCCGTTTTACCAAACCTACCAACTATTTCTTGAACAGCTGAACGGCTTACAATGTCTTTGTTTGCCATCAACTGAGGGACAGTAAGTGACCTACTGTATGTATATACACACATACTAACAGACACACTGCATGCATACAAACTTACACATTTCACACACACACACACACACACACAAATCCAAACCATCTATAACCATAAAATAACAGCACCTGCAAAAATTACAATACCAAAAAAATAACATTCCTAATTCTCAGTGATTATCATTAAACTATGAATATATGTTCCAGTGTATGTATAGATTACATACATGCATCCCTATACATCTGCCACTATATCTGTGCCAAGTTAGTATCTGTATGTTACTACCTATACTACCTATTACTGCTTTGGTAATACAAATATTTGTATTTGTCAAGGTACTTTTGGATTTAACTGAAATATAGACTATAGACTATGCCCATACTACAACATTTCTCTATATATTTGCTGTGACATTATTGTCTATTTTAAACACAATAAACTTTATAAAAGTATAGTTATGACTGTTATGAGTGTTCATGTAAATGTTTTTCCTCCATTGTTGTTATGAGAAAGTCAGATTCTTGCCCAAAAGTGTCCTATCCCTTACAGGTAAAACAGTAGCCCTGATAACGAGCATGATAAAACAAACACAAACACATGACACAAAAATATTCCGTTTATGCTCACTTCCACACTACATTTAATGTTATTAAATGACTTGCAGTAAGTTACGTAGTAGACACGCCGGCATACACCAATCATATTAGCAAGTAACTCATTATGAAAAAATGATCATGGAAAAAAACATGCACATGATCCTGCCTTGAGGGGGACAACTGACCAGTACTATTATATGAGATGAACATATAATTCCTTGTAGAGACCAAATAGTGCATTTTGCATTGGTTTCAGAGATAAAAATCTACATCACTTGATATCAGACATAAGTAACTAGTTTGTATCACATTTAAAAAACAAAAAACACTGACATGTAACATCTGCAGGATTCTGGTCTCCAAGCCAGACGAAAAACCTGAAAAACTTAACCAGCCCTTGCCACCATCATAAATGTTCAAATGCTAGGGCTTGGCATGTAGAACAGGTTTCTGGTTAGCCTAGACTCTTGCAATTACATCTATACAGCATTCTTACACTTCCAAAACACAGATCTGCCATTGTGGTCCTACAGACAGCGAGTCTGCTTTTCAAAATAATAAAACAGTGTAATGTAGGCCTACATGATTCATTTTTGGTGTGCCTGCCAGTATAGGTTAGATATGCCACGTTTGAAGAGGTTGCACATCAAATGCCTATTTTGCACTTTTATGAACATTCAGAAATAATTGATTAGTTACTGGATGCGGTGGATAATTACAAAATTAATTCCGGAAGATCCAATAAATCATTTTCTTAGGGAAAATGGAAATGATGGCATAATAAGTACAAAAATGTAAGGAATTCATTTAAAACAGTGACCACAGTAATGAACAATAAATAAAATAAATAAATAACTAAATAAATAAATAAATGCCCACCATCACTCTCCAACTGTAGGCGATATGAAAAGGTGGGCCAATTCTGGAGCCTCTCAAACTCCATTTTCCTTTATATATGAAATTGGGCAGTCAGGCTTTATCATTGGACATGGGTGAAGTCTTTTATAGTTGTGTATTTCAGTGACTTTTTACAGCCGCCAACAGACAATTAAGCGAAGAAACACACGCTCGGTGTCCCGGGTGCCTATCAGAGCGAGAACAATTCAATAAAGGGACTTCCTGTAAAAATGAGGAGCTGATGTCGTCACCGAGCCACTGGCGGCTTTTCGGCATCGTAAAAACCATGGGTCGTGTTCAAATCAGTGCTCTTGCTTGGAGATCCAGACTGACCTTGTGCGTCCTTGAAGGTCACCCCATGCTGAATTCTCTTTCCGAGAGAAACTATTCTTCCTTGTGTGTTCTTATCACTAACCAGACTTTCAGAATCGCTTATCGCTTTTGACAAGTGTCCCGTCAGCCCGTATAAAATACAACATGGCAGCCTGTCTTAGTTATTACCTTGGATTTTGAATTTTCAAGATTAAATCTCCCTCTTGCAATGATGGCTAAAGGACAGCTGGTGGCGACAAAGAGACTTCCCACACATCCATATAAGAAAGGGCTGAATATGTTCATTTCACATCGAACGAGACAATTATATTTAACACACTAGTATACTGAATTTTACTGCGTAACTCGGGTTACCCATTGCCTATATTCCTTTGAATTGGGTCTAAAATCCCCAATTCATTCTGCCACTGGTCTTGTACACATCCGCAGGCATCCATGTTCTCTTGGGAAGAAATTGTTAAGGTCATTTAGCAGCAAAGCTTTTCTGTCTGCGTTCCACTGCAAAGGCAAAGATGCCCTCCCATTTGCCTGAGCACTGCACATAATTCAATACAATTGTACAATTTAAAGTAGTGTAAAAAAGCAAATATTCTGAAATATAATAATTGTTACAGTTCAGTTGTCGAACACTGGATTGGATATTTTGCTTTTGATTTTGGTTTAGACCCACTATAGCAAGGATAACGGTAGGCCAAAACACTAGATAGGATACATTGAGCTTAGTGGATGCATCCTCCCTGAGTAGTTAACGACGGCCATGTTTTGGAATATGTAGTCCATGCATAAAATCCCCACATCTTCACCTGGTGTCATAAACTCTGGAAATGTGTGCTTTGACTGCTTTAGGCGGTCGCCTTCTCTCCGATTTCGCCTTTGTCCTCCGACACCTGGTGTCAACACTGGCTGGTCAAGCGATGCCTGTCAGAGGCCTGCGTGACAAGAGGTGTTGATAAACCACCCACATGATGATAGAAGCATTCGCGTTTACTGGCGCCCGGAATTGGGAATCGGCGTTACCGAATGTGATGGAGGTCAATTGGGGCTCAATGTTTAGCTCGCCCCTGGCTCGCAGAGGGCACTGAGGCAAGTAAGGGCGCTCGGCCTCCACACATCTGGACTGCATTCAGCCAGTGCCAGCGGGCTCTTGCGGCGGCCGCTAAACAACATTTGCCTGCGTTTATTGCACCACGATACACACAATTCATCCAGATGTTCGCTAGATTTCCATCACTGGACCATGGTTAAAAAAGAAGTTTCGGTCTGTACTTATTTTAACTTGACTAAACCCAAGACAAGTCTGAGGGAACAACGCTTCACTGAAGCACAAGTAGGCTACAGGCCTAGCCTAATCGCAAACCCCCTGATCCACACAGAGTCGCCTGTCTATGAGCAGCTGAATCAATCGGTTATTAGTACCATTAAGCATCGTGCTATTGGGGATCAGTGCGTAAATGAATAAGATGGCCGTACAAATAAGAACCCCCATATCATGAGGTCTCCATTCCTTCCAAAAACAACTCGCCTTTATAAGGTCAACATAATTGTAGTGCCCTGTAAAATTTCACACATGAGTTGTGTGTTGCATGCCAATACATTTGGTTATTTTACTGCGGCACTCTTAAAGTTATGTTGATCTCAGTTCGAGAGCGCCGCGCGCATTCCTCTCCGGCGTTATGATGTCCTGCCATTGCGCGCGGGTGGGCCGGAGCTCATTAGCGCGCGGGAACCTTCCCAACCCCTGTTTCTGTTTGTCAACACTTACACTATCCCGCTGTTTCTCATTTCCCACACGACCCAACATTGGTAAATCATTAAAGAAATATTGTCTGAAGTAAAATAAAACTTGGTCGTAACTCGAGTTGGTATTCTTTATTGTCGACGACCAAACACGGACAACAATTAGCTTACAGCTTGCAGGTGAGCTGAACGACTTAATTAACTCATATATACACTTTAGTACGGATCTAGGTCTTAAAGGCCACATAACAAATGCATTTCTCATTTCTGATTACCTTACTTTTTATGTTGGTGTTGGGTGGCACAGCTAAACGTTATTATCGTGCATCTGCATGTCATGATTCTAGTACATAAAGATCAACCAGAATATTTGTTTTTTTCACATTCATGAGGGGAGCGTGGACTAAAATAGGTCTGATTGTATCTCCGAACAACCTCTTGCAATTCCCCTAAAGGAGTTTGTAAAGTACAATGAGGTGAACTAGGGGCACAAGGCCTAATATGGTAGGTAAAATCTCGGTTGTGTCGGGATATCACAAGCTAGAGTCATCCTGTGCCTATTCCAGCCTGTGCCATGTGTGTGGAAACTGCTAGAACAGTGAGAAAATGTTGACAGCGAGACATTGTGAAGCACAATATTTTATTTCGTTTCTTCTTTCTTTCTGAAGCACAACCCTCTTACTTTTTATAATTAGTAAAAGCCTATTAATTTGAGTGTGAATTCAAAAATACTTCGTCGGCTTCATACTACCAAATATTGTGAAATTGAATGCCATAATAATTGTCCTTTTATAGCTGTGTAGTCTGCCGTAATGTTTAAAAGAAAGCAAAATAAAGAGCTCTAAAATAAACCAAGTGTCGTCTGTTTTATGTACAAAATATATTTGCTATAATAGTTTTTGTGCAACTGCATGACATTATTAATATATCTGGATATCTATGACTTTTGTTGTCCTGTTCTTTTTACTTACGTAAATAAAATCTAAATTATATACATTTCGTCAAAACAATCCAGAATAATATATCTCAATTTACGGAATGACTTACTGGACTGTTACCGACTGGTGAGTAAATTGATGTTTTCTGCAGGAGAATCAGACTACTTATTAAAATATCTAAAATACTTTGCCAGAATATTTTTTAACACATTGTAACTGACATTTCTGTTCGATCTATGCTTCAATTCGTAAACCATTACCGTTCCTGTGTGTTGTGATGGTGCCTTTATTTTGCAGACCATTTAGTAAATTTGTTTACGGCCTGATGACCAAATAACTATACATAAAACTATACAAAACCTGGTAGCGACTAAGCCCACATTGTGCCTGTGTTGAACAGAAACTGGGATTTGTGCATGCTAGCATGGGATATTATTATTATTAGTAGTAGTAGTAGTAGTATTGCTATTATTACCACCACCATCACCACCCCCACAGGTCTGTGTATATTGTGTTTGATACCCCCTGCATATATTCAAGAAAGCACATATACTGCATTAAAATAGCCAGTATCATTGCGGACGAATAAATCTGTTTGGTTGTGTGCGTACTGGATAAGTCTGGATAGAAACGTAACCTGGAAACCTCTTTCTCTCTCTCTCTCTCTTTCTCTCTCTCTGTCTTTCTTTTTTGCCATATTTTATTTCTGAAAAACCTTTCATTTTTCTTTTCTGATGGCGTCTAAATCAAACAGACTTTTTTTTACAGTAGGCTACAAGACAAATGACAAACTCATCCAGTCAGGCAGCTGAAGGGGCATTGTACAAAAATGACTTTTCCATTCAGCTTGGGAGAAACGCGACATGCTCGCATGGGATTAAATTATGTGCACGTGCAAGCCCTATTTTAACATTTGAAAAAACAAGCATTGATGCAGTAATGGACATCCCACAGTATTCCTGCTATTTTCCTGAGTTGTCTTGTCATTTACTGCATTGTTTTCTTAATGTTGACCATCATTGACTGTAGGCAACAACGCTGGGGGTCGTGTGTGTTTGTGTTTTGTTTTGTGTTTTGTGTGTGTGTGTGTGTGTGTGTGTGTGTGTGTGTGTGTGTGTGTGTGTGTAAAGTCGTTCCCCCCTGTCTTCTCTTCCTGTATAGAGAATCTCCACTTTACGCCACAGGTCCATTGACCACCTCTGTCCGTCCAGACAAGGCCCAGACTACTTACTGTTTACAAGATGTCTCAAGTTCAACAGCAAAGTCCTCCGGGTAACAAAGGACTGTCCGAAATGCAGACGTGGGGGAGGAATGGCCAGAGAGGGGGAGGTGTACGAGGGACCGCGGGGGTGGAGACGGAGGGGGGTTGCTGGACATGAACTTGAAAGACAGGCAGGGCCGACATTCCTCTGACCAAGCTGACCAACTCTCTAAACCGAGCCGAGAAAGGATCCTCCAATGGTCGTGTCTTTGGGTGCATATTTGGCACTAGAAGAGAATGGCCACGTTTCTTAATGGCGCAAATGGACGAGGCTCCACTGCAGGCGCAAATCTCTCTCTCGAATGTGTAAGGCTTTAGCGATTAGCATTAAAATTCGGAATGGCATCATGAACAACCCGGAGTAAAAACGTAAAACTATATGGAGAGGCTTTGCGATTTGCAGATACGAGCCCTTGTACATCTCCAGAGCGAGGTTGCTCGGAGTTAAACACCAAACACAAGCTGTGTCATTGCGCATGGTTAAAATACCACTGGCCATTTCTGTCCGAACAGTCCAGTCCAGTTATTTTCAGGGAAGATTTCATTTTCGAGGGTCCCATATACAAAATACACATCCACATCCTTGTTTTTTTTTCCACCAGAAGGGGATGATGAGAAGCAATTTTGAGGTTGGAGTCTCCGTGGTCAAGTCGGCTTGAAAAGGCCTTATTGAACAGTGAGAGCAGCATATAGATGCGTACATATATCCGAAATTCACACTACATGCACCACTTCAATCTGGGGCCAAAACATTTTCTTTAAACAGTCAGCCATCGATGGTATCAAATGTTCAAAAACATTCTCTATGCAGGCGTCTCACTGGCTTGTATCATATGACCTCAATTTAATTTTAGACCTCGTGATCAAATAGCCTACTTGGCACACGGATTTTCTTTGCTAAAGCTTCTTTACGCAGCTGACGTACGTCCACGGAGGAGTTGAAATAATGTAATTTATCAACATTTTATTTAAATTTATCCTAAACATTAGTGTGTGTGAAGTAGGTCTAAGTCATTTCATACTGCAGCTAAATTAAACACAGCATAGACCCAAGCGCATTAAAAAATAGAAAAAATGTAAACGTCTTTCTTGCTACTGTATTTGCCTGTCAATCACCCACATGAAAATGTAAAAAACTGTCTTTTTGCCTTCTATGGTTTTGCCACCTATGGACTGCTCAATTTTAAAGGATGTACGTTGTCTCAAATCCACACATTCTGTAATGACACGATTTAAAACAGTTATTCCGCTATAATGTCAAAGTCGAGCTGGTAAAACTGTTTTTGCTTTTTTGGGTTAAGACGACATGGCAGATTTATTGAACGGCCCAAGGTAGACGACCTCCGTGGTTGATTTCTATATTGTGCGTTTTCTATGGAGGCCGAAAGACCACCATTAAATCACAGTGTAAACACAGAGCAGACGCGCCGTTTGTTAGAATGCTTTTGTCAAGTTCAATGTTAACTACAAGTGGAAGGAAGACTATTCGACCTTTATGGCCCCGTCTTGTCTGGTAGGTGCAAGTCTCGTCTGCACTTAAGTTTTGCGACGAGCCTTCTCTGGCTCCAAACACCGACATGGCCCTATCTTGGATCAAAGACAAATACCCGGCAATTGCATAGACCCTCGTGTTCAGCAGTTGCCCTTTCCAAACGTCTGATAATCACTGGCATTATTTATTATACATTATATTATTGCACGGTTGATGCAGATAGAATTTGACGCCGACTGAGTAGCCTACATACAGTACACAGATGAATGCACCTGTTTAGCGGTTTCATGCCAACGCATACTTGTAGAGGGGCCACTAATCCTTAATTGCCCTGACGTAAACATTATAGGAGTCAGGGAATTCCCCTCATTAGAAGCCGAGATCAGCCAAAAAAAAGCAAAATCCAAGCAGCTTAAATGTAGTTCCATAGCCTGTTCTCGAAAACTATAGATCTTGGAATTTGCGGGTCAGTTGCATTGGTTGTTGTGTGTCTTGGTTACAGTGTGTTATGGTCATCGTCTGCCTTGCGGCGCCTGCGCCTGGGAAACCTGGGCTAGGATTAGTGTGTGAGCCTACGAGCTGACGCCGTCATCGTAATGGTAACCTCAGACAACTATGTTTGGGCCCTAAATAGACCTGTGCCTAAATGGGCCTACATTACTGATTTAGCTTGCGTCAGATTTGTCACGATTTCATTAAAGCTGAACTGAGAGGGATGCGACGGTGTCAATTGTGTGTGTGTGTGTGTGTGTGTGTTTGGAGGGTTGTTACCCACTGATGCATAAAGGTGTTTTACATGAAGACAACCTTTCATTATTGCTCTTAGCGCTTGAAATGTTTTCTGATATTTGTTGTCGATTTGGCTTCCAACTCTTAACACGTTTGGTTGTCAGTTATGTTGAATACCAACATTGCGGGAAACAAACTATCCGTTATATACCATCACGACAACCGTTTCGAATCAGACAATATTGTTGCGTGTTTGCTTTTTCACCCGACGAATGCCAAACATCTGCCACACGAGAAAGCGGCAAGGAGATAAAGGCGCGAGTAGATCCGAAGGTGATGATGTGAAGGGCCTGAGTAACGACAGACCTTTTTCACCCGAACTAATCTAGCACGGCGCTAAGTGCAGGGTGCAGAAGAAGCGCCCAGCAGCTCTGCTTACCATCCGACAATTAAACTGCTCCGACATGGACACATACGTAAATCACGCCTCAAAAAGACTATAAAGGAGATCATCGAGTGTAAATCTGTTCTACAGAATAAAGTTCTTTCGGAGAAGAGATTTCATCCTGTTCAGCCTAAGGCCCGGGGCGCCATTCAGAGCAAAAGGAAAGCAGGAGTTTATGTGCGCTGTGGCTGTAGAGGCTAGGTTTTATCGTTCAAAGTTAAATTAAAAGGTGTTTTTGTTTAATGAAACGGATGTGATTACAAGTGAGTAGTTTGGTGCCCAATTTTAAAGGAAGCGGTGTCTGTGTGCGTTCAAGTAGAGCCAAGCACGCTTGCATTTTCATGGCTTTGGCGAGACAAAAGTCTCCGGTCATCCTGATAGCACGTGACTGTCAAGGTCAAGGTTAAGGGCTCGTTTAGTGAATCTGTCCCAGGCTTACTTAACAATTTCAACGCTGCAGACCAACGCAGGGTTGTCAAGAACTGCACGAAAATGAAAGAACACGACACGTATTTCCATTAGAAAAAAATGCAGAATCATACATTACAATCTTACTGTCTGCAATCTTACATTCTGAACAGTTTTTAAAATATGGTGGCAATTCATCTCCAAATAATGTAGCCTACATATCTCTACTGTGTACCTAAAAGCACACTATGGCAAAAAAAGAAAAACAGTAGCAAACTGTGTCGGCCAGAGAAGCGTATGAGTTACATCAGTATGACATTTTATTATTCTAAAACAGACAATATGGCTTACTTAAAATCATGTTAACAGAACATGCGGATTCTCCACATAGTGTTGACGTGTAAAAATATTCGGAACAATTAAAACGTCTACTTCTACCGCTGTTTTGAAAGTTGGAAAAAATATTTGAATTGATTTAGCATCTCAGAGAAGCGCCTTTCGGTTTTCTCTGTGAAAATAAGAAATATATGTGTTGATTTTCATGCGTAAATAAGCATATACGCTATATAGACAGCAGACAGGAGTGTGGGCCTACAACATAGCCCATCAACTGATTCCTACCTTAAGTCTGCTGCATGATGGGCCTTTTAATATGTTTATATATATACACTTCCTTCATAACTGGCCTAAAGTTTATTTTTAACTTAATACATAAAGGTTTCTTGAGATTAAGCAATTTATTATACATTGCGTATAGTGTCATACTGTCTTACAGGCGTTATAAACAGTATAGATTAGGATTATTATTATTCAGAGCACAATATATTTTTTCTACACTACTGCAGCAACAACAACGACAACAACATAGACATACATGACATTTAAATGCGGTAAAATACATGTAAAAGCACAATTTAAAGAAGCAAGAGAACATTTTGTCATACACCAGAACAGGCACGTGCTGTATGTACAGGCCTCTGCATAGTCTTTACAGGTTTTCGATTTTTCGATAATCCATTCTTTCTTCTCGGGGATACTCTATGATGCGACTGCTTTGGGCATCGACATGTAAATTTAAGCCCAAATTCGAAAGAGCACCAATTTGACTTTTTCCCCCCCGTCACTTCTTCAAAGTCATTAAGAGAAAAAAGTCTCACGCGCAATGGCCACTGGTCCCCATTCCCGTGTTTACGGCGCGCTGGTCTTGACTTTGGCGACGAATTTCTTTTCTTTTACCCTCCTGTTCTGAAACCAGATGGTGATCTGCCGCTCGGACAGGTTGGTGACGGCGGAGATCTTTCTCCTCTTGTCTTTTGTGATGAATTTGTTGGCGGCATATTCTTTCTCCAGTTCCTTTAGCTGCACCTTCGTGTAGGGTATTCTTTTCTTTCTGCCGCGGCGGAAAGAGCTGCCGTCATGCTGGTGAGCCACTACATCTGGAAAGAATAACAACAAAGTAACTCATGGGTTTTAGGCCGTAGCACTCACACACTCGACAAATAAGACATCACATTTTAAAACTGAATCCGACTTAAATGCGCCCTTTCAATATGTCAAACATGTTTGTGAATAAAAAAAATAAGTGTCATATCGTAGCAATACATTGCTAAAGAACAGGCCTCTGTAGGCTAAATCTTAGCTGGTAGTCTAGTACGAGTTTAAATGAACGGCAAACGACATTTTAACAAATATAAAAACATCCAGTTTTACAGTGTAGTTTTACAATAGGATGCATTTCAAAACATGTGATTGAAAGTCTAAAAACTGTGCGTAAAACTGTTATTTTATATCCAAAAAGGGGAACAGCTGGACGAGGGAAGACTTATATTTACCTGCTAGTGCGGATTTCCACAGATGTCCTGCTTGACTCTGGTCCTTGGAACAGTACATCTGGCCACCCCAGCCATTAGTCAGAGCCCAGGGCTGATAGCTGTCCATCGGCAGCAGGGTGTCATGGCGCGGCTCTCCCGTCCCTAAAGTCTGCACCACCGACACGTCCAGGTAGCTGGCCATAGACTGGTAGGGGCTTGGGTAGCCGTGATAAAAGGCGAATTCCTTAGCTCTGCTGGGGTATTCTTCGGATGAGACGGGGGTGTCCATGTATTTCTCCGCAGAATAGCTAAGTGCACTCGGCTGGGTGCAGGATTTGAGGGAACCCCGCCCCATTCTGCAGGGGTAATAGCCATTGCCGAAGTAGCCATAAGGCAAAGGACCTGTGGACGAGCCTTGAGGGACCCCTGGGCAAGGTGTGCACTGTTTGCTCGCTTCGCTGGAGCCTGATCCAGGTACATCCACGGCGGAGTAGCTAGAGCTGTGCACCAGGCTGGAAGGGTGACCCCCCAAGGCGGAGTGAGCCATAAGATTTCTGCACTGGTTGGCTGCGAAATTGCCGCTACCAACCAGACCCTCCATGTTCTTGTTCAGCTCATCCAAGTTGTTTTCATATACAAACATAACCGTGTCCGCCCAGCGAGGATTCAGGACCAAAGAGGTGGTCATATCACGTTCACCATTCGGGCGGAGAATTCTGTTGTAAAGACCGAGGTCCAGTTCAGGACACTTGGTTACATCCACTCCGCATTGACGCAATGGTCTGCCGTCCGAAATGGTGCGCTTTCATTGGGTAAAATCCTGATCACGTGATACGCAGCACAAAAACCTTGACCGTGGACTCAGTCACAGAAATGATTTTTGCACGGACAGACAGAAAGCGGCTAAAGGTGTGAAACCGCAAATACTTGCAAGTATCCAATTAAGCTCGCTGTGATACTTTACTATAAAGACATTATTTGTACATTTACAGTACAGGAATACACAGCTTGTTGCAACCGTTTAGCCTAGAAATCATTAAGCGACGCACCTTGAAAAAGAATGTTCAATGCCTTGCGTCATTATATGCAGACACGGGCATGAATGAGTCATATAACCGACTAAACCCACTACAGTTTTGCAGTTTTATCTACCTCAAAGTTGTTGGATGATGCACAACATGGTTGAATATTAACACAAATGTTTATCATCTTTGTCATAAAGGCAATATTGAAATAAAAAAAAACAGAATTACAATAATAAAATATGATATCAAGCGTTATATTGTAGGGACAACTTAATCAGAAGCTCCTTATAGCTCTGAGGTCTGTGGTTGTTGAGAGTTTGGTCCACTTATGACTGACTAGAGCACGGGAAAGTGCTTGGCGAACTCTCAACTGCACAGTAAAAAGATGAAAGAAAAATATTGAATAATTTCTGAGTGGTCTGTTTAATAGAACTATTTATTTACCTTAATATGCAGTAAGAGGATTATTTAAACCAAATAAACTGCGATACCTCTCCCATAATTCAGGGAGAGACGTCTTGCATTTAAAAATATCTGTTTTTTACCAGACAATCGAAGGGTTTTGTTGATCTCTATATTTTTGAGGTTGCGTTTGATAAGATTTGTAAATTTTTGAATATTTTTCAATAGTTTCGGACACTTTTAATGGCTAATAATAGCCTGTGCCAAATGCATAAATAAGATTTATCACCTTCATAAAAAGGCTAATCATAACTTGGTATTTCATATGTTTCTGCAAAGTATTTTAAAAGATTTATTATAGGGCAGACAGATCTGTAACCAAACGAGTGTCCTTTGACATTGGACTAAAACATAAACAAGTTTGTGACTATAGCTCATCGTTTTGAGCACAACAATTTCACCGCATGCGGCATTTTCCTCTTAAATATAATGGCGGTTTAAAAATGATTATTTTCTTAGATGTCGCAGTTTACCACTCAACATTCTGGCTTCTCCATGTGTTCAAACTTACCTGATCTTACCAAAATCCAGGGACCAAACTAAAGTAAATGTAAAGGATAATCCAGGATCAAACTTTTCAGTGCAAGGCATAGGCGAGGCGACTGAAATTTCGAGTGCACTCATACCACACTATACGAAACTAATCAGAAATGATTCAAGATAGTATGAGTGACGAAGACTCTACATTATTTTTTTTAATGTAAACATGGTTCATTGTTGATAAGCATTGCCTACAACCTTTTCGTTCCAGTTTCACCAAAAATATATAATTCTCATGAAAATAGAAGATTAATGATTATGCAAGACGTCCGCACAATGTGCAAAAAAACATATGTGCATGAGCGACGAATGGCCCGATCAAATGTCAGTCTGCAAATACAACAGGACTTATGTAGGGGGAAAATGGTCAGTAAATTAGTTGTGGGCTACTACATTGGCTAGTGACAAGCTCCTTCGCAGTCTTCTTATTGCCACGCAAAAATACTCCAACCCACGCAAGATGAGATACTGCACGAGGCGGTATGTGACGTGGATACCTTTACAGCTGTAATGTAGAAGAGAGAATCCGCTCATTAGTGCGGGATTTGCACATGGAATATGTTTACGGGAAAAACCAAACCCCCTCTAACCCCCCCACCCGCAACTCTCTAAACAGGCTACATGCCTCCTCTCCCCATGCCCCCCCACCCCCTTCTCCCTCTCTTTCTCTGTCTCAGTACCCCACCCCTCCCCATCCCAGACAGTCTTTACATACAGGTCAGACAGGGCTCTGAAGGTCAAGGCCAAGTTTAAAGCGGATAGCTAGTCTGGCCCTCCCTGAAGGCTCCCTCTGCGCAGGAGGCCCGCGACAGGGGCCCCTCCCTGCGCAAATGCGCTCAAGTTCAAGGTCTTGACACCGGCGGTGTCATCACAAACAAACAATGTGCTCTCATCTTCTGAGGATAAGGCACCATGAAAAAAAACTAAATAACCGCCCATGTATCAGGGGATGGCGTGCGATGCTAGATAAACCATTCACCAAGTCACATTGCGCAACTGTAGTGGATGGTAAATTGTGGAATGTTGCGGATGTGTTTGCAAATATGGGGAGTGTAAAATGTCGGATGAAGATGAAGATGCTACTGGACACTAAATTCTTATCAACAGTTGCAGGAGCTCAAGGCTAAATGCATACCAAGCCCCATAGTCTGGTGACGCTGCTGCGCGTTAGCCTCGTGGCACACGTTGCACTGGCGCGCGCCAGCTACTGTACCCAGGAAATGCCATAACAGTGTTATTGTTAAACTTCCTGCCCATTTGCAAGTCCACAATGACTCCAGTGGAAACTGGGCGCACCTCACGCCTCACAGTCCAGTCGAGAATAAAAGAATTAAGCTCTTCAAAAACGCAGAATGCTAGAGGGGTAAGTGACCAGGAAAGACGTCTTAGTTTTAGGAATTCCTCAAGCTTTTTTTCTCTTTACGGGGGCAGCCAACAAGAGCCAGCGACTAATGACTACTGTATGTGCTTAGGTGATAACATGCTAGCATTTCTTTAGCTAAAAAGTGGCTGCTAAAACATTTGGCGTGGCACGATATACATCAAGAAAAACGTAATCTGCCTCAAGAGAAAATCCTTTCAGGCAGAAACATTCACCAAAGCCTGATGCCAGTTTCAGCTGGCTAATTTGGCTGATTTTATCTGTTTGGCATGTCTTATTTAGACACGCCTGTACACCCTGCCAGAGCAGAGTTCTAGTTCGCTGAAAAGCAAAGATGTAAATACATCCTAACGGTAACTATTTACAGAGTTATGAAGGCAGCAGTTAGAAATCGTTTGGGTAGAAATGTCGTTAATTCAACAAGAAACAGACTTCGTGTGTTATGAGTGTATACGCGCCCAGGTACCATGCGCACAACTGCTCACTGACATTCCAGAACAATTTAAGTCCATGTGTAGCTCACATAATTAAATGCGCCAAATAACTGAACTGGCTGCATTTGGTTTAGTAATTCGGAACCTATGTGTACATGGTTAATGTAAAATTCGGATGATAAGTTAATTCACTACAGTTTACCAATGTTTTTCTTTGTGATTTTCCCATCAATATGTCTACTTAGCCTACGGCACAATGGATTATAGACTATATTTAATTAACATAACAGGCATAGTCACAAAATTGCTCTCTCCAACTAAGAATTTAGTTCACGCATTCGTACAAAATATTCAGGGTAGAAATAAATGTATAAATTGTGGCCAGTTTCTAGAATTGCAACAATTTACAGCGTAGCTATTTTAATACCTTACATTCTTGTGATTTAGCCTAGGCTATGGTCAGTTTGTCATTTAGTCGTTAATGGTTATGCTATAACAGACCGAAATGACGATACAGAAAATCATTTATGAATAATTGTAACATTTTTGCGATATTCTCCCCTTGTGCGAGCTGTTCAATAGTCAAAGTAGTAGGCTAACAGTAAATAGGACGAGTAGGGGGTTTTCAATAGCATTCAGTCTTTTCCGACTTTAATCATTCTACTGCACTTACAAAGAAGTCTGTCCAACAAATTCAGCTAAAGCCATATATATTTATTTACACGTTGATCCAGTGTCTGGTCCGACTAATGAAATAGTTACCTAAACAAAACCGAAGGTTTTAGCATTTGTTTCAAACTACTTAAACTACTTGAGAAAGTTAGGTTGTACTCCGATATACGTGTCATGATGCTATAATGTCTAAACAGTAGTGTTTCTGCAGGTCAGCGTTTTCTAAAAGGGCACTGTCCAATGGGCTTCGGGTATGAATGCAATGCTCTGTTGAGTCACGTAATAAGCTGTGGGCTATAAATTTGATTTTGATCATCTAAATGTTGAAGTCAGCGGTTAGCCATGCCAAACGTAATCAGATATGGTCTGGTAGCAGATAGTCAATGTCTACATAAAATACTTACTGGGAGTTAAACCCATCTTCTTCCTTCAGCTCCTTTGCAAGTAGCCTACGGACTTGGTGCGTGTCCAAGAATTAAGAAACTGATTTTTTTTTATTTTATTCAGACCACAGCGTTAGATGATGGTCTCACACAAATGTCTAGAAGATGTCAATGAAACTTGAGAGTTTCATTCCCCATTAAGTCTTTAAATTGTCACCATCACCAACACCATGAAGCCTGAAAAAAGTATTCACATGTTGCCTTGGCATTTATCTGATCTGTGCTGGAAACTTTAAGTTGGTTTGGAAAATACTATTTTTCAGTTTCTGATCTTGAAATACTGACATATTTTGAGAGAAAGAACCTGAATGAAGTTGTTAAAGTGAGGAGGTGGTGGCAGGGTAGTGATGACCTTGACCTTGAACCAGTGTGTGTTTGTGTGAGAGCCCTGTGTATGCATGTGTGTGTGTGTGTGCTCTGTGCACTGGGTGCGTGTGTGTGTGCACAGAGTGTTGCCATAGCCCTGGATCAGTAGTCAACGTATAGCCCACTGCCATACTGACTTTACAAAATATTCTCAGAAGAAGTCTATCTTGCATGTTGTATAACAAAATACTGCTGTATCAAATGCAATAACTGTAGGATTAATTGAAGTCATTGAGATTCATCGACTTGTTCGAGATGAAGAACAAACATAACTAGAAATGCCTTCTTGTTAATTAGGACTTGTGAAAGAGAACAGGGCTATTTCGACTAAATTTCCCTTTTGTACGCCAGCGAGAGTGTTAAAATGGTTTAGTGAAGGAGACCCGCTATTACGCGGTTGCATAAATGCCTCTAACAGTTTCCAAATGCACCCTCATTAAGTCTGAGTCAAACGGGAAAAGAGGTTCGCTTCTGGTGTCGCTGAATCTGCAAAGCGAAGAGGAGACCCCCTCTCTCTCTCTTTCTCTCTCTCTGTCACTGTGTGAGGCCATGCTCTTGTGCGAACATACTGCTTTCACATTTTAATTCCACCAAAAGGCAGTCTGCACTAGGAGACAGATAGATTTGTGAATGAATCCATCTGCCACTGCACTGTCCAAGTGGGAATAAGGTAGGCTTTCATAGGCTGTAATGGACATCTGGGCATCACGCAATGCCAGTGCATAGGCCCCACAGAAATATTTGTGATACCCCCAAGACCAGACATGGTCCAAAGGTTCTTTTTCTTTTCTTTCTTTTTTTTTTTTTTAAGTGCAGGACAACCGCAGTTTCCATTGTGTGTTCAGTGTGGATCTCACTGTACAACTCTGTCTCGGATATTTTCCAGATTTAACAAAATTGTTCAATGTAGCCTTCCAGCTACCACATCCTGCTCTGAAGGCATACAGGACAGCTAAACCCTGTTTTCTTTCACAAAACATGTCACACTATGTGAATGTACCCAGATGATAGCTATTACTTTAAAGTAATAGCTATGTTAGACAGACAGACAGATAGATAGATAAGGTAGACAGACAGACATTCGATTTTTAGAGAAGGTGGTCCAGAAATCACCCTGTCTGTAATTCCACTGCTTCTTCTATATTCTGTAAGTCTCTATGTATATTCTGTCTGTTTTGTGGGCTCACTTAAATGAGTAGCTAGCTACATGCCCTGAAATATTACATTCTGATTGACAAAAGGCTTTGGGGTTTCCTTTTGAAATACCCTTCAATTGGCTAAGTATTTTAATCACATGCATCTAACAAGACTACATTTACATCCAATTTTCATTACACTACAGCCACAAAAGATAAATTTGGCATCTGGAAATAACTGCACAAGCAAAAAAATAAAACAGGAAGTCAACACATCCATTACATACGTTAGTATCTTTTGCCACAAAGTCAACTACATCCTTGTCATATGAGGAGACCAGGAAAAATGGGCACGGTCACAAAATCACATTTTTCAAGTTACTCCCCCCTATCGGTAATTGCATTGAAACCCCAGCTTTTTCAAAAGTAATGCTGCAAATAAACGAGCATAGTCCCTAGCGCCCTAGTCCCGGCTGCTTCTGCGTCTGCTTCTGCTTCTCCCCTATAGACAGCATCAGAGTGGAGGAGGGAATGTCTCTGGCAACAGTTCTTAAAAGAACCATTTGACGCCGATATGACATAACATATCCCATGATGACCTGAGGCTCTGAAGAACCATTTCCAATGTAAAGTACCTTTCACATAGACGCTAAAAATAAAGGTCTTTAAATGGTTCTTTAACCATCTCTGGATGGTTCATTGGAGAGTGAAAGTTGTTGTATGGCATCGATGAACCAGTACTGGTCCCATTATTTTTGAGAGGTCAGACTAGGTCCCACACATGTGGACTATGGAGCTGACCGATGGGAGTTAGCTACATGCCAGAGCTGCTCTGTGAGCTACTGTGTCAGCTCTCTCCCCCATGCCTCTCCCTGTGTCGGCTATGCAACACCCAGCCGCTTTTTCTGTACGTTAAACGTCAAACACCCTCTTCCTAACACATCGTCTTCCTAACAAAACTAACTTCCACTCAACCAACACTGTGCTGTACCCTGGCTCCACCAACTTTGTTGCAGCTTTGCTTACTCGTGCTCCTCGGCATATCTGTAGCTTGTTTATGACCTCTTCCGTAAGTCGCGTTGGATAAAAGCGTCTGCTAAGTGGAATGTAATGTATTGTATATGTACTCATGACTCTTAGCAGCTATGGGGATGCAGGATTATTGTTTAAAAGTGCGTCTGATAGTAGAGCTGTATTTTACATTATATAGGGCTACGCGCCGTATAACCACCTACAAAGCTTCTAAATTTGTGTTTATCCACTAAAAAACTACAGAAATACATATTAAGGTGTACTGGAGTTTTTTTTACAGACCAGCTAGATCCTGCGACTTAGCAAACGAACACAAGAATAGAACGATTGACGCAGGACTCTGGCAATAATAAAATAATAATAGACCTAAAGTGCCAAGTGTTCCAACAATAGTATGTTAGTATAAGGTTTGTAGTCAGGAAGGCTTAAATCTCTTCCCACAAAGGTACTCTGCCTAGGTGCACAACTATCTTGTGCTTTCTCAAAAGTAAGAGGTTACTCTAACTGCACTGCTGGTTGTGTGTGAAAGAGGTGAGGCAGTGCAAGATCGATGACAGTATATCCCTCTCCACACACTAATCTGATCACTGATCGGTCTTTGGCTTAATATCGAGGTACTGTTCCTGTTGTGTTTACATTAACATTGAAAGATTTGAAATGTTCCCTCAAAAGCAATCTGTACTGCATTGCCACAGTCCAGATTCTAAGAGTATGACATCATGTTTGGGCTAGACATTCTAAAGATCCTGTTGGGAGTGCCTGAGGTTTTAGTGAGAGAAAAATGTCTGCCAATAGCTTGTACAGGTATTTATTTGTGATTTTTGGGGTTGGTGTGGCACGTACCTGAAAAATACTCCATCTTGTCGGCTCACTGGAACGTCAGGTTACTAGAATGTTTCCGATGGTCTTCTGGCGTTGTCACTTAGACTCCTTAAATGAAATAAGAGTAATCATTTAAGAAGTCACTCATGACACAACTGCTGCATTTGTACCACACAAAATTGTATTTGTTAAGCAGAACAATGTCAGACAACCTAAATGCAGATATTTAACCCTTTGCAGCAGAAGGGCATTACGGGTCATTTTCACCTATATTTGACTATTGAATTTCAGACAGATAGTTAAGGCTGTCAATGTCAAGTTCAATTATAGAGTGACACCACTATGTTTGCAGTGACATGTATTTACTGTAGTGTAGATAAACTTGTGTATGATATATTTCATAAACACAAGAAAATGCTGCATTGTGACACTAGTTTTCAGTTCACAGTTTTTCAGTTTGGGCTGAATTGTCAGATCTTTAAATGTACAAAGTGTTCTTATTAGACAATTCTAGAAATACATTCCTGTTGAAGGCGCCAATTTGAGGTGATATTATAGGAATAGTATGTATCCCACAAGCAAATCAGGGGGATTATGAGATCGTTGGTAATGTAGGGTAGCCAAGTCATTGCTTTAACAGTAGTGGGCAAAACAAAACTGTATAATTCTGTGTATATGGCCAAGATGGCTCCAGTACTGTCAAACCCTGCAAACTGGCCCTGGACTATTTAAGACTGCATGGCTTACAATTCTGCACCGTGTGAGCTGCCATATCGTGCCTTATAAAGGATGAAAAACAAAAGGAAAAAAACACACAAAAGGGAAAACTCATAATTCTCATAAAAAGTAATTCATTTCGAGAATAAATCTCGACGAATAGGATCAGGAAAGGATTAAAGATTAAGAATGCCAAGGCTGACACATCGATGAACATAAAACAGAGATGGCGTGCCATAAATCAAAGCGCGCCATGGCAACTGCGGGATTATTGAACAACTGTAACTGAAAATGCAGATTTTAAAATCCACACTGTTTTAAAAGTGAGTTTAATACAGCTAATATCATTAACAATTACAGATTCGCATACAAACTTGTGTTAAAAGAATTCCAGACTCGACCACAAAAATATTTATGGTTATGTCAGACGTGTTTCTCTTACTAGGCTATACAGTATATTCGTGTCAAATATCATCCGTAAGAGGCCAATACTGAGAGAAAACAAACGAATAGCGCCGTTCAAGAACGACATCAACAAGGATTTTTGACCCAGTAAACTCACAATTTTATTACTTATTTCACTATTGGGTAGATTATTTTTATTGAATCAAAACTCTATGTGTATGATCTACAATTTCTGATAGTTTGCATGTCATCATTTGTGAACCAATGATGTCATCATTTGATGAGTAAAAAGCGTCACTTAGTGTGAGACCTTGTACTTTTTTTGTTTTCCCCCCAACAGAAAACGTTTATGTCCACGGCTAACATGAAATCATTCGATTGATTTCAATATTACTGGTAGTTTTCAGATATAATCCCTTTACCTAATGTTTGTATATCAGGGACAAATCTCTTTGTTAACGTGTCTGCGTCACTGCGGAGGTCGTCAGAGGCAGAGGCACGGTACAAGGACACATGGGTCAACAATTCTGTCATTGTGCGGGCAGGATATTAGCCTAGGCGTTCGGACAGTAAGTAATCATCTTATTAAATCACAGTTGAATGTCAAATGGTAATTGGTCATTAATAATGTATGATAATTGAGAATAAATATGATCTCTAATTAATGAACTGGGTACTCCTGGGCGGTCTGGCAGTTTAATTTAACCGGTTTACATATTGATGAACCTGGCATAAATGTTAATTAACACGGTTTCTATGGTTCAGTCCTGTTTTGTGGACCGAGCTACAGGAATGGATGTCGCTGCGATGCTGAGCTAGGCATCAGTCCGCGTAAAGGTGCAGCTTGTCCTTTGGCCAATGATGCGCCGCCAAAAGCAAAAATCACTTTCGTGAGACAAAACCATTACAAAAAAACTTTGTATGTAAACAATGAATTAACCTATACAATAAGGCAGTACTCGGTATCCGATTATGACTGACATGTAAATTGCAGTCCACCTTATAAACAAAGCTTTACGACTCGAAAATATCCCAGAGATCTAGGGAAAGCCTCGGATAGGTTTCTGGAGTGCCCCTTAGTAAATACCATATATACTTTCATCTTCTTTTTATAATGCCAACTTGTATTAGAGCTTTCTATAACTATTGGTTTGGAGGGGAAAACGTGCCTTGGTTCTATAAACCAAACTTTATGAATGCAACGCTGTGCGCCTGGGCAGGTAACAAAACCATTACCTGTAATCTAATCGGCTCATTAAAGGCGTGGCGCGCCACTTATACCTGCTGTACAATTCAACTTCTCTCCGTGTTTCTGGAACGAACCCGAAGCAGGCATCATTAAAGAGTGCTGAAACTACATATTTCAAAATGTTTTCCCGACATTTCCACCGCAAGAGATCCCATAGCCTACATTACTTTGTCAGGTCAGTGCAGAGCCGGCAATGACCTTGGCTTACAGCATTAGTCAGGACATTTTCTGTTACAGAAAGCAGAAATGTTAAAGGCTACACTGTCCATTCAGTATCATTAAAAAAATCAAGCATAGGCCACTTACAAGCGGTTTTTTATTAACTGTGATCTGATTTTCTGGTATAACCACAGTGCCTTATTAATAAGCCATTCGACTACAGAATGGGAGATTTTTTATTCATAAACCAAAATGTAAATTAATGTGCCGATGATCCAGAATTCTCTAAAAAAAGGGATCAATCTTATACTCGACAAGCTTCAGTGTCCACCTTAAAACTACTGGAGGGACGTGGTGAATAGACAGTCATTGTTCATGTAAATATTTGCCCATGTCTTGTGGGTCCATAATGCTATTAGGGTACACGTCATTTCTATGTCTTTAATGCTTGCAAATGAATGCTCAAAACAATGCACAACGACGAGGCACTGTGTCAAATGTTCTACACGTCTTCCCACCTACACTCTCAGAAAAGAAGGTACAGAACTGTACTTTTAGGCGTACAAAGTCTGTCACACCGGCAGTACCCTCAAAGACACACCATTGTACATTTTAACCACTGTTTTACAATAGTTTGGACCTTCTTCGGAGCTGAAGAGGTACACACCAGTACCTTAAGGTCCAAATATTAGCCTTTGGTGGTACATAAATGCTGATTGTACCTTAATATGTCGATTTGTACCCCTACTGTCACATTACTTCTGAGAGTGTATGTTAACTCCCTATTTGGTGATATTGCAAGGTCATGACAAACTTTTTTTACTTTAATTTATTTATTATATTTGAATTTCTTTTCATTTCATGTGATCATATTTTGAAATAAGACAGGTACATGTGTGTTTGCGGCTTTGCCATTTAGCAGTTGTGCAGTTTAGCATTCACTAGTTTTTAGCTTCTAGGAATACAGTAATATTAAACCATGCTGATAAAATTGAGCTTCCTTCTCTCTGAATGCCTCCATCTCATTCGAAAGCTTCCACCTCTCCCCTATTTCCTATAGCACTGCATATTTCAGGATTCCTCCAACTGATTTAAACTCGGGGGCAGTGGCGGTGCCGAGCCGAGCCAAATAGAGCAGTCGATGTCAGCAGTTCCAATATGTCACGTTGGTCCGTGTGTGTTTATAGCCTATGTGAGTCATGTCACTAGCCAGAATACCTCACCAGTCCCCGCGTGTGCGCGCACACACATCTGGTCTGGCCGAGCTGAGACGGCAAGGGGTATGGATGCTTGCCAAGCGCTGTTAAATTAACAAACTACAGTTGCAGTGAAGGGAGAAGGATTGGCTCCGGATCAAGAATCCTTTGCCACTCTTCCGTAGGCTACACTCCCAGCGGACCGGCCTTCCATCGCAAAATAGCACAGGGCATACAGGCTATTGTGAAACACAATAGCATTTGGACCAGTGCCGCTCATGGATGCGCCAAGGTGCGACTGTCCAGCGCATGCGCCCTGGCGCATGTAGTTCTTATACCTGATATCTCCACTGATAATATCAGAACCATAACAGGAGCAATTGCATTATATGATTCATTAAAAGCACTGAAGAATATGTGCACTGCAACAGCCTCATCTAACGTTGGTTCAGTTAAGGACACAGATTAGTCTAGGCAATGGTTCTGAGGGATGGATCCACTAATTATTTTAACAGGAAAACCCCACCCCTAAACGCAGCACTATCAAAAACATACACAATATGTTACATCACTTTCCGAAAATAGTTATTCTTTGAAAGCTCACATTTTGTGACGTGTATAGGTTTTAATCATGCCCAACCCTGCCATGAAGTAGCCGTTGGCAGAGTTTTAAAAGTGATGAATTAAAGTATTCATAAACAATGTAATCACTTCTGTTCTTTTACCCTTTTTGTTGGTATGTGCGTCTCGGTATTCTGTATAATATGCTAAAGAAGAAAGACGTGACACCTGAACGAATTATTGTGGGCTAATTACCCTGTATAATAGTGTTTGGTTTCATCCAGGGGGAAAAGATAGCTATGTGGTTTATTGTCAATTTTGGCCTATATATTTCTAATCTTAATTTGAATTGGAAATCCTACAGACCTGATTGAATTCCAATTAACAGTCCAATTATCTTTTATATCTCTGAGTAGGAAAATATGCTTACATTTACATTTTTTGTTATTATTCTGTTTAACACATATGGCGTCAATGCCTGTGCTAAATTAATTAGGATAGGCCTACTTTCTATATTTTTGGATATTGCCTTTATGTGATGTCAGGATTTCCCACTTCATATAATAGCGAAATACCCATCTAGCTAGCTAACCTTGGTACCATAATATTCTTCTAGTATGCTGCATTAAGCTATTTACATTTTAACTGCGTAATGCACTGTGCAGAATCCAACCAGTTGAGTGAAAGCTCCACTGTGTTATGCCAGCCTTCAGTTGAGTCCTAAATAGGCCACCATCACCTTTTCTGGCTGGCCTTAGTTCAGGGCTTTACTTGTGATGTCACGTGTTCTGTCCTGCAATGACATTCGTTGCTACCAGTATGCCAAGGAACAGTTGGCCCTTGTCGAGATAAAATATCATTTCAAAAGCAGCGTGTAACGTCGGACTAGCAGCTACTAATTAAGTACTAACAACCACCCTACTATCCGAATGCACTGAGATAAATGCTGCGCAAAAGAAATACACACAACCTACTTCCTCCTTTTATCGATGTCTGTATCTGTTGGCAGTAGAAAAAACATTCTTTAGGCATGTTTAATAAATTATAGAAAAAATCACACTATTACTCCGCAGATCAGTTCACGCCAATGTCAGGACTGATAATGTAGCCAATGTTGCCTATGGTATGTTTTTATGCAGGACTCTTGCAAAGGTTATGGATGGAGGGCATCATCAGTCATTTATAACCGCGTTCTTTGGGAGAATGTGTTTTTGTGGCTATAAGTTAAGTCGTTTAATGACAGTTCTGAAACCATAGTCACAAACTTATTACATTTTATTTTCAAATGATTAAATATTTTAACATTTCGCAACATGAAATGTAATACCAGGGTGTGATCAAAGCTCGTTAGTGAACTAATTTGTTAGGTTTCTCTTTTTATATTTTTATATACGTTTTCCATGTTCGGCTTCCACTGACTGACATATGCATAACCTGTCGTTTGGTTTATTTGCAACCTGAGTGCACCATTGTCGTTAGCGACAGTTTTGTCACCCCTTTCCTCATTTCAGTCTGCGTGGAGCCTGTCGTCGCCAACTGAAATCTGTGATCAAAGCGCTGAGGAGCGCCACTGTATAACAATGCAAACATCGACATGTTATCAGAAAAAACAACAAGCCATCATCCACTTCCCCGCGCTGGGCAGCCAGCGTTCCCGACTTGTCTGGGACGCGGACAAGACGTGCCCGTGTTTTATAGACAGACCTTTCGCAGGGTCTATCAGGGACAGCCACTGAAATGCGACGTTTATTGGCTTTAGAGGAGCAGACACAGCGGCACTATGGTCCGGCCCTATCGCCCTACAGCTTTCCCGCGGGTCATGTTTTGCCGTCCTTCGGTTCTTAATTTGTTACATGAGCAACTGAAACTTCCTATTGATTTACTGCATAAATGCACTCTGGTGCGCATCTATTTTAGTACATTAATGTTATGGTAATCTGCCGTCTCAGGTGGTCACCTGTAGCTGCAGTCATCAAGATTATTCCATCAACATTGACGGAGTAAACTTAAAATATAGCCTATACAAAATACAACAATACAAAATACGACTTTTGTAACTTCTGTGTAACCTATAATGATAACGTTGGTGGTGTTAAGTCGATTAAGCTAATAATCAAACATGATCCCCAACAGTCGCAGACACCCTATTTACAGGTGAGCAGCCGGGCGTGGCCGCCTCTTCACGGTCTGTGATTGTGCAGCCAAAGTATATCTCCCGATAACAGAAAGACACATATAATGGACAACTTATTTTGGGAAAGGGGTTGCTGGTCTCTAGATAAGATCTTTCTTTCACTCACACACTCTCTCTCTCACACACACACACACACTTTCTCCAACAAACCTTATAGTAAAATGTCTAATACATGTCTTATACATTTTAGGTCTACTTCACAACAGAAAAAGGGATGGATTTGAATTTATTTTGACGTTATTTCTGTTAGCAGGCTAATTTCATGTAGGCTCCTGTTCTTTAACAGGTACAACCAGGTTAAAACATGACCAAGTAAATGTCAAAACGTTGAGTGGCAGGTAACCCTGACTGTCTGTGGGATCAAAGACTTAGAAAAACGTGTTAACATGTTTACATTGTCCTGAACAATATGACGGGAAACTCTTTAACCAGGGGGGCAGCCACAGCCTAAGGATATTTATTGATAGCAAACCGTTTAACTCGAAGGATTCAGGCGACTAGAACAAGCAGCTTATTGGCTTGTACATGATGGAAACCTTAGCCTGCCAGTTTAACAAATAGCCAAAGTCGTACCACTCCATTACAATGAAACTCATTAAATGGTTCATGTTAACTCTTGGTCCAATTATGAATCTAATGAATGCCCTAGTTCTCCGTTGTCTACCATGACGTTTTAAGGCTCCTAATCAATGTACAATTAAATGTAGTATGGTTAGACAAATTCAAAATTAATCCAATGTCAGCCTGAAACCCTTGCCTTTGTAGATAACATCTATAGCCCATGCGGTAGGGGCGCTCTCTATGGCCGCCATTTAGGAACATTAGGATTCTAATGATTGACTTCCAAAAATACAAACATCAAACGTCGCAGAACAATACAGGTTGGTCTATCTCGCCAGCGAGGCCTCTGTCGCACTGAGCAAAGGGAGGTCGATCTTAATTCTCCATAACAAAAGTACAAAGGCAGGTCGGAGACCAAAGCCAGTTTAACACCTCCTTCGCCCTGCGCGCCCAGGCGGCGCCGTGGCGGATAGACCAGACCGTGTCTCTCATTAGAAAAGATGGGACGACCTGGGAGATATAAAAGACAGAGAGAAAAGAGGGAGGTGGTTAAAACAGTGGCTACAAAACAACACAACTCCCGTTCCATAAACCAACTTCTCGAAGCGTGCAGTTAAGGAACTTTGGCCTTGTCAGCTGTGGTGTAATGAGTGGCGATTTGGGCTTCTGAGTCGTTTGGATTACTGCTGTCTGCCCTCATTACGGAAGTCAAGGTCGAGACGATATGCACACGTGTAAGTAGTTTGATTTTGTTGAATGAGTTTGAAATATTACCTGTCACGAGACAATATCAGTCTCACTGTAGATATATGCGCGAGACTGTTGTTTCTAAATGCCAAATTGTCACATGTTCATAGAGGCGCGAAAATGTGTTGATGTACGGTTGTTTGGGGGACTATTACGAGTATTATCTATATGTTTTTAAGAGTACACTTCCATATTGAGCCATTCAGTAGATAATTTCCCCCCTCTTGCCTTTTGTAGTAACCGAGGGCCGTGAATCACCGGCTCGTCCAAACGCCAATCCAGATAGTGACCAGGGAGAAGAGGACTCCAGCCCTCGAAGCACTCTCCTCAGTGGAGTGGATCAGAGTCGGAGACACCGGACTGCCTTCACCCGAGAGCAACTCTCTCGCCTTGAACAGGAGTATTGCAAGGAAAGCTACGTGTCTAGGCCAAGGAGATGCGAGCTAGCAGCTACACTGAATCTTCCAGAGACTACCATCAAGGTGGGTATCGTGCGCGTGCGCACTGAAGTTTGGCTTTCAAATCTGGTCTGATTAAGCAATACGCTGTGTGACATTCAAAATGGAGATGGTTAGGTCACTACGTCAGCAAGTAACTGCGTATTTTTGCTTAAGTCAAAAGTGCAGAATACTTGATACAGTGCAAAATATCTGATAACCTACAGGTATGTCAACAAACAAATTAAGCGGAATGGGTAAAAATACAAATGAACAGAATAAAAAATATTGTGACGTGATGAGTTATTGAAGAGTTCACATCGGTCTGCCCTGCATGATTGAACTAATTCTTTGTGGCCCTGTATTGCTTACGCAGGTTTGGTTCCAGAACCGGCGCATGAAGGACAAGAGGCAGAGACACAGCCTGAGCTGGCCCAATCCCCTGGACCCTAACCTGTGTGCCCTGATGGTGAGCCAGGCCAGTGCAGGCCTCACCTACCCGCTGCTCCCACACCTTCCCCTGCCCCTCTACCCTCACCTGGGTCTCACCCCGACCGCCACCCCCCTCCCTTCACCCTTCGCCCCTCCCCTGCGGCACCTGGATCCTCTCCGCCTCTCCCAGTCCCCCTACCCCAGGCTGGGGGGGCTACCACCACCAGCCCTCTATTCCCCCCGCCCACGCCATGCACCACCCCACTGCCTGCCCCTGTCCCCACTGTCTGCACTGGGGGGCAGAACAGCTCCTGAAGGCCAGAGGGGGAACCCCGTTCAGCCTGACCCCCGCCAGCAGCCCTAAGGCTTCAGTGGTGACTATGGACCACAGGGAAGAGGTGCCTATGCCCAGATGATTCGCAAGATTGTGGGGGGTCTTTTTCTCTCGCAACGGCAAAACAATTTAGAACATAGACAATCACATTTTTTAAAGGAAATGCACACTGGATTATCTTTATGTCAATGTCACACTGCTGTTCTGTGTGTTGGCTATGTTCTCTACAGGCTGAGAATCAATTCTGCAAGAATAATTCAATGTTTTAGTATTGACACTACAGACCTAACACATTCGCATCTACCATGGACATTACATTTGATTGCAATATCTCTTGACACACTGGTGTTTTGTGTGTACCAGGGGTTTATTTTTTTACGAAGTAAATTTAAAGCTATGCAATTAGCTGTGTGACTAATAAGCTGAAATCATGTGACAGCTTTCTGGTTTATCACTAATGATGACACTTGGCCTAATATGAAAGATATGTAACATATGCCCACGTTAATGTTGGTGTAAGCGCCCAGGTTGCTTTGCAAAAAATGTGTTTAAGATCATCTGGACCAAATATGTGAAGATGAGTTGTAAATACAAAAAAATGTGTATTAATAAATATTTATGAAATATGTCATTACTTTGTGTGTTTTTAAAATTACATACACAATTATGGACTCAGTTGCACCCTCAGCATAATAATTTGAACAGGATACTAAGATCATAATAGATTGACAAGCATAATGTTGGTATTTAAGCATTATGAGTGTAGAGCATTTTTATCTCAAATTAACTTTATATTTGTGTTGGGTACGGACAAGGGGAAGGCTTTATCACAGCTAAAAAATAGCCACTTAAATTGAACTTCAGACGTTAAAATACTCAACTTTTCTTAATCTGGTCTTATCTCACCTTATACCTCTTTAGGGTCTTTAAGGGAGACAAAAGTGGGATTCCTTTATAGCTTCTGTGGGATAAAGAAAGTGCATTTTTCAGAGAATGAATTTATTGTTTTGGATAGAAATGGGAGTTCAAGAGTTGTAACTTCATCAGCCTTCATAATCTCTGACTTCACATGGCCGAACGCCACAATCACGCTGTGCAGTTTAACAGTGAACATACGGCCGTTAGACAACACCTTGCCCATAGATCACACAGCCCCTCATTACGACGCTGATCCCTAATGACATGGGAGGCCTCGAAAGGAATAAAAACAAAGTCTAGCAGTGTCCCTCCCTCTGTCTGCTGAAATGGAGTGCTTAGAACAAACTCAAATTACGCAGTGAGACAAAACATGGACAGGTGCACTTCAGGTGCAGTGCGTGGCAGACATTAAAGAGTGGTCATGCCCTGTCTCTCTTTCTCTCTCTCTCTCTCTCTTTCTTGTTCCCGCTCTCTTCTCTCACATGTAGACTCTCTCTCTTTCTTTCTTGCTCTCCTCACACAGACTCTCTGTCTCTCTCTTCTTCTGTGTGTGTGTGTGGGGGGGGGTCTGAATAGTGTGTGTGTGTGAGAGAGAGAGAGAGAGAGAAAGAGAGAAAGAGAAATCCACTCTGCCCAACCACATGTCCCTGATATGATCAGTAGACACTCCAGCATGTCTGTGTGCCTAGGAGAGCAGAGACGAGGGAAGTCACTGGTTAACCAACCCCAGCTCCAGATGGAGACAACAGATACTGGGCCCATGAGCAATGTTTTACCATGACATAAAACACCATCCATTTCCATCCTCCATGCTCAAAACACTGATGGGAAAACCCACAGGCATTCACGTTGTGTGTCTATTCAGCAAACGCGGTTAACGAGTATCACAATTGTTCTAACTCATATTCCTCGTCTTGACACGGGTTGTCAAGTATCTTTATATTGTGGCCTTTGTTTAAAACTCATTCTGACACTTTAACTGGATTGAAAGATAACAGACTTTAACAGTGCTTGCCTCAGTGCCTATAGCTCTAATGCTATTATGTGGTGTGCATTTTCTGATCATTTTTTTATTTTCACTTATTTTATTGTTGTATTTTTTTAAGGACCTAAAGTGTGTGCCTTTGATCATCTTGCTGCTAAAACAAGCATCTGCATATTGTTTGTTGAATACATTTAGCATAAATTCAACTAACAGTAATTTTGTATGATGCATTGGCTTACCACACATTACTGGCCAAATATTCTTAAGACAGAAAGGATAATGAATTCTTCCATCTGAATGGCCAGACCTGTCTTTATGTGATTAAAGAGCGTTGTGTCTGTGGTGATGTCTGCTGCGTTATACTGCACACACCTGTTCAGGTGTTTAACAGACATCAGGTGTAAGCTGGCTAGACATGCACAAAAAAAATGATACATCATAGACACTGAAATCAAACTCTTGGGCAAAAACTAAACCATAAATTAAATGTTTAAATATATATATACTCTTTGATACATTATGAAAACAATTTATAGTAAATTTATAGTAAATGTGTATTTTGATTGTGTGAAACATAGTATGGTAAAGTGACATGGGGATATGAAAAACATCTTATTACTGCCAAATCTTCTAGCACTATTTATTTGATCAAGGACACAAGGACAGTGGCGAATTTGCACTACAGACAGGACATGGCCACTCTTTAATGTCTGCCACGTATTGCACACTGTACACTGTATATATACACTCTAAAATATAATGGGGCCAGTACCGGTTCTTTAGAGCGATGCCATAGAAGAACCTTTTTCAGTGCTTCAAAGAACCATCCAGGTAATAGTTCCTTCAAGAATCATTTGAAGCCGATATGACATTGCATAGCCCATTATTAGCTGAGGCTTTGAAGAACCATTTCTAATGTAAAAAACCTTTCACATAATGTAATGGTTCAGCACAGAGTTTTCACTCTCCATGGAACCATCCAGAGATTTAGACAACCATTTAAGCACCTTTAGGCTACGCTCCTTCTCCATCATTATCACGGGGCTTCACGGGAACATGGCGAGTGCTTGTGGCAGACGTGGCACAGGTCCAGTCCCTGTGGCCGAGTCGAGTCTTCAGTGATGCAAATGATCTCCCGCCCAACAGTCTGCAAGCAGCCATAACCCAAACAGGTGACTGGTGTCGTAAACTAAGGAAGCCAGGAAGGTGCAGGCTGGCCGTAAAATGGAGGCCGGGAAAGAGGGTGAGAGGAGATGGAGGGAGAGAGAGAAAGAGGGAGAGAGGGAAGAAACTGCATAGGGGGAGAAAGACAGAGGGGTGGGGTGGGGCAGTGAGGGGGAATGGGGGGCGGGTATGTAAGAGACAAGACAGCAAAAAAAGGAACGCCCTTCTTCACCAGAATTCTGGGAAACTGGAATGGGAACCCAGGGAATTGTGTGAGGCCAGTGGAGAGAGCAGGACAGTAAAAACCTTGTCATTGTCCGGGGACGCCACTGTGTGATGTTTACAGCTTCCTGCCCCATCAGTGCCGCTGCTGCTAGTGGTGGTGGTGGTGGCTGGACACTGGAGGCTCTGAGGGGAACAGTAACACAGCTACTCACACACACTCCAAGCATCCTCCTTTATCTCTGAGCAGACTACTGGGGGGACCACATCAAACAAAAGTCAAAGAGCTCAGGTTTTACTTTAACTCTCCGGCGATGGGTTCATCCCATATACAGCTCCCGAGAAGGTGTAAAGCTGGTGGTTTCACAGGAGATACATAAGAGAGCACAAAGCTTATAGCGTGAAGGGCACAGGCTTTTATTTCCTCAGGAGAACACATACAGAGAAGAGAGTTTTGATTGAATGGAAACCATTCAGAGAGGAGTCTGTATAATACAGAGCCACTTTCGTTCAATGTAGGAACCTCAACCTGAGCCTTCTAACCCCACCTGGGACACCTGGCCTATCCACACTCATTTACATTGGATGAGATTAAATTCTGAGCGTAAACCGCATTTTGCTGCAATGCCAGTCTTAAACTTAAAGCAACTGCATATGCTTACTTGTGCATCATTGTGAAGAGCAATGAGGAGTCACAAATATGTGATTTGAACAATAGCGAAATTGAGAGTTCCCACTTTGATGTAACAAACTCTGAGGGATTTTAACATAAAGTTCTATTAGAGCTATGGGATGTTAATGTAGAATGTATTCTAAAAAAGGGAAAAATAGTTCACTCCTCAAAGGAGAGAGAGACTGAGAGGAACTCCAAAAATGTATTCAGAATAGCAGCCTCACTTCATCCTCACAGGCAAATGGCAGAGGGGAATTCCATCTGAGTCCCGCCTCTTTTATCTCCACTAGCCAATCACATTCATTTCTCACTGCTCATACCCCTCCCCCCCTACACACTCTGGCTATTGGGGAGCGGAGTGGTGCTCCCACTCATGTCAGCTCTTCCTGTTGCTGTTCTCCAGCACCAGAGGTGGAAGTTAAGTTCACATTGAAACATGTGATACTGTACCAACCACTGAAAAATAAATGTTAAAAAAAAATCACCAGCCACTCGATAGTAAATCATAATTTTGTATCTAAAACCTGCCAGCCACTTCTATGTTTTACTAGCATTTGGCTGGTGACTGTTACCAATTTCTATCCCTGTACTGCACTATTGTTCAGCCTACTAATAGGGAGATACTACACATGCTTGTTGTGGTTATGGCATTTTTCTATATTCTGGCAATGTAGTTATAAAAAGCTGAATAGCACACAAGATGGTACTAAACATGTGCCAAACTGTGCATCAGTGTAGTTTTATATCAGACATGCTCGGGGCACATGCTCAAGGCAGTGTGTTTTGACTTAAAGCGAACATGGACTCCTTGGAGCTATCTCGTCCAGGGATGTAGCCAGAAATCATAAAATGGGTGGGCCCAGAAAAAAATCAGATAGGCCTAGCCCAAAACACATAGGTTGTTTTTTTTTTTTTACTAAAACAGTCAATCAAACTTATAGATGCTTCTGATTGGGTGGGCCTGATTGACAAGTGGGTGGGCACAGGCCCACCCCAGCCCAGCCGTGGCTACGCCTATGTCCTAGTCTGCAACACGATGAACTGCACTGTGATAATGAGTGTGTGTGCACTGCAGTGATGATTATGTGGCTTACTGAAATTATATCAGAATATGTGAAAGACATCATGGAGTCTAGGTTTAGAGAATTAGCATTACCTCACAACATATCATTTTGCTGAGCTGTCTAAAATACCTCAGTCATAATGAACACCCTATATTGCTGAATATACACCACCCTTTCACTTATTCAATTCTGGGTGCTAGGCAATTAATCATCCCCAAAGGAGCCTGGACATGACTTGGAGTTATGCCCATAAGCTGATGTCATTATTGAGAAAAAAGGTTATACCTTAGGTTATCAGTTGTGTGGCGATGGTCTGATTATGGTCAAACTGACATGGAGCAAAGAAGGCATGTGTGAGATACTGTATGTCGGTGCCTTCAAAGACAGGTTTCAGTTCAGATGCTCTTAAACCATCAGTGTCAGGGAATTTTAAAAAATAAAAATCACTATGGGACGATATGGAAAAATATATCATGACCGTTTTGTTTTTTGCCATATCGCTCAGCCATGTACTCGTTTAGAGAAAGGCATGTCAATCAAAACAAGTGCTCCACTCAAATGCCATGTCCAAGGCCATGTCCCGGGACCTCTGACAATCCATTTATTCACCAATTTCCATATTCATTTGTTTAAAAAAATGCCTGTGAGTGCTCCTGCTCCAGCTAGCAGGCTCATCTTCTGTCCAGAGGGACTGGCTCCGGGGTGTTTGGCAGTTTGGCAGTTGTGTGTTTTGTGTTGTTTCCTTCATGCTGATTGGACGACAGAGCGTGGACCATGGAATAGGGGTGGGGCTGCAAAATGGCTGACAAAAAAAAGAAGTATCAGTATTAATGTGGGCGGTTGTTTCTCAAATAAATGACTAACATTAGGTCAACTGTAATAATGGGGGTTACAGAATTCTAACAACAACAACAACAATGGTAAAGGATGTTAAATGGTAAATACTTTAATAAATATATCAAGCATAGTTGTATTAAAAAACTCTATTTATTTTAGCAACTTCATGCTGACTGAGACCTACTTAGTCAAGTCTCTTTATTTGACGTTATAAGACTCATTTTACACTCACACGGGGATCAAAACATTGAACACTTCTGTTTGTCATTCTCTGCTATGTCCTTGTAGCTTGATTTGTGTCTGTAGCTTTATTGTAAGTCACTTTGGAAAAAAGGCTTTTGCTAAGTATAATGTAATGTAATGTTCAAATATAATGTAAATGTACTGTTCAAAATCCATCAGCAGGATCTACACTCATACTTTTAAGAGCTCCAGTATGCCAGTGGGTGTCTAGCGTCTATTCCAATAACCCAGAAGGAACCGAGAAGCAAATATTTGCATGCAGATACACACACACACACACACACACACACACACACACACACACACACACACACACACACACACGCTTGTCACCTGTCCCGTCACTCCCTTACCTGAGGGATTGTCCCTATGTCCCAAGGCCTGTATGGGCTCCAGGATGGTGTGGTGGCCGTGGCGCTGCACCAGAGGGAGGCGGTCCGATACCACACACAGGCCCGGGATGGTGAAATGCTTCTCGGAGGAGCGGGGCTTACGCACCAGCCTCTTCCTGCTGGAGGGGAAGCCCTGTGCAGGGGCATCTGACAGACCAGTGTCCCTCAGAGCCACCTCTGCCACAGAGGCACTGGCTATAGAAGGAGAGGAGGAGAGAGGAGAGAGGGAGGGACGGACGGATGGATTGAGAAAGGAAAGGATAGAGGGAGAGAGAGAGGGACAGAGGGAGGGAGGAAAAGAGGGGTACAGGAAAGGAGAGAGAGGAACAGAGGGAGGGAAGAAAAAAAGGAAAGAGCAAAGGATAGAGGGAGAGAGAGGGGCAGAGAGAAGGATGGAGGTAGGGAGGGAGGGATAGAGGGAGAGAGGAAAGGATAGAGAGAGGGATGGGGGAGGGAGGCAGAGAGTCAGGGAAAGAGGAAGGGGTTGTTCAGCAGTGTGGACAAAAGAGGGAGAAGCAAGAAAGAATGAAGAGGGAAGAGGGGAAGATAAGGAAAATGCATTAAGAAAGCGTGTCCTATAACACTGCTACATGAGTGTTGTTCCTGCTAAAATTACATGTTCCTCATTCTGAATATCAGATCCCTAAATGTTACCACACACCAAAAACATAGCTTAATTAACAAAAAGAAAAAGCAAGACTTGGAGGAGACAGAAAACACAGGACGTCAAGGAGAGATTGACAGACATATAATCTTAAATCCATTAATAAAATCAGCTGTAAGTTATTTTGGCCCTGCCTCGGTCAGAGCCTATACCTGTGGCAGTGCATTGGCTGGACAAAGCCACTTTGTGCCGTTTGAGGCAGCTGATGGAGGAGGGGCTTTTGCAGGGGAACACCGCTGGCAGTCGGGCTGGCACAGGCACCCTGAGGGCAGGCCTGGGTAGAGGCCTGATCCCCTCCTGGCCATGGGTCTGGGTCTGGGGCTGGTCTGGGGCTGAGGATGGGGCAGGGGCTGGTAGCGCTCCCTCTGGGGAAACCTACTGACAAGGTCCAGCCTCTTCTTCAGGACGACTATCTTGCCACACCTGGAGCACGGCTCGCCCAGGGACTCTACCTGTATGTGGTAGGTACGTGTGATTGGGTGACAAAGGGAGAAAAAAACATACAATACACCATCACTGTTTCTGACCGTAAAATGGATTTTATCAAGAATGTTAGATTGTTGTCAGCTGGTCACAATATGCACACCTCTTGCTCAATAACTGTTTGACAACACCAGAAGACCAGTTACAGCATGTTTTGTATATAACTAAAAAGAGTTTTTTTTACTTGTCTCTGGCAGAACCACTTTTTATTTACTTAGCGACCTGGAGGTGTACATCTGAGTCGCACTGATAGCCAAGTACAACTGACATTAATCCAACACCCTAGCCCAACACTATTCCCATACTTAACATATTCACTCTGAACGAAACACTTAATATATTCAATCTGAATGAAACCCTGGGGCCTATTCATTGTAAGGCTACCCAGAGGCTTTCCACTGTGTGTCTCAGTGTAAAGTTCACCTTGCTCTTTGAGTGCTGCGTGGAGGAATCTCCTGTCTTTGTGCCTGCACAGTGATGAGGGGGGCCAAGAAGCTGATAGACCTTCTCCACGACCCCCAGCTCTCTAAGGAGACGGGCTCTCATCTCTGAGAAGGGCAAAGACTTCTCCTCCTCCTGCTCCTCCTCTTCTTCCTCATTCTCTTTCTCCTCATTCTCTTTCTCTGACTGCTGAGGGACCTTGCCTGGGTTGGCCATCAGGCTGGGGAGGAAGTGAGGTGGCTTGGACGGTCGCTAGGAGACAACAGCGTCACAGTGGTTAACCAATATGGGCAGATGAAAGGCAGTATGAATGTGTGGAGGGAGAAGCACTGAAGGAAATAGTGAATGCAAAAAGGTCTCTTCAGTTCGCCCATATATTATATTTGTCTATATGTATATTATTGCCTATAGTAGGTGGCTATATGTATATTGTTGTCTGTATTGTACAGTGTTTGTCTATATATTTCTATTTGTCTATTGACTGTATACTGCTACATGTCTGTATGTTGAATGTTTAGAGAACTAACATCTGCCAGAGTCAATTTCCTTTGCATATGTAAGTATACTTGGCCACTACAACTGATTTTGATTTTGATAAGAAAAACAACGCGGCACACAGAGCTATGACGCCTGTTGTAAAGGAAGGACTGACCAAAAATGGCCACAACAGCTACAGTAGGGCAAGCTGCGTCACAGCGTTCATCCTCAGATCACAGACCGAACACAGACACAAAACGTGCACACACACGCACACAGACACACACACACACACACACACACACACACACACACACACACACACACACAGCACCTGTGTACAAATCTCTATCTTTAACACCAATATACCGCATAACGCCCACTGATTCTACACAAACAAATGGCACAAAACACTGGAGAGGAACAAACTGAACGGCTGTGTGAGAAAGACCGAATAAGATCTGCTCGAGACCGCTGGCGGGAGAGTGTTTCGCAAAAATAACATGACGTTTCACATAAAGTTTAATTAGATAGAGCTGTTAAAAGCACGACCACAACTAGCTACTCAACACAGACAACAGGGAGACCGAGCAGATCTGGTTCGGATCATATGCAGATGTGTTTCGCTCTGAAAAAGCTTGTGAAGGAACATCAAATCTGGCTGTTGGGCGTTTCATCATCTTCAGTTCCGACTGGACAGCATGGAAATGATTATTATACACATACTAATTGCCTCACAAAGAAATACATGTTCCCTGACATACACATACCCAAACCTATGTTACATTGCATTACATTTAGCTGACACTCTTATCCAGAGCAACTCACAGTCCCCCATCCACATGTTTTTCTACTGGAGTGGGAATCACTCTCCATCCCCCTACCCCTTACACCCATATGGAAAGGAAATAAAGAGACTGACAGTTATGAAACTAGCATGTCTAATGAAATAGATGCATAATCTAAACTGCAAAAAGTAAAGCATAGAACCAACTAAAAAAAATAAATAAGGCACTGCACTGAATAGATGTTTTTACGTTGGTCTAACTAGCACTGTTTTTTAAGTATTATAAACAATTCCAATGACATTATGAACAGACAATGCATGTTCATGATACTTGAAAAAGTAAAAAAGATCCATGTTGCTTTACATTTTGGTACAAGTTGGTTCCATGTTTTCCTTTTTACGGTGTAAAAGCACACGTTTGCATTCCTACAAGAGAGGGAACAGCTATGATACAAGTATGTGTAATAAAATACTTCTAGTCTAGTAGCAGGCTGGCATTCTCAGATGAGATATGAAAGACAATGATGAAGAGCCAATTCATTACTACACCAAGGGACCTGTGATGAGGGAAGCCTAATGAACTAGCCTAATGAAATAAAGCTTTTTTAAGGCAATGACAAAGAGTGCATTGGACTAGCCTCTTTCTCACATGCTGTTTTCTACCAAAGAGCACCTTCACAGTATGTCAACAGCGCCGTAGCCCTTTGGCTTCATTCTGTTTTGTTTGGATGACAGAGACCTGTAATGTGGTGACAACAACAGGAGTGTGTCTGTCTGCATGTGGTGCATCTGCGTCTGGTGGAATTGTACAGGAAGCTGCCGTGTCTGACGTGTTTGCTGTGTCTGACGTGTCTGTAGCGTCTGACTCACAGTGCTGCCCTGTGGTTGGTCCCTGGTGCTGGTGGGATGGGGGCCCTTGAGTCGGCTTCTCTCCCCAGCAGACTCCCCCAGGGAGTAGGCCTTCTTCCTCTTCTGGCCCTGCTTCTCCTGGAGCTCCAGAAGCTGCTGTCTACACACATACACACACAAACACACACACACACACACACACACACACACACATTCACAGAGTTTAAACTGGGCCGGAGCCTCTTTACCTTGGTAATACAGGCAGCCGGAGCTGAGCTTCCTCTGCTACAGAATTTATAGTTATAAAATAGAAAGAGATCTTGACCACTCTAAGTAAACAAAAGCCAATTTCACCACTGCACAGACACACACATAAGTGCTTGTAAGTACACACACACACACACACACACACACACACACACACACACACACACATATATATATATAATTACATTAGATTACATGTGGCAGATGCTTTTATACAAAGCGACTTACAATTACAGGACATAAACAAGCTACAGATATGCAGAGGAAAACAGAGTAAGCAAAGCGTAACAAAGTTAGCCAGACTTTAGCCAGACTATAGCTTCTTAAAGTCGAACATGACCCTACTCTCGTAACAACTGGTAGCTTTCTCCACCATCGAGGGACCACGGATAACAGTTTAGCCTGAGATCGCCTTGTGTAAGGAGAGGGCAAGGCCAGATGGGTTGTTTGTGAGGATCGCAACGCCCTGGATGGGACATAAGCCTTTATTATAGCCTTCAGATAAGCAGGGGTGGACCTTAAAGATACTTTGTAGGCTAGAGTCAAAGCCCTCTGCTTAATTCTAGCAGCCACTTGGGGCCAATGCAGGATAGAGAACTCAAGACTTGTGCCCCTTTGGGCTGATTGAATACTAGATGTGCCGCCACGTTCTGGAGCATTTGCAATGGTTTTACTGCACAAGCAGGTAGGCCAGCCAGAAAAGAGTGCGATAGATATGCATAGATACAGACACACATGCAAATATGTATGCATACAGGTGCTGGTCATATAATTAGAATATCTTGAAAAAGTTCATTTATTTCAGTAATGCCATTCAAAATGTGAAACGTCTATAATGTATACATTCATTTGACACAGACTGACATATTTCAAGTGTTTAATTTTTCTAATATTGATTATTATAACTGCCAACTAATGAAACCCCAAATTTGAGTAACTATTGTGGAAAGGTTGAATATTGAAGACACCTGGTGCCACACTCTAATCAGCCAATTAACTCAAAACACCTGCAAAGACCTTTAAAAGGTCTCTTAATGTAGTTCTGTGGGTTACACAATCATGGGGAAAACTGCTGACCTGACAGTTGTCCAAAAGACAACAATTGACACCTTGCACAAGGAGGGCAAGACACAAAGGTCATTGCTAAAAAGGCTGGCTGTTCACAGAGCTCTGTGTCCAAGCACATTAATAGAGAGGCGAAGGGAATGAAAAGATGTGATAGAAAAAAGTGTACAAGCAATAGGGATAACAGCACCCTGGAGAGGATTGCGAAACAAAAGCCATTCAAAAATGTGGGGGAGATTCGCAAAGAGTGGACTGCAGCTGGAGTCAGTGCTTCAAGATCCACCACACACAGACATATGCAAGACATAGGTTTCAGCTGTCGCATTCCATGTGTGAAGCCACTTTTGAACAAGAGACAGCGTCAGAAGCGTCTCGCCTGGGCTAACAACAAAAAGGACTGGACTGCTGCTGAGTGGTCCAAAGTTACGTTCTCTGATGAAAGTAAACTTTGCATCTCCTTTGGAAATCAAGGTCCTAGCATCTGGAGGAAGAGAGGAGAGGCACAGAATCCAGGTCGAGTGTAAAGTTTTTACAGTCAGTGATGGTTTGGGGTACCACGCATCTGCTGGTGTTGGTCCACTGAGTTTTCTTAAGTCCAAGGTCAACGCAGCCATCTACCAGGAAGTTTTAGAGCATTTCATGCTTCCTGCTGCTGACCAACTTTATGTAGATGCAGATTTCATTTGTCAACAGGACTTGGGACCTCCACACAAGCTGCAAAAGCTACCAGTACCTGGTTTAAGGACCATGGTATCCCTGTTCTTAATTGGCCAGCAAAGTCACCTGACCTTAACCCCATAGAAAATCTATGGGGTATTGTGAAGAGGAAGATGCAGTATGCCAGACCCAACAATGTAAAAGAGCTTGAAGGCCACTATACACCTGAGCAGTGCCAAAGACTGATGGACTCCATGCCACACCACGTTGCTGCAGTAATTCAGGCAAAAGGAGCCCCAACTAAGTATTGAGAACATTGGTATAACTCCCTCCTGATGTCTTAAGGAGATATGCTAGTCAGCTAACTAGAAGCCTTGCCTCTGCTAGCAGTGGACAGGCTACCACCCTCTACTCCCACACCAGAACTGCTGTGTGCAGGTTTGCTGTGTGCAGGTTTGATTCAGGGGTTAAACTGTGTGGAATGACCTCAGTTACATATAAATCCACACTGATAATGTGCATTGCATGGCCATAATACTTTGTACATGTGTGAATGGAGCATATATTACGTGTCTATGGAGATTGCCTACATTAGGTACCTATACATTGCTGTCTCTATTGTACAGCATGTGTCCACATATTTCTATTTGTGTATTGAATGTGTACTACTACGTGCCTGTACTGTACATGTATGTTGAATGTATAGAGAGCTTATACCCCCCATAGTAAAATTCCTTGTATATGGGAAAATACCTGGCCAACAAAACTGATTCTGATTCTGAGATGTATTTAAATGAATATTGTAGGTATTTGTGATTAGCGCAGTGTCAGCGTGTGAGTATGTGGCCCTCACCTAGCGCATTTCTCTCGTGCGCGTGAGGCGATGGTCTCCTGGAAGAGGGAGCAGCCGTGCTGGAAGAACTTGTCGTAGTCGGGGGCGTTGGGCCGGGGGAAGATGCGGCGGAAGCCCCCCAGGTGCTGGTCCTCGTAGCTCAGCGCCTGCTCGATACTGCTCGCCTGCCTCAGCTGCTGCAGACGCTGCCTGCAACACACACACACACACATGCACGCATCCATGCACACACACAGACACACACACACATGCATGCACATGCACACACACACACACACACACACACACACACGCATGCATGCACCCATATACAGACACACAGATACACACACAAACACACACACAGGCACACACACACGGACACACACACATGCACAGACACACATACACAGGAAAAAATGCTTGTTTTTGTATATTCCAAGCAGAATGGCTCATAAATGGCACACAGGTGTGCATGTGTGTTAAAAATAAATGATGTAAAAGCGCAAACAAACAACCAAATAAATATAATTAACTATCTATCTGTCTGTTCGTCTGTCTGTCTGGGCTGTAGTCCGTCTGTGTATGTGTGTGTGTGTGTGTGTGTGTGTGATCGTCTGTGCGTGTGCCTGACACCTCTGGACTGTAGTCTGTGTGTGTGTGTGTGTGTTTGTGTGTGTGTGCCTGACATCTCTGGACTGTAGTCTGTGTGTGTGTGTGTGTGTATCTGACGTCTCTGGGCTGTAGTCTGTGTGTGTGTGTGTGTGTGTGTGTGTGTGTACCTGACGTCTTTGGGCTGTAGTCTGTGTGTGTGTGTGTGTGTGTGTGTGTGTGTCTGACATCTCTGGGCTGTAGTCTGTGTGTGTGTGTGTGTGTGTATGCTTCACGTCTCTGGGCTGTAGTCTGTGTGTGTGTGTATGTGTACCTGACGTCTCTGGGCTGTAGTCTGTGTGTGTGTGTGTGTGTGTGTGTGCTTCACGTCTCTCGGCTGTGGTCTGTGTGTGTGTGTGTCTGTGTGTGTGTCTGTATGTGTGTGTGTGTGTGTGTGTGTGTGTGTGTGTGTGTGTGTGCGCGTGTGTGTATGTGTGTGTGTGTGTGTACCTGACGTCTCTGGGCTGTAGTCTGTCTGTGAGTCTGCGCTGCTCGGCGTGGCGGGCGTGCTTGCGGTTGCAGGCTGACAGGTTGATGAGCACCAGCGTGTCGTACAGCAGCCTGTCCTTCACCTCACGGTCCAGACACGAGTCCGTCGTGAAGCTGGGGGAGTGATTTACCTAAGTACACACACACACACACACACACACACACACACACACACACGGGCACGTACACACATACACATGTACGCACACACACGCACACACACGCACACACACACACACACACACACACACACATAAACACACACACACACACACACACACTCAGACGCACACACACACACAGACACAAACCCCATAGAGAGACACAGAGACACACAAGGAGACACACACAGAGACAGAAACACACACTCTTAAATGCTCGGCTTCTGAAGGTTGAAGGCTGTCTATCATGTCTTCAGGGACAACTTAAAGTCTACTTACTAATCTACTCACAACCCTTCATTGGTCCAGACTATACAGCAATGTCTGAGACTTCAGAAGATCTCCATTGCATAGTCTACATTGTTTTCTTTTTGGGACTGTGAAATTCGATCTGTCTATGGTCCATAAATCTATGTACTGTACTTCCACTTCAACCACTGTCTGTTCCACAGAATGCCTCTTTGTGTGGCCTAAAGACATAACTTAGCTTGTCATCAAATGTTTTCTTTTGAATATTTCGTAAAGTCTCCCGCCATACACAACAGCAGACCTTTCATACATTGAACTCAACAGGCACCAAGTAAAGTGACGTTTGTCCACAGTGGTCAACAAAATAATATGCATCAAAGAATTCTTTAAACTCTTTGACCTTTCTATCTGCTCTCTCCTCATTTTGAGCTAAAGCCTTCTAGTCAGGCAAATGTTATACGGTGATGTCTACAACTGTCAAACCACACTCACAGTGAAGGTATCACACTCTTTTTAATGTCAGATGTATTTTTCCTAATCCTTTCCTTCATACTTTCTCAGTGGGCTCTATGAGGTGGACCTTTACTGGAGAACAATGTTCCAGGCTTAAACAATGAAGCCCAAACTGAACGATCTAAAGTTGCGGTACCGTACATCCACTGGGGGCTGGCTGCAGAAGCCAGCAACTTCTCGTTTACATTGAACTGGCAAAGATAGCCATGCCCTGAACCTTCAATTTAAGCCTCATCCTCACTCTAACAAATAAAGGTGTTTTAATGGTTCTTTAAAGCTCTGGATAGTTCCATGGAGAGTGAAAACTCTGTGTTGAACTATTACATTCTGTGAAAGGTTCTTCACATTAGAAATGGTTCTTCAGAGGGAGCCTCAGCTCATAATGGGCTGTGCTGTGTTGTGTCATATCGACGTCAAATGGTTCTTTAAAGAACTGTTGCCTTGATAGTTCCTTGAAGCACCTTTCTGAAAATGCTTCTTCTATGGCATCACTCCGGTACTGGCCCCATTATTTTTTAGAGTGCAATCTGTGAGAAAATCTATGCATGCCCCCCACCCCCACCCCTCTCCCACCTCCAGGAGCCAGGGCTTGAGGCGGTGGTCCAGCAGCACGTCGAAGCCCAGGATCTCGAAGCAGGCCCCGGAGCCGCTGATGGCGTGGCGGGGGAAGCAGGTTTGGTAGCTGTGCTTGAGCACTGGGTGTGCTGCGATCAGGGCCTTGATCACCACGTCCTCGATATCGGCCCAAACCCTCTCCGTGTCGCAGCACATGGACTCCAACACGACTGACAGCTTCCTGTCCAGGGAGGGAGGGGGAGAGAGAGGAGGTGAGGTGGTACATGAGGAGTCCACAGGCATGGTCACAAAATGCAGAAACTGAGAAAATGCAATTTTTTATTTGATTTTATAAGTAAATGCTACTTTAAAATGCTTCTAGCTTGAGACAATGCCTGTGTATTTACAGGATTACTTTTTAAAAAGCTGAGAGTAACTTGAAAAATGTGCTTTTGTGACTATGCCTGTTTATCCTGTGGACTCCTCACATTTAACTTAAAATGTTAAAGACTCTTTGGCTATGTGGCATTATGCTCTTATGGCATGTATAAACATACATGTATGTACAGTTAACACTCTATTTAAATTAAAGTTATTTTAATTAAAGTAATTTAGTAATTATTTAAGTAAAAAAGCCATAGTTTCTTGCGGCACACACTGCACTTAAATGCTGCTATGAATCATGGGTAGGGTGCCAGTGCTGATGAATGTGTCATGATGCCTCCTGATGCCCCATAAGTCTCTGGACACATCCACACACACTCACCTCTTGCTTCCTGCCAGCTCGTCACGGATAAAGTTCTCACTGTGCTTGTTGATGGCATAGTTCGTCAGATGCATACATATGTTTTGCTGTGATAGATAGATAGACAGACAGACAGACAGACAGAGAGATAGACCGAGAAACAGACAGACAGACAGACAGTAAGAAGAGATAAAGAGAAAGACAGAAAGAGAGAGAGAGGGAGAAAGGGAGAGGGAGAGAGAAAGAGAGGGAGGATGAAAAGGGACGGGATGACAGGATTGGAATGTTAATGGCGTGTGTACTGTATGTATACTGTGTTATTGCCAAGGGGAGCCTCTTTTATGGCCACTGTAAAATCTACTGTGTGACCTTGGCCTCTGTCGGCTGACGCCTCGCCACTTCCTCCACCAGCCGCAGAGACGGAGAGATAGGAGAGGGGCGGACGAGAGAGCTGGACTCTAACCCCTCCGCTGTCACTCTTGGATAATACACACTGGCACTGCCAACTGCTAGTACTACTACTACTCCTACTGTGGCTGGTACATAAATCCACAGATACGTCGTGGAACACTGCACCATCTGTAAGACGCCTCCCTTCCATGAAAGCGTACTGATGTTGGTGATATGAAAAGCTATGGCACCAGTAGCTAAGAGATATGCACAGAGGGAGACAGAGGCAGTGTGTTTGACTGATAGGTGTTTGATCAGTCACAAATCATTGTGTCTTATACCTCCACACGATCCATCTGGGAGGGGGGAAACTGACAGCTTGTCAAGCAATTCATCCACATCCAACTCAATAACATCTGCCAGTGTAGCCATTTTATGTGTTATGATACGACATCAGGACATCAATTATGTCAGCAATTTCAAACAACCAGTTCAGTTCATTTATCTGTTTTGAGGTTCATACATCATTCCACTTGCCTTAACCGGTGTAGGCTATATATCCCATCTCTCCCTCAATTTCCCCCTCTCTCTATTTCTCTCTCTCTCTCTCTCTGTCTCTCTCTCTCTGTATCACTCTCTCTGTCTGTCTCCTGTCTCTACTTTCTCTCTCTATCTCTCTCTCAAACTCTCTCTTAATCTTTCTTTCTGTCTCTCTTTCAATCCCTCTCTTCCTCTCTCTCTCTCTCTCTCTCTCTCTCTCTCTCTCCTGAGTGCCTCACCAGGTTGTTGTTGTTGGGGAGGCTGTACTGGGTCGTGCAGAAGCGAGCCAGGCCCTCCTCATACAGGAAGATCCTCAGGGGGTCACAGGAGGTCACCAGCACATAGATACGCAGGTCAAACTTGAAGCCATCCAGAATAAACGGCTGAAGACAGACAACAGAGAGGAACTGCTTCACTGAAAGATGGAAAAGCTGAAGTACTATTTTGTTTTGTTTTTTTGTTGTTATCTCTTGTGATATTGTACTATGAGATGATTTCTATATATTATATATTCATATATATTAACTAGCAATTTATTCATTTAGTCAACTACTAACACGATTTTTTTTTAGGGTGCATTAAAATGTTTTGATGAGGAATGAATCCAAAAAGCCAATATGAGTGTATTCTTGTTTTCAGTGCGGCTACTTATGAATGTTTTCAACTCACATAATAATGACATGGTATCTCAAAGTCTATTATTCAAATGCTCTCCTGTATGTTGTAAGTTTTAGTGTTCCTCTTGTTTCCTTGTTTGCTGACCACAATAAATGTCTGTCGTGACTGTAAACACAGGGACAGGCTGCAGATAAGCCAAATGGGAGGAGCCTCCTGGGCACAGGTGAGTTGTGGGAGGAGCCTCACCCGGGACAGGTAGACCTGGCAGATCATGTGCTCTCGTGGGGGGATGTCTTTGGCCGACCTGGTGAGGAAGATTCCCCGCCCCTGGCTGCCAGAGTCAGGCTTGCAGATGTAGGTTTTATGCTTCTTGGACCTGGTGTAAGCCTGCAGGTCATTGAAGCTGGGGAGAGCAGATGGGAAACAGACAGAATAATGTTTATTGTTAGTGAAATATATCTCTCTCACACACACACACACACACACACACGTGTATATATATATATATATATCCACCACACTCACACACACATCCTTTGATTTTCTTCCCATTTTCACTTCCCCACTTCCCATGTCCCTCTTTCTCACACACATACACACACACACACACACACACACACACACACGCACACTCGCTCACTCTGCAGGGAGAACCCAGGTGCGAGGAAAGATGTTGTAGTCCTTGGGGAAGCGTTTGAACATGCGGTTCATGTTCCGGGCCAGCAGGTCCTTCCGGCATATCTCGATCATGCCCGGGAAGTGGTTGATCTTCTGCAGAGGGAGAAAGCAACGACACCCCTACTGTCACCTTTGAACTCCACTTATCTCGCCTATCCATCTAGCAACAGATGCAAACGTAGACACAAAGCAATTAGGTATCACCAGTGAGTGAAATGCTCAACCAGGAAGGTGGGAATATCCACAATGGTGAAACCCTTACTCACACACATATGGGTATGATTTCCTGTTTTATGCTTTGCTCATCTTTTTCTTCCTTTCTTTCTTTCTTTCTTCTTGTTCTATCGATTTATCTATCGATCTATCGATCTATCTATCTATCTATCTATCTAATGTAGCTGGCACAGGCATGAATTACAGTCTTTCCAGTAGCTCTGTCTTTGTGTCTTTGAGTGATTCTTTTTTTTCTCCCTTGATTTGCTGTAGAGTAAATAAAGCATTCGTTTGGATACTATCCACTGAGTGTTTGTGTGTGTGTGTGTGTGCGTGTGTGTGAATCAGTGACCTGAGTTCTGTTTAGCGCTCTATAAACAGTTCCTATTCACTCAGGATCTTAATACGATCTGGTTACAAACCCTTCTCTGTTGAGACTGAGACGTAACTTACACGTTACTGTAATTAATCTTTTTTAACAGCAGGAATGTGATTAGGAGAGGTGTAGGTCAAGTGTCACCTGGTAGGCCTTCATGTCCATCACTCTCTCCAGCGTGACTGTGAGATCAGTCCAGTAGACGGTCCACTCCTCGCCCTCCAGCGCCTCCATCAGGCCAAAGCGGGACGCTGCACGTCTGACTGAACAACAGAGACAGAATCAGGCCCATGTAAACCCACAAACATAAAAGGAGACTCAGGAGAAAACAGCAATGCAATGCAAACAAAACAGTCATTCATCTTCTATTGTGAATTTTGGACTTGGAATAGCTTCTTTTATTGACTGCATGTTTATATTCATTTTGTGGCAATATTCAAATAGGATAATGGCAAAGAGCTGGACAACTGAGGCATCCTCATGCCTGGAATTGCAATTATTTACAGACTGTAGCTACCGGGCTGCAAAACAGAATAGATTATTTTGCTCCTCACAGGACATTTCTGCTGAATGTTTCACTGGGGCTTTAGGGCAGTTAGGGGTAAGCAGTGAACAGAGGAACAGAGGTAATTCTAGTTCATCAGCACCTAATGAGCCATCTGAAGATTGATAAGTATTTACTGAATAAAAGCTACCTGCTTTGGAGTCTGCACTATATTAAGTAGCCTGACACATTGTGAGCACTAATATGGCTATAGGTTTGGTTTCCAAACATACTTACCTATATAATATTCATGTTCAGTTACAGCGCATTTACACAGGAAAATTCTCAGAGTTAATTTGTCAGTGTTCAGCAAAAGTGTTAATTTAAGAGTGCAAGTGTAAGATTAAGAGTTGAAATTAAACTGCAAAAAGTCGATTTAACTGTAGTGTGTAAATTAACACTACAAAGATTGGGACAAAAAAAACACTGGCATAGTGTTAAAACTGACTGTCTCAGAGTTGATGTAACATTATAGAATTTGCTGTGTAGAAGAGAATAGAATAGGACAGAATAGAATAGAACAGAACAGAACAGAGAATAGAATAGAATAGAATGATAGCAGTTAGTATCAGTAAATACAGAGATTTAAGAAGCAGTAAGGCGCATAAGGCTACCATGACTATGTCCTCATTATGCTGACAGAGAATCTGTCTAACTACATATCAGGATGTATCATTTTTCATTTCATTTTATAATGAATTGGAATATTCTATAGTGGTATAATGAAATCAAACAACTAATTACAATCATCTGGAGTAATTTGTTCCCATACCAATGGGTAATTTGGGAGTCTAAAATAAAAGCCCACTGTAATAATAGTGATTAAAAAATAGCTAAAACAAGCTAAACAGACTATCATTTTTCTTACAGGGGTAGGGGCGTGTTACCAATAGGCTGTCGTGAAACGCGGACGGGGATCCATCGGTGACTCATTTTTTGCGGGACGGGACGTGGAGAAGCCTTGGCCGTGTCTTTGTGAGTGTGAAATGAATGGGGCGCCGGGACACACAATGACTCATGTGTTGGGGCGCTCACACTGATGCTTTTGTGTCATCTGAATGCCAGTTTTATTTGTGGATTTATTTAGTTTCTCTTTTCACACTGTAAAAACCAATGTTTCTCAACTGGTGCGAAACTGACATTTCCGCGTGAGAGAGAGAGAGAGAAAAAAAAAAGAGGCGACGCAGTCAGAGATGTGGTTGTGTGAGACCTTCCTTGCCGAGATTCCCGGGCCTGAACAGCACCACTAAATAAGGGTTCTAACACATTCGCTGTAACTGAGGCGCTGAGGGTAAATATAATTGTGGGGTTGAGGCATTTGCTGTGACTGAACCTCTCCGCATGGGACTGTACATGAGCTCCCAGAGATGCGAAGCTCTGTAACAGGCCGTGGTTTCCTCCAACATGGCCGCTTGTTTGTTTTTAAGGAGGCTGTACGGGCGGCCCCCGTGCTTTGGGGTAACTGACAGCCTGTCTGTGCGTGTTTACGAGAGACCGGAGTAGGTACGCCAGTGTGGGGTTTGTTTGTTAACGTGGATGTGGACTCCACGTTTATTGTTTGTGTGCAGACGCATCCACAATACATTAGTGATGTGCACTCAGATATGTGTGTGTGTGTGTGTGCTGAATTATGCATGTGTGCATGCACATGCATGAATGTGAAAATTGTGTGTGTATGTGTGTGTGTGTGTGTGTATGTGTGTGTGTGTGTGTGTGTGTGTGTATGTGTGTGTGTGTGTGTGTATGAGTGAGAGACAGAAGGCAATAAAGAGAGTGTATGTATGTGCATTTTTATATGTGCATCTATGTGCATGCATGCGTGTGTGTGTGTGTGTGTGTGTATGTGTGTGTGTGCGTGTGTGAATGTGTGTGTGCATGTGTGTGTGTGTGTGTGTGTGTGTGTGTGTATGTGTGTGTGTGTGTGTCTGTGCGTGTGTGTGCATGTGTGTATGTGTGTGTGTGTGTGCGTGTGTGTGTGTGCATGCTTGTAAGCTGCATATGGCATGTCTTGAATGCAGAGTAGGCTACACTGCGCCTGCCAACGAGACACACCACAATTTTATGGACCCATGTGGCCGGCACGGGATTTCCCAGGGTCCTAAAGCCCTCCCCACTCTCCTCTAATTTTCCTCTCTACTGGATGGGTCCAAATTCTGCTGAGGCCAAGCTTACAAGTCAATCGAACTAATTGATTGAAAACTGCAGTTCTAAACATCAGCACCAGAACACAGGTTTTGTTTTAAAGTAATTAAATTTGGCTGATTATTAGTCAATGTACTGCTACATTGATAACAGGCTGAGGATGTACTGAAAAAATAAATATTTTGTTACTATCCTGCAATTTTCTTAGATGTTGGATATTGACTTGCTATGAAATTATATATTATAAGTTACTATTTGAGAGTATGTGTGTGTGTGTCTGTGTGTGTCTGTGTGTGTCGAGGCAAAAAAAGACAGACAGAAAAAACAAAGAAAGACAGAAAGTGATAGGGACAGAGAGAGAGAGAGAGAGAGAGAGAGAGAGAGAGAGAGAGAGAGAGAGAGAGAGAGTGTGTGTGTGTGTGTGTGTGTGTGTGTGTTTATGCGTGCAGACTAACACTCACCGCTCTCAAACTTGCAGTTAGTGAGGTTGATCCACAGTCATCTGAAAGAGAGCAGAAACATGGACAGCTGCGAGTCTCCAAATAGCTCCCAGCACCACACCAGTCACCTGGGGGGCTGGAGACAGACCGGTTGGGTGGGGGGGGTGGGGGGACAACGCCACCAACGGCCCGCTTCTATCTTATCAGCCTCATCGTCAACAAGGACAACAAGGACATCATCTTCACCTTCACTGACAACATCCTCCTAATTATCATAGCCAAAAGCATTACAGCGGAAGTGATCCTATTATCGACACAGTAGTGCCTATTATCAGCCATTTCTGTTGCTGTTCCACCTGTAATGAGGCTTTACCCGGTGAAAATAGACACATTCAGCTCCTGTTAACCTTTGGTTTGATTAAGTGAACATATACCATTTATTTTAAACTAATTTGGCATCCAAATGACTCTCACCACCCGTCCGGTAATAGACTTGCGTACTCTAATCGTCAACAGTGTCTTCCTTTCCCAATCACTTCCTTTGCCCACACTGTCACTGTCCTCTTCATGGTTCTCATAACTCACGTCATTGAGATTGTCCAAAACCATCTACTTGTTTATACTACGACGGGGGTCATTTGCATTGTTGGAAATTTTACATCTCAAGCCATAACATCTCAAATTTAAATAATATAAATACATTTTATAAATAAATATAAATTTAATACAAATTATTTACATATTAAATTTCTTCTACAGGGTGGTAGGATTATCTGTGGAGAGAGCGAGAGAGATCATGCCCCATGGCCCTCCCCTCCACTTCCATTAAATTCCCCACACTGCTCCCCACTCCTCTCATCATTTGTGAGCCTGTTCATTTGGCACCCAGCACGGCAGTGGGGGGTGGGGTGGGGGGGGCTCATCCTCCATATCTCAAAGCTGTCACCATGTCATCTGATGTCATTCCGGAGGGGCATCATTTCCCTGGAGCCCCACAACAGGAAGCCCCCAGTGCTGGAGCTGCAGTGGCGGCGGCTTAGTGTAATTAAATTGTGTCTACTGCCACCTGCTGGATGGGAACGGAACAGGATGAAATCCTGGCTGCCACTGCATCCTTAGCTAGCCCCAGTAACCCCCCACCCCATCCCACACCCCACCCACCCAACTCCACTCCATTCATCTCACTGCCTGTGAACGGGCTCAGTGTGTGTGTGTGTGTGTGTGCCTCGGGTCAGGAATGTGTAAACCAGTGACCACCATCAGCCACCAGCCCACCATGACACACACATACGCACACACACACACACAAAAGACACACATACAGTAAAGCCACACACACACATACACACACTTAACGACACACACACATACACCCACACACACCCACACACACACACACTAAAGACAGAAACAGACAGACTGAAAAAAAGAGAAACTCACACAATCACTTGTGCACTGTCCACTCGAATAGCAAAAGATGAATTGTGAAAGTAACCACCTAAAGTGTTAAAGGTAAAAGATGAGTGAGTGAATAACTGAGTGAGTAAAATGAACCAATTAATTCCAAAGACAGAATTAAGGAATTAAATAAATGACTGAATACAGTAAGACATATAAATGGGGAAGTTCATAATAAATAAATGATGTATATTGCTCATTTAAAGAAAGAAAAAAAGATGAGTGAAATAAAATAAAAGAGTTGGGTGTATCGTGTTTGCGGCTGCTGCCCAGTAAAATGCATAGACCCTGAACCGTAATTAAGCAGGGTGAGGGGGGGGGGGGCGTTTGACTTTCCACAGTCACGGAGAACAGACTCTTTAAAGAGCCACTGCTGCTTGTAAATGGCATCTGAGGCCTCCTGCGCTCTCGCCCGCTCTCTCTCTCTCTCTCCCTCTCTCTCTCTCTCTCCCCCCTGTGTCCACTCTCTCTGTCTCCCCTGTGCCCACACTCAATCTCTCTCTCTCTCCCCTGTCTTCTCTCTCTCCTTCTCTCTCTTTCTCTCCTGTGCCCACTCTCTCTCTCCTTATCTCTCTCTCCCCTGTGCCTGCTCTTTCTCTCCTCTCTCTCTGTCTTGCCTGTGCCTGGTCTCTCTCTATCTCTCTCTCTTCCACTACTCTTTCTCTCTACTCAGCCACTCTCTCTCTTTCGCTGCTCTCTCTACCTTTATTCTATCTCTCACTCTGTCTTTCTATCTCTCTTTTTGTCTGCTTTCCCTCTTTATCTCTCCTTCTGTCTCTCCTCTCTCTGTCTTGCCCCCTCTCTCTGTCTCTCTCTCTCTCCCTCTCTTCCTCCCTCTCACCATTCGTACGCACGTCGCTCGTAAGCCCCCACTGCTTCGCCCGTAAACAGGGAAGGTGCGCACCGCACGGCGAAGGAATCCGCCATAAAGAGGACCTTGTTGAGGACACCGCCGAGGAGGAGCACAAGGTACAGACAGGGCCGCCAAGTCCTCCTCCTCCTCCTCCTCCTCAAGGCCTCCAACCCTCCCGCCGGCTGCTATGGAAGATATGTGTTTTACTAGGAAGCCCGGGAGGAGAGGCCGACTCAGGGCCGCCTGTGGCCCGCAACTGGGCCAGTATCGGGCAGCCCAGAACCCCTCAGTGTCCGCGACTCGCCGGACAAGATCTATGGACTGTGAACATGACAGAAGAGTCGGCCCAGCCTCAGGTGCTCAGAGACAAACGGCCGTCGGGGGTGTTTATGTGGCTCGTAACAAGCTGCCCCTACTGGCAATTCAGCTCGCGGTGACATTTGACTAAGAGTAATTACCGATTGGTGACAAAAAAAAAAAGAATTGTTCATCCAAACACATTCACACACGCTATAACACATTGAAAACAGAGAGGAACGAGCAGTCCTTGATGACAGTGAGGAAATGATCCTGACAAATGACACCACAGATATTTACAGGACAAGACACAGACAATACCAAGACACGATGGCATACACATACACACACTTTTACACACACGTATGCACATCAACATACACACACACGTATACACACCAACACACACACACAGATCGACACACTCCCACTCACACAAAAACCCTTACACATCCACACACACACACACCACACACACACACACACACTCCCACTCACACAAAAACACATACACATCCACACACACACACATCCACACACACATGCACACACACACATCCACACACACACATGCACACACACACATGCACACACACACAAGAACACATTACGTGACACCACCCAGTGAAACATTGCACTTTCTCAGGGTCCAGTCCCACAGCCCCCTGCAGCAAAAGCACAGATCAAACAGGAGGCCGG
>CM059266.1:20260321-20292821 GCA_030347295.1 Setipinna tenuifilis | reverse complement strand
ACGCGATAAAGGTCATTATCACTTACGTTTGACTTGATCCTGTTTATTGCTTTGGGCGGGATGTCGTAGGAGAACAAAGATGGTAATAATAAGATATGCAGAGATATGTTTATACTGTAATGTGTTTTTTCCACAGTGTAATCCTGCACACCGACACTCATTCACTCACATCACATCCTCTTCGTTTGGCTCACTGATGGCTCAGATGTCATTTAAAATGCAACCGGTCAGCTTAACATGATAGATGCAGCAGAGACACCTGATCTCTGACCGTGTAACTTCAACACCCCTTGCTTCAAACACCAGTCAGTGATCCCCCGGGTACTCAAGTGACCTCTTTGGGAAAGTCAACAGGTTTCGACAACAGGGGGAGACGTTGAGCTGGGTTTGAACAGTTTGTGATGTGAGGCCATATGGAAATATTCCATAGGCCGAATGCTGTTCCAGATGGCGCGCATTTCTGTACAAGCGCATTTTCTTAAATGCCTAGTTTATTCTGCCCTACTCACCTGTATGTAGCCTACCTGTATTTGACGAAGCACAAAGTACAAAGACGTTTCTAGTTTAGGCTTAGCATCTAAAAAAAAACATGTTGGTATAAGGTATGGGATTTTGACCAGAAGCCAGCATCGGCTAATTTGAATGACTGAAGGTGGCACCACCCTCTGAGGTTGGAAAAAGATTTAGTTTTCGTTTTTGTTTTTTTTTTACCAAGTTGCCTGCCAGACCTCCATAGACGTTGTGTTTGAGCGTCTAATTTTTCCAGCACTCCTCCCTGACTAAGAGGAATGGCCCGCAGTCCGCCTGCCTGTCAGCTCTGCCTTCCTGGGCCATCTGTGTCTGAGTGACAACACAGCAAATCCTTCTCTTCATGTCCCTGGCTGTTAAGCAGCCATTTTCTCTCCCTGTTTTGAACAGGGCCATAAATCAGAGAGAGACCCCCCCCCCACCCTTCCCCCCAACACTCCTACCCACCTCTCCTGCCTGCCACCCCTCCTCTCTCTCCCTCCTTCTCTCTCTATCTCTCTCTCTCTCTCTCTCTCACTCACTCACTCTCCTTCGCTTTGTACCCACCCCTCTCACTCTCCCTCCTCTCTCTCTCTCTCCTTTCCCCCCTTTTTCCTCATCCCCTTGCACATGCTTTCAATTAATCCAAATGATTTCTACGGGAAATCCGATGGACCAATCAATTCACCTGCACATTTCAATAGCCGCCGCGATCTGTTGGCCCTCTCTGCTGCACGGCTCCATCGCTCTTGTAAAAACATTATTAATTGCCATACCGGGGGCCCATCCATCTTTTCTGACCCCCACTGCCACACCAAGCACCCACCCCCCCCCTCCCCAACACACACATACACACACACACCTCAGCCAACCACACACACACACACACACACACACACACCTCCCCTGGCTGAGTGAACAACTAAGGGCATGGAGCAGGCCAGCGATGACAGGAGGTGCCCATGTCCTATTCATCGCATTAACAAACAAGCAACATCTCACGCACACACTGAGTTCATGGCCAATCATATTCCCTGCAGGGCTTGCTGGAGGTCGGGGCAGTGGTGTGTGTGTGTGTGTGTGTGTGTGTGTGTGTGTGTGTGTGTGTGTGTGTGTGTGTGTGTGTATGGTGATGGTGGGCATTAAGGTGTGTGTGTGTGTGTGTGTGTGTGTGTGTGTGTGCTGGGCATTAAGGAGGAGTGCATGGAGTTAAGGCTCTGCAAGGGTGTGTCATTTATCTCCCAAACATTAATTGTCCCTCCGAATCCGCGCTTTACCACACACACACACACACACACACACACACTCACACAAAGACACATACACACATGCACTCAATCACCCAGAGAGAGAGAGAGACACACACACACACACACACACACACAGACACACACACACACCTTAATGCCCACCATCACCATACACACACACACACCATCACCATTCACCTTTCTTAATACCTGGCTCATTGTGTTGCTGAATGTTAAGGAGGACAGGATGCAGTGTCCTGTGTGAGGGCTTGTGACAGGACATTGTGCTCTGCGAGTGTCCCCTAGCTGTGCCACTGAGCGCGCTCACTGACATGTCATCCGTCTCTGTCCACATGCTGCGACCAGCGTCACACCAAACATATGCAGCATTTGCATGGGGGCAGCTGTGTTACGCATACCTTCATGGGTCACACGCGTGACGTGTGTGTTAACAGGGCCAGCCGGGGTGTGTAAGCGACCTTACCCTCTGTCTCTTTAGGTTGCGTGCACACACATACACACACACACATGCACACTAACACTAACGCTAACACACATACACACTAACACAAACAGCTGTGTATCAGGAGAAATTTAGAGATAAACATTTTAACATTTATAAGCCTGAACTATAACTACCTAATCCTCATATATACATGTATGCATTCACACATTTACTCACACACCCACTCATGTAGACACATACACACACACACACACACACACACACACATACACACACATACACAAACCCTTACACACACACACACATATACACAGTGATTGAAAGTTGTCAGTTCATCAGTTCATCAGTTTAGTCAGTTCATTAGTGGTTTGACCTGACCTTACAGATTCCCACCCATCACACACACACACACACACACACACACACACACACACACACATAAATGAGATATTTGATAGTGTGTTATAATGGTCCATCTCAACACATAGCGTCTCATGTGCCTGATATACACTACACAGCGTTTACATCATCAGTTCAAGTAACATCAGTTCAGCATGACTAACTGGCATTCACTGCGTTCCACATGCGTCAATCACACAGCCAGTTCAAGATCATTGGCGACTGAGAGTTACGTGTAATTAAAGACAGCTGGGCTTTATGAATGTGTTTATGCTGAAAAAAATAAAGGATTATCTGTGACAAAAGCATTGATGTGACAGTTGAAAGAAAACTGTTTTCAATAAAACTGGAAAAGGGGTTTGATACACGAATCAAAAGATCTCTAAATACAATAAAAGTTTAGATGAATGAGTAATAGTTTAGATGAAGATGAGTTATTAAATTATAGAGTTTTCAAATTCAGATTCACAAAGGATGTTTTTTTTTGTCATCACACTACAATACTGCCTGGCTGAGCCAGATGATGATTGGTTGGCTTAAATATAAATGAAACACACACCAATTGGCTGAACAGAACATGAAAGAAATACTGATTGGTTGAGCAATGACTGCCATCATTCCACATTAAAGAGAAACTGCGACTCCACCCACTTCACGTTTTTGAAAGGAGCCTCTAAAATGGGTGTGGAGGCTGATGGCCTCAAGGGGAGAGGCTGAGGAAAGTATGAGGATGATGGAACCATTGGCCTTGTTTGAAATGACTGGCTGGCTGACTACCTGGCTTTAAGCAATGCTTTCTGGATCTGAAATAGTGACATTTTTGGACAATCTCTTTCAAAGGAGCTGAGTTAAAGCAAGGCATTCTGGACTTGAAATATTGTCTTTTTTGGACAATTTAGTATGAACGCCACAGTACTGCACTATACCCACCCATGTGGTACGGTAACGTTCGGAGGAGATTGTCCAAAAATATCACTATTTCAAATCCAGAATGCATTGCTTTAGGCCAGCCACTCAGCCAGCCAGGCATTTCAAACAAGCTCATTGTTATCTTCCGTATTGCTTCTTCGTTCCTGAGTTGGGGAAGCAGGTCTGTCGACATGTGACTAGAGCTGGGTGCCACTCCTTCTTTGGATATGCCATATGAGGTGTCCATGTACTCTCAGTAAACAAAGACGTCATCAATTGTCATCATGTGGCTTTGAGCATTTCAAGATGTATAGGGCACAAAGTGCTATTTTTAATACATTTTTAGCTGTGAAAGCATTTTCTTGAATTCCCACCATTTGTGTGTTTCTCCACTTTTCAGCTATGTATCTTAGTTAAGAGGTCAAACCAACATATTTTAGAGTAGGTTACACTTTAAAAGGGAGCACACACAATATATCCAACTGAGGTCCTTCAAAAAGAAACAAAAAATGGTTCTTTTAACCACACTTGAGTGTTCAACACACTACTGCTTCCTATTAGATACACATTTTGGCCTTAACATCACAAGCTTCCGATGTAGGAAATATTAACTATTAAATGCACGTTTTCATCAATCAACACTGACTGTCTTAACAGGGTGTGAGTAACGTAATGACTGGTGGAAGTGTGTATCCATCAACCACTGGTAGCACATGTGGGTCAGACAGACTGGGTGGTATGAGGTTGTTGACTTTAAGACGTCAAGACCTTTATTGTCATTGAACAGTTGCCTGGACAACAAAACTAAACAGCAAGGCCACAAAGGTACAAGATCAAAGTGTCAAAGTGTCAAGTACACAAAGAACAAGGAAGGAGGGGGTATGTTTAAGGGTATAATAACTAATAAATAATAAGTGGTGAATGGGCTATGTACGGTCTAGTACAGCAGTAGTAACCTTGTAATACTGTGAGGTAGATATTGCAAACAGGCTGTGGGTATTGCACAGAGAGAGGTAGTGGGGAAAACATATTAAACATAGACAACAGCAGCAGTGGGGTAACAAACCCAAATTACACACACATGCAAGTGCACACGCATACACTTACGCACATACACCTATACCTGTTACCATAAGGATCTATTGAGATCTATGAACAGCCCATCTCCTGCTTATTCCCTCTCTTATCTGTGAAGGATTCATGGCTGGGCCCTCAGTGTGACTGCTCACCTATTTCCTCCATCTTGTCCTGAAGCTTTTGTTTTTCCCCTCTTCCTCTCCTGCCTCACTTGTTCTCTTTTCGCCCTCTCCTCTTTCCTCACTCATTCTCTCTCCTTTCTCCTCACTCTCTACCTTCTTCCTCTCCTCTCTCCCTTCTTGCTCTGGTCCTCCATGGTCATGTTGTCTTCCTCCTCTACCCTTGTTGCCTTTATCACCCCTCCTGTCTCTCTCTCTGTTCTTCCTGATTAATCTAATACTCCCTTACTTTCTCTCGTCTTTTAGTCATTCATTACTTTTCCCTTTTTCATCACCTTGTCTCTCCACCTCCCTCACCCTTGGCTTCTTTCCACCCCTCTGCTCTCCTCCACTCTTTCTCTCTGGCCAATCCACAGAGGGCTTGCCCAGTGGGCTGAAAAAATAAGCCCAGGTCACTGTTTAAGAGACTATTGATTTTACGCTTGCTACAGTGTTGGCTTACTACTGCTGACATGGAGGGGCGTTGTGGCATGGACATTTGTGTGTGTGGTGGGAGACTCTTCTCTCTCTCTCTCTCTCTCTCTCTGTGAGTGAGTGATAGAGAGAGAGAGAGAGAGAGAGAGAGAGAGAGAGATGCACAGTATTACTAACCCCACCCCAGAAACAAAGCAATTCCACCTAGAAAAAAAATATATATCATTTTGCAAAAATGTTTTCAAAACAACAAGACATTTGCAACTCTCATATAAAGATGAAGTGAAATTTAAACTATATTATTATATTGTATTATTAAAATGTTAAAATGTATTAACTGGGTAGGCATTTTGTTACATTACCAACCTACTTCAAGGGCTTGCTGTGGTATTGGTTTAATTAATAATAAGCCAGTGGTAACTTTGGTTGTAGTTGTTAAACAGTGAAAATGATAAATTTTGCATAAGGAGGTTGAGAAATCAACCTAAGTTTACCTGAGATACACTGAAGCAGTAACACAAGTAGCCTATCATTACACAGCAGACTATGAAAGAGCTTCACTAGATGTATGTGAAAACATGTAGGCCTGTGTGGGCTACACAATTTAACTCAATTAACACATCTTATTATCTTTCTTTTAGTAAATATAACTGGTTAAGACCCATCACGTAGTGAAGTAGGCGGCTACATCTTAATTCGAACCAGCAATTCCACCATTGGTCATTCTGCATGACGCAAAAATGCTACGTTAAGAAACATACGAAACGCTGCTGTGGGCTATCCAGACGCCTGCCTGTCCATCTGCATGGTACGCCAGCCAGGTGCGACCTCAAAAAAGAGCTGCCCTTCGACCTTGTCGAGGGCGACTTTCTACTTTCCAAATGTTACTCTGGGACAAAGTGCTGTCGCGTCGTTTTTCTTCTCTACGCTGCCATTGTGATGGAGATCAGCGGAACACGCACATGTTCTTCGCAGCAGCGCGTGGGCCTGCGCGACTCCTTCTCGTGTAGCCATGCAGTGGAGCAAGCGCGCAACCATATTGTTGTGGATTCGGTTGCCTTTGTATGGCCGTCATGTTTGTACGATGAACGATGGGATGTCATTGTGAGCCAATTACAACCGAAACGGTTGGGGTTTTCAAAAGAACTCACTTGGCTGATAATGAATAACTCTACCATTTCCACCACTTCAGGGGTATATAGAACGGATATCGTGGTACAATTACAATTTATAGGCGTTTAATCATGCACAAAGGCACTGCATAAACTTAATATAAAGCACTGAAAAAGCACAATACACCGTCCTGTATGGATCTCTTGGGTTTGCACTATTGTGGAGAGCACATTTTATGCAATTAAAAAAAACTGAAGGCAAAAGTTATCTAACTGCTCCAAGGCACCAATTGTCACGAAATTTGCTGTATGTCATCTGCAGACGAAAAAAATTCTCGTAAATTCTTAGAAAACCTGATTGCTAGTATCTTGGGTGGAGAAATTCATTGCTGCATCAAATTTGGCATAGGATCACTACTCAAACATCTGGAGGCCCATTATAATTTGTAAAATTTGTTCTATAGGAGGTACTATAATTAAAAAAAAATACCTTGGCTTATAACTACAGAACAGACATACATTCCATAAGGGCACCATAATTCTCTTTCTGTTAAACTTCACAGCACACTGTGGTGGTTGTACTATGTACTGCTATGCAGTGCATTTAGTTTTTTACAGTGTAGTAGGCTGCAGCATACAGCACAGAGTATGCTGTCTTAAACAGACCTTTCAATACATATGGGGCCTTCTCAAGTTCCGAGTTCATTTATGCAGCCATAGCAGTTTTTCACTGATGGAAATCCAACTGGTAACATCTGAAGAGACCAAGAGAAGTAATGCAGAGTAAAATCTGTTAATTCCTTGATTAGCCTACTCTAATTAGTAATGCAATTTCTTCTAAGAGGTAATTCATGTCTACATGTAGTAGAAATTACAGACATTGTCCTAATAATTTGAACACTGGACTACAATGATGGGAATTTTTTTTCAAAATACAAAAGATTACCATCCATAGTCACATGTATTTTTCCACCTCCTCCATTTGTGTTCTGACAATCAATCATTTTTCGACCTGTCTCAAGCTACATCAGGGTGCATTTGTAGACTGTGTTAGCCTCATTGGCAGTATATAGAGTGGATGAAATGACTCCATAGACTTCCAGTGAAACAAAAGGAAAATACAGGCACTTAGTGTTGGGCCTCCAGTTGACATTTGTGTAGGCGACTGCACACTATTTGGTGATATAACACAATCACTAAAGAGTACCGGAAGCCTACATGGGATACTGGTGGGATACCCACGAGTGCCTGTAGTAGCTCCACCCCTAATGATGTCAGCAGTCTGTTTGCCTGCCTCTGCAGAAGGACACTCTCATAAGGCACAAGAGTAGTAGATGTTTCATTGTTAACCTAACTGTTGTTTGTTCACACACCCTGAATGGTTTTGACTGACAGGTGAGTCTGCTTTGTGATTGGCCAAAGAATGGAGGAAGGAGGGGCTGCCTTAGATCCCAGTTACTATGCAGCTCATCGTGTGGTCATGATGAGGGAGAAGGTTTCCGCAAATGGGAAATATCACGTGAACATCATGTCATGTGGGAACAACAAGTGGAAGACTAAGGCATAATCACAAATTAGTGATTTTAATAGCCACTTGGCAAATAGTACAGTTTGTATTAATGAATGATAGTCTTTACTTGTGTAGCACACATCATACAAAGGAGAATGTTGCTCAAAGTGCTTTGACAGTTTGGCAAAAAAAACACAAGACAGCAGAAATACACAACACAACAGAAATACACAAAGACAACATTTGTTTTAGTCAAGTCGCGCCAGAAAAAAGGCATCAGGGTGCTGTCAAAAACTGTTTGTGTTCCCCCTGGGAGCAAGCACCAGGGTAATGGGGGTAAGGAAAAACACCCTGTTTGCGTTGTTTTATATACATTGAGGAAGAAACTTCAGGCAGACCCACAGCCAGTGGGGGGAGCCCGTCTGTAGGTAAATTCTCCTTGTTTAAAAGTGATTCAAGCCAAGGCCCATCTTTCTCAGGGCCTGCACTTGCCCCCCTAATTTCACTTCCACCTGTCCCTTCACTTAAACACCGCACTGATCTGCACACACAGACTCTCTCTCTCTCTCTCTCTCTCTCTCTCTCTCTCTCTCTCTCTCTCTCTCTCTCTCTCTCTTTCTCTTACACACACACACACACACACACACACACACACAATCTTTCTGTCTCTCTCTATCAGCAGGGTGGAACCAGGTGCAAGGGAAGATATTAGTCCTTGGGGAGACATTCACACATGCGATTCATGTGGTCAGCCAGCAGGTCCTTCCTGCAAATCTTGATCGCCCTGGTCTGGAGAGCGTTTGATCTTCTGTAGAAGAGGACTGAAGCCACACCCTGACTCCCAGTCACCTTTGACCTCTGCTTATCTTATCTGCCCATCTTACTTACCAATCTTTGCATCAGCAGACCTGCTGCAACACACACTATTTATTTATCTGTTATTATTTATTTGTTATTAATGATAGCACTGTGAATTTGCAGCATATCGGTTCCATCACTGATCTGTCTTGAGATAAGATTTATTTGTGCATTTTGAGGGAACAGCACTACATTCATCATCATCTCTGATTTTGTCCAGGTTTCACACCAGCACACACACACACACACACATACACACATACACACACACACACACACACACACACACACACACACTCACTCACACATGCATTCACACATAACTTCAACTGCACCTCTCTCATGATAGCTGTCAACTTTTGTCAATCAGTGTCAGCTGTGTGTGTGAGAGAGGCAATCAGTATCAGCTGTGTGTGTATGTGTGTGTGTGTGTGTGTGTGAGTGAGTGTGTGATAGAGAGAGAGAGACAGAGAGAGAGAGAGAGAATGAGAGAAAAACAGAGAGTGAGAGAGACACTCTCATGGGTGGAGTTTATCTTCCTTGTCATCTTATGAAAAGCCAGCCAATCTGTTTCTTCACTTATTCCCTTATGTGTTATGGGGAAATCTCCTGCCAAGATGTGGCTGTCGTGACTAGACGCTAAATGATGTTGACCATGTTTCTCCATGATTTGTTTATTATGGTATCATCATATATCCAAATGCGAAACTTTTATTTGATTGGAGAGCCACACAGAACAAGACCTCCCCCTTGTGACTCGTGTGTAAAGTTTTCAAAAATGAAACAAGAGAAGAAAGCTAAGGCACTCCGGTTTTAGAGTTCTAATATATTGTTCAGCAAGGCAGAAGGATTGATCGACGAGTTTCCACACTTGGTCTTCGTCACTGTGTGTGTGAAGTTGTCTGAGATGACTTCTCTATCAAATATGGTCATTACCAAATCAGTGAGCGCTATTGTACAGACTATTACCCAATTTACATTTAAATAAGGACCTCTTACAGGACAATACCGACTAATTAAATACCTGAAACACCCATAGAACCTAAGGTGCACTACTGATGAGGTGTTCTGGAAATTTTCTCTGGAAAAGACCAACTAGACCATGTCTTAGCAAACAAACCCAACAATAGGACAATTGGAAATAGGACTCAGAAAATAATATAATAATAATAAAACTAAGTGCTAAGTGTTCTCCCAAACACAGTATGTTAGAATAAGGTTTGTAGTCAGGAAGGCGTAAATCTCTTTTCCCAAAGGAACTCTTCCTAGGTGCACAAATATCTTGTGTAAACCAGGACTGTAGAGCCACACAGGACAAGAGCTCCCCCTTGTGGGGTGTGTGTGAAGTTTGCAGAGATGACTTCTCAATCAATTATGGTTATTACCAAACCAGTGGAAAGCTAACCCAGGAAAAGGCAAATAAATAATGACAAGATACCATATCTATAATGTGTCTAAAGCATACAGTTTGAGGTTTACCATCTCATATAGCCAACTGCTAAAGAGAAATCCTGCAAGAGACAAAACTAATCTGTGATGATGCGTGGAGCTGCCGCCATCCACTTTATACAAAAAAAGGAAAATTAAAAAGTTCAGCTTACTGAAAAAAATGTTGAACTTGTTGCCTGAAATGAGTTAAGTAAATGTATTTATGTACATTTGTATAGAATAGTTACAACGAGTAGAGCAACAAGTTCCCACCACCAAGCTTGTCTTATTTTTTGTAATAGTGTTGCTATGCAGTGTAATAGTGTTGCTGTGTCCTCCTTTAGGTAAGACCTTATTTAGCATCCATCATATTGGGTGCTGCCTGTTCTCATGTTCTCATCCGGAAGGTTACCTGAATACAGCACTATAGCAGCCGTTGGGATTGCCTGCAGATATTCTTTAGTCATATAGGTGTAAAGGTAGGGCACAGTAGTAAGTAGTAGGGCTCTTGACTCCACTGCTTTCAGTTCACTTAACCAAAGCCCTACTAGGCAACTCCCTGCACTTGGCAGCCATCTTGGCAAGCTCTTTGGGCATCTATTTTGGGTTAGTGAGACCAGACCCTGTGCTTTAATGGCGAGACAGAAGTATTGGCATTCTGCAATCATTGAGGATTTGACGATTTTTCCAGTGCTGCGCCCCCTGTGTCTAAGAACATCTCTGATCCAACTCGCTAAACAGTCCTTGGCTTGAGTTTGGGCTGCACATGGAGCTACAGGGAGTGCATAACTACTATTATCATCATATTGTTACTTGTCTGTGAAGATTCTCATTCATCCAGGTCATGTTAGTCAAAGGAGATAAGTTGTAAGCAACTGGACTGCTTTTAGTAGACGTTTCACCTTTCATCCGAAAGGCTTCTTCAATTCTGGCATGATGGTAGGGAACCAGAAGTTAAAACTCTGGATCACTGGGAGTGGAACTTACAGCTATTACTTTTTATTATACTTGTATAATGACCTGGTCAGATTACACAACATCAGTCCAGTTTTGTCACAGATTGGTAGTAGTTGACTCGTTCAGAACTGAAGAAGCCTTTTGGTGAAAGGTGAAACATCTTCAAGCTATTAAAAGAAGTCCAGTTGCTTACAACTTAGCTCCTTTGACCATATCATGACTTATCTATTACATGCTGTAGAAGGTTGAAAGGCTCACAAATCATTCTAGGTATTGTCATTAAAGACATGACTGTCTGAATTCATCTGGCAATATATTTTACCACAGAAAAGTACAAATTTCCCTGATAGATTTCAGGTGGTGGTGACTTAAAGACACTGTAAGATCAGCAAGTCAGCTCTGAGCATCTGTTTGATCCTGTGGGGTATTTTTTGGTTACTACTGAGGTACTATTTTCTCACTACTGAAATGCTACAAAAATGCTAAAATTTTGAACTGAACTTAAAATCTGTCATGAGTTGAGAGTTTCTCTGCGTTTATTACTTTTTCTGTAACATCTCTTCAGACAGCCCTCAGTTTTGTGGTAAGTCCTCCAATGCTCATAAATCCCTTTAGGATTTATGACCCATGTCATCTGATAAATACATCAAATTTACTTGCTGCTAATGTGATGTGGGCTAGCATCTGCTAATGTGATGTGGGCTAGCAGGAGAAGGCAAGGGGCATCTCACACACAGCCCCTCACTCAGAAGATATGCGTGATTCATGAAGCATTTTAGAGGAGAGCCAAGCACGGTCTGCCTATGCAATCTCATTAGTCCGAGACTTTATGGCAGAAGTTCATTTGCACCATTTATCTGCTTTGTGGCTGTGGGTTTTGTATCAGTTGGTGTGAATCAAACATTCATGGAATAGATAGGAAGCTGCATGCAACTTGGGGTTAACTGACTGTGGTGACAAGGCAACATGCCTCAAAATCATTTAAACTGCATCTTCCATTTCACAGACAACTATAAGAACTGCTGCAGAGATTCACAGACAGCTTGTAATCTCAGATAACAGCAGATCGAATGGAGAGAGAGAGAGAGAGAGAGAGAGAGACGAAGAGAGAGGGGGGCAGGAGGAAAGGCTTGGTCAGAGCTGGGAAAAGAAAAGCCTGTTCATAAGCCATTCATCCCAAAGCATTTTACTAATAATGCCTTTCAAATCGAGATTTTAATGAAGGGATTTGATTGTGCCATCCACTGTATCTTTTGTTTATCCAAGGCTATTTCTACACCCTAAGTACACATGAGAGAGGGATTATGTAGACTTAACCAAATAGATCACCTTAAGAGGGAGGCACAAAAGAGCAAAAAAAAATTGTGAAAAGAACTTTTCAGGGAAGCTTACGCAAAGTATTTCACTTCCCCAATTTTGGGTGTGTGAGCCTGTTCAAATTTCATGGCAGTACATCATCGGAGGTAGAAAAGCTCGGCGTTTTTTCTTTTCTTCTTCTTAAAGGGAGGGGTGAAAGGTTATTGGCGGAGAGCAGACCTGAGATTTGCAAATGATTTATGTCGCCCATAAGCCTGTGAGGCCTTGTTCAGACAGGCCGTTAAAATGATATAGACATACTGACAGAGCAGAGAGGAAAAGTCTTGACAGCTCTGGTCACCAAATGGGAAGATGTGGAGTTCACCCCTGGCCAGAGGTATGCATGCTGTACTACAGTCAAAAGGCCCTTTCATGCGCAGAGCCCCCCCACCCCCCGATCCTCCCTCCTTACCTCCCTCTCTCTTTCTCTATCTCGCTCTCTCTCTAATGCACACACCTCACTCACACATTCATAGATTCTACTACACTTATGGTGGTTTGACAGCATTAAACTACACTCTCCTACGCACACCTACCCGCACATACACACGCATACACACACATTTTTAAGGACAGGCACTGCCCCCACATCACACTGAGAGAATAAGTGTTAACACGTTGGCCTCTTAATATGGTAAACTTGAAACTCAGCTACAGTACCAATTTTTTTCCCAAAATGTACTCTCCTACACACCACAGTAACAACGTTTAGGCCTATTAACAGCTGAACACAGTTTTGTGAGCTCAGTTTTCTGCCTGGGCTTATGATGGTGGCTTTGCTCTGAGCTGCTTGTTTAAACTTAAGAAGAAAAGTTTAGCGTTTATATATGGTTTAGTGACATTGCAGTGACAGGGACATACAGAAGGATGCCCATCATAAATGGCCGGGCCAATTGGAATCACAGGTAGTTTTGAAAGTGTTGGAGGTGTTCTGTAGATGTGTAGCAACGCTGCCCTCTACTGGACCTAGAAATTTGTAACCGATACATTTCCTCAAAGCAGAGACACAACATGAGCCTCCTAGAAGAAGAATTCTTTTGTTTTTGTTTCAAAGGTTTGAGTTCAAGTTTAAGTTCATTGTCATGTGTACAGTTAGGAAACATGCTTCCCTCCAAGTTCTTAATTTGCTGTCTACTTAAAAGCCCCACGTAGGCCTAATACCACAGTACTAACACATATTAAGACATAATACAAGACAAAATAAATAGTAAAACAAAAAGGTTGTTTTAGTACAATTGTGCGCACCCTTCACACAATTTGAGCACCCCTCTTTGCCTCTGGAGCCAGTTGATAAGACAATGACAGTGACTGGACCACTGTCTGTTTCTTCTTGTTTTACAGCAGGCTACATATAAAAAACGACATGGCCAGGGTAGTAGTCAGAGCTCGATTTTGACTTGGACCTCTGCAGACGTACATGTTAGCCTCCATCAGCAACTACAACTTCTTTATCCTCAGGTGTCTGCAAATATAGTTTCTTAGACAGGAAATGCTAGGAAAAGCACTAAAGAAAAATGCTTTAAATATGTCCTCTTGAGCCATCAGTATTTTATAGATGGTCAAAAACCAAAGATTCATTTTGGGAACCGGGCTAGTTAAATTATGTGTTTCTTAGACAGGAAATGCTAGGAAAAGCACTAAAGAAAAAATGCTTTAAATATGTCCTCTTGAGCCATCAGTATTTTATAGATGGTCAAAAACCAAAGATTCATTTTGGGAACCGGGCTAGTTAAATTATGTTAAACTATGTATTAATTTAAAAACGTATGGTTCCCAACTATTACTACAAAGTGCTTCTAGAATTTTTCTGAAAAAACATGTAGTCTATATAATGTTCTAAATTATTGTCATGAAATCGCCACACTGCACTTACATACACAGCAACAATATTGGTCTTCTACAGGTTTTTTTTTTCCTTGGGGGGTGGGGGTCCTTACAAAGGGAAGTTAAAAAGTGGGGTGGGGGGTTAAAAATAAGGAATTGCTGCATTCAGACATGTTACACAGTATTGGTGTCACCGAAAACTTTGCAGTACAATGTGTTTGAAGAAATATACACAATCACACTCGATCTGGGACAAACGTATAATAAGAAATGTCATGGTAAATGAAGAAGAGTCATTCATTTTTTAACTTCCTCTAGAAAAACCAATGGGCATGGAGGACACTGCAACACACGAAGATTTCGTGGTCTTCCCGGTAATATTATCCAATACTGAAGCACTATACATCCCTGTCTACCTTGCAAAAGTAAGAGGGCCAATAAAACTGGCTACAGTTCACACGCGTATCCTGTCATAGCTCCTTGCAACACCAATGGAAACATGAGGGCGTTTTGGCTCACCCAATGAACATCGAGGACGTGCTTTCTTTGCTTATAAATGACAAGGTGACAACTTGAGAGGTACACTCATTGACTGCAGCTGCTAACTTCAGCCTCTTGTCTTTGGGTCTGTTTGTACTGTATTTATAGGTAGGTGGGCTTCGTTGTCATTGAAACTTATAGTTGAATAATGATCTAGTGCATTTGCTATGCATGTAGTATACAAGTCTTAGCAATTAACGGTTATGTGTATGTTACTTGCTAGGAGACGTGGACGGTCATTCAATGACTGCTCAAGCTAACTTGCCTAATACAGCTAGCTTGCTAGCATTGCTATTGTCAAATGAATGAATTACCAGAATTCTAAGACGTTGCTATAACTTATTTTGTTGTAACAAAGCATGTAAAAACGAATAACACATGTTATGTTTGTTGTATATTTTCAGGTAACGTTCAATTTAAAGCCAGCATGAATTCAGTTATCGCTGTCCTTACGTATATAATATAGCTAAGTAGCTTGCTAGCTGGTTGGCTAGCGCACTCTGAGCGACATTTCTGCAAAATGTCTGACTTGTATGAATTTGGGCCTGACGAGTCAGGCGTTGGTAAAACATCTTTTTGCAACTAACAAGAACATCGATGATTTTGGCAGATCTGTACAGAACTACAAGTCAGCTGTGCTTGTATGTCTATGCAATCTCTGCACTAGCTTATAACGTTATGGGTTATAACATGACCTTCACGTTGTAGGCTTGTTGGCAAGCGTTAGCAGTGTGAAGCAAACCAGCCAATATGCTAAGGTAGATAAGCGATTGATTGTTGGTGCAAATGTCGGCGGCGAGTTAGTTGATTAGACAAGTAATACATTCGTTACGACCTTGTGCATAATAGGGGTCCCTACTACCCAAGTTGAATGTCAGTATTGATGATTGCATGAATTATTGCTGCTTTGGCACTGCACGCTACGTTGGTTGACAGCGCGCTGGGCGAAGCAAGTTTGCCACTTCTGTCACCTATTCAGAAGGTTGTTAAAGGTGTTATGCTATCTTCCCAAATTTGAACAGTGAACACGTCGGTGTTCTAGTCAAGCAATTAAGTAAACGTCCCTGAAGGCTGTTAACGAGGAAGGCTCGATAGATGTGTTAATAATTCATTTAGCTGTCAAGTGTACAGTATCTAGTATGTTGTCATTGTAGCTATCTGTTGGCTAACGTGTCCACCTTTGTAGAGGGCGCGCACCCTAAGGACGAAGTCAGCTGTGGTTTACACTCAGCGAATAGCTAATGTCACCATATACCATTCGCAGTTACACGAATTGATATGCGTACTTGGCCTATTTCAAAAGAAATTTAAAGATTAGTTGGGCCTACTGCCACGGTCATGACTTTACAAAATGTCACGGGGATGATGGACACACAGAAGCCGAGATATGCAGTCATATTTCCATACTGAGATTAGCAGAAAGTGCTAACCCGAAATGCACATGAAATCTGGCTTTCCTAACCAGCGATTTTTTTTGTGATTTGTATTACCCGAACCTTATATACCCTTGCTCAATCAGATTATTCTTGTGGTTTACTTTTACTGCCAGTCTTTGATGATTGCCATGAAACCAAGATACTATTGTATCAGTCAATACATACAAGTATGTACTGTTATAAAATAATGTGGCAAACCATTTTTTTTCCTCTTAACACTCAGCTGTGTTTTTGAGACTTACTATCCAGCTATTTTTCCAGCATAAGTTTAGTGATCTGCTAGGGAAATGTGCAGAGCAAAGGTTCTTAAGGTCATGACTTTCAGATGCAGACACGTCTATTTTGCTAGTACAAATTAGACAATCTTGTCTTAAATGTGCATTGTTTTGTTGTTTCACCTCTTCACCTTTCTGTGTGTGTCTCTCTCTCCCCACAGACATCCACCATGTACGCTTGTGCTAAGTTTGTCTCCTCACCTGCTGTGGTATGTATTCACTCTGGCAGACAAATGCCTTGGAGTTCGGGGGGCACAATATTTCAGCAGAGTTCACTAGTTGTGCTGCTAAGAAAGTAGTGTAAAACCGTGTCCAGTCTTTCCTTAGCAAAAATCTCACCTGCAGGAAAAGAGCTTAACCAGTGCCCTTATTAGTTTGAGTCAGAGAAGAGAGGGGCATCCACCTTTGTGCCATCTGATGTGGTTGAAAAGATGAGTCACAAGAATGATACAAATGAAGGGTTTTAGGCATCATCTAACAGATTCTGAGTTTTCATTTTGTGACTAGATTATTGTATTGCACAACACTGTAAAATACAGTGATCTTTAATTGTTTAGAACTTATTCTTAGGATGTTTTATCTCTCTGTTATGGACATATGCAGCATATATTTAATTTCTACTGCACACCTTGGACTTGTTTTGAATGGCCATAAAAGTATTTTAAATTTGGACAATAACCTGAGTTTTATCACACTCGATGTCTAAAAGTGTGTATGTGCGTGTTGGGTTTTCCTCTTTCAGCTGCGCAGTGGGTCCAGGGTGCTGGCACGGCCTGTCTCTGTCTCCATCTTCAACAGACCCGAGGCCAGAACTGAACAGGTTAGTCCAACTTTTATTGAGCTTCACATTTCATGAGCGTCACTTGCACTTACACTGTCTTGAAACAGTGTTTGGTGCTATGACCCAGTCCTTTGCAGTCGAGCATTTCAGCAAAGATTAAAATGAGATTTATTATGTATTTAAATTTTTGTGGCATGTGTTTGGTATATAATGGCACGTGTCCTGCCATTTTGTGTAGAAAATGGCAAAAGTTATTCATACAGTTAAGAATTTACCCCATGAGAGTTTAAAAGGAGAGGAGTTTAATATACTTTCTCAGTCCAGTAAGTCTCACTTAGGTCTTGGACTATGCAAGATGATATTCATGTTACTGTAACAGTTTAACAGAAAAGGAAGTAATGTGTTGTGACTGACTGACTGACTGTACGTGTGTCTCCAGCAGGCCCTATTGCCAGTGACCGACGCCTCCCCCATGCTGAGTGTGGCACGCAGCTTCCAGACTAGCGCTGTGTCCAGAGACATCGACACCGCCGCCAAGTTCATTGGTGCCGGAGCCGCCACTGTGGGAGTCGCCGGCTCTGGAGCTGGAATCGGAACAGTGTTCGGCAGCCTCATCATTGGCTATGCCAGGTAATGTGTGTGAAGATTCTCATTTATCCAGGTCATAGTAGTCAAAGGAGCCAAGTTGTGAGCGACTGGACTTCTTTTTGTAGCTTGAAGATGTTTCATCTTTCATCCAAAAGGCTTCTCCAGGTCCTGCCTCATGATTGGGGAACTAGGAGCTGTATCTCTGGACCACTGGAGGTGGAGCTGTAGACCACACCCCTTATGTGACAAAGGGTCACATGAGTCACCTTGACATGTTAATGCATGACTCTTGTGACCCTTTGTCACATGAGGGGTGTGGTCTACAGCTCCACCTTCAGTGGTCCAGAGTTATAGCTCCTGGTTCCCCATCCGGCAGGACTTAAAGAAGCCTTTGGGATGTCTTCAAGCTCTAAAAAGAAGTCCAGTTGCTTACAACTTGGCTCCTTGAATATCGTGAAAAGCAGGATCACATTACATTCTGAAGAAATTCTGACTTTCTTAGCTCGGTGGACATAACTACTTTTGTATTTCCCGGTAACTCTGATCAGTTAAATTGAACACTTGCACAGGGTGAGGGAAAACTGTCTATTTTTATGAGTGTCCATTGACTTGAAGACACTAGGGGGAATCTCTGAGGAAAAAGCATTAGAAAGTTGCATAGTACCGTGGTGCAGTGGTCAGAACACCCATACCATAAATTAGCAAGTAGGGGCCCAGATTGGAATCTGGAATGGGTCATTTCACAACCCTACCCCATCTTTCTCCTCCACTCGTTTTCTATTATCTTTTTACTGTCCTATCAAATATAGGCACTTGAGGCCAAAAAAAAAAAAAAAAAGTGGTCTGACAAATGGAGTCGCATACTTTTTTTCAATTTTTAATCTGGCACCATATGGCAAATACACATGTGGGCTGTAATCAGTCCATAACTGTATTTGATGTGGATGGATTTATCAGCAGGCATGCCTTACCAGATCTCCAGTGTTTGTGGGTGAAATACATGGATAATGTTGGGTGTGTCTATACAAATGGCAGATAACGCCTTCAAAAATTTAAACATGTCCCCAGAAGCCCTTCTCACGATTTGTAACAAACGTCCCCACTACATAGCGACTGTAGATGCTCAAGTGTAGGTATTGAGTACATAAACTGCTTTTAAAAATCAATTCACACTGTCATCAGTTTTCCTTGATTTCTTGCATTTATTAACAGTTTTGTGTAGGAAGTCTTATACCTCCAAAAAGTGATCGTGTTTGAGCCATGGGTTTGAGCCATGGTAGTAGATGGAGTAGCATTATCCCATTGACCTGACAAGAAACTGGTCTGTTGCCTTTGCCTGTTGCTTGCCCATATACAGGATTGGGTTTTAAATATGTGACCAGTAACACTACATTAACCTTCATGTGAAACTGATCTGATGGATTTAGCTTGATTGACTGATTTTATGTGCTTGTGTGTGTGTCTCCACAGGAACCCGTCCCTGAAGCAGCAGCTCTTCTCCTATGCTATCTTGGGCTTCGCTCTGTCTGAGGCTATGGGTCTCTTCTGTCTCATGGTGGCATTCCTCATTCTGTTTGCCATGTAATAAAGCACTTATTCTTCTACAGCTTCCACCTTTTTTTTCTTTTCCTTTTTCTTTTTTTTTGGTCCCTCTTATCCCCCCATTCCCATCATCCAACCCGGGATCGGAACTCTCTTTTTTTGACGTCCAACTGACGTCATTTTGGCATCGCCATTCCATCAAATCAACTACTAAAATCCTGTCTTTTTATGTTCCTTTTTTCCAAAAGAGAAGTTTTATGTAAGATCTCACTCTGGTTTGGACAGTGTCTGAATAAATGATTGGGATAAATTTACAGTCTCTTACTTCTGCTCATGCATGAATGGAGAAGGGTGACTCTTTTGTGTGTAGAAATTGGGGAACCGATCTAGCCAGAAACCAACTGAATAAAGTTAAAATATCATTGTTGAAAATAAAGCCTTATGGATTAACTTCATTTCGTATAGAGGGTCTGGCAGTGTTTTTATTGACATGGTTGTCTCAGACAGCATCTTGCCTGACCAGTCAGCCAACAGGCTGTTATGACCAGACGTTAGCAATTGGGTAAAGGCCGATCCAGTCGTTTTTAAACTTCAGGAAGAAATTGTTTCCTGATTTGGTCAGGCAAGATGCTGTCTGAGACAACCATGTCAATGAAAACACTGCCAGACTCTGTAGGAAATGAAGTGAAGTGCAGAGAGCTGGTTTCCCAGGCACTCCCTGCACTCGGTATTGTCTGTTAATGCTCTCTCTACGTTAAATAAACTGAACTCTATTTGGCTGTTTGAAAGTTTTAGGAAGCCTAGAAAGGTTTGCAGTCTTGAAAAAATTGACCAGACCAAGTCTTTTAGAAAGAGGAGCAACCATTTTAGAGTGCAAACCGTTCTAGCCTTCTGATGACATTTTGGTTTTTAAGCACCTGAATTAACTACTGTTCATTTTGAACACAATACCTTTGTGCCTTGCTTGATGGTTTGGACAATGACAAGAGGTTGCAGAACCAGGAGTTTTGCCATTGTAGTTCAATATGTAATGCTCTCTCATCTACTGGCCCTGTGACCCATATATCTGGAGCCATAGGGGGAAATGGTGCCTAAATGCAGTACACAATAACTGCAAAGAGTGCACGGTTGTGTTGCATAGAATTGACTCAATTTCCACTGTGACACTCTGCTAAGTGAAATGACTTACCTGCTGCATAAACATTACCCAATCGGTCCAGACTCAAGGGAAACCCTGTGATTGTCAAATCTAAGTTATTGGCTTGATTAAGGTGGCCAGCCCTTATCCATAGACTGCACAAGATCCTGACAAGGTGACCTGTATCTGAAATAGAGGACACTCTTTAATGCTTGACTTAACCAACGTTGTGGAGGCCAGCCTATAGGCCGCAGTGTGGAAGGTACAGAATATATTTTTACCACATAGCTTCCCAACTAAACTAATGTCCAAGCAGAAATATCCAGTTGAGTGGTGGTCCTGTTTATTACAAAAAGATGTTTACATGTTTATACAAAATGAGTACCTTCTTGCTGTGCTGCTGTCAGAGATGCAAATGAGATAAAGACAAAATTCTTTGCTGGTGGTGGTGATTGTGGCGTGTACAACTACAGTTAGAACCATTGGTCCTCCACGTTTCCCACCTCTTCCCCTATAGTGCACACACACCTGTCTTTATAGACATCTAACCTACGTCACTCCTAACCCTGTTACAGTACACCCCCTAGTGGCCAAAACAAAATACTATTAAACCTAAACTAATAGGTGTCTGACTATAAATAGCCATCACAGAGCAGGTTCATTGATTCAGGTCAAGATCTTTATGATTCACTTTAAACTGTTCTCATAGAATGTGCCCAGCTGAACTAGTTGATTGAAAGTGAGGACTGATATAATTACAATTTCTACCCTAAGCCTTACCTAGGCCACAACATTTAGGTAGGTGGCACCGGCAGTTGACAAGCGTTTCCACCTTCACCTGACTAACACAAGTATCAGGTAAGAGTGTTCATCAAAACACAGCTGGCTATATAGCCTGAAAAGGGCAGGGGACTGACCATAGACATGAGAGAGCAGCTGGAGGAGAATGCCCCTGGATTGGTTATACAGGTGACAGGCTGTGAAAGATAAGGCATTAAAGCAAAGACAGAAGATATGCCAAGATTCTTCATGGTAGTTCATGGCTGCATAAATAGGCGTGTGGTTGATGTGCTTGGCTATAGTAGCAGAGACTTTCTTATAGTAGCTACTACTGCACACTAGGTGCACACCTAATAAGTTGCTTTTCGCCAGAGTGGAGAATCATGCTATTATGACATTTTCCTTTAAGGGGCAGGGGGTATGGAGATCATGATGCCGTGTCTAAAATATACATCCATTGCTCAGAAACATAAGGCTTTAAAATAGTCTGTGAAATTTTAGGGTACTGTCATAGAACTACAAGTCGCAAGAGTGGAGATAACTTCAGATGCAGGGCCATTATTTTGAATATTGACTTCAGTTGGGCTAGCTAAAAATTCCCGCCCTGACCAGCCAAGAAGAACTGGTTATGATTTCTGCCCTAACTGAGATGATAATGTAATGGCCTACTGTTTCAGATGTTGTAGCTTGTAATAAAATGTTGCAGTGACTGTTGTTAGCAGTTTTTACCACAGATGGCTATTTAGGGCACTCTAGTCTAATTCATAAATTTGGCCTTTCTTCATGGCTGTTTAGTGTCATCTGGTCCCAGGGCAGAGAACATAGTTTCCCATAATTTTGTCTGATGGCAGGTGAATCCCTCATGGTCATGGTAGAAGTTACATTTGTCTGTTCTCAGGGCAGCACAGTTGGACAAGGGGGACTCAACTGTCTCCTCTGGTCCCAGGGCAAAAGTTGTCTAAGGGCAGGTGAATCTCTCCTGGTCTCAGGGCAGAAGTTGTATTTTACCTGTTCTCAGTGCAATGTAGTTTAACAAAAAGAAGTCAACTGTCTCTCCTGGTCTCAGGGCAGAAGTTGTTTTGTAGGATTTTCCTCATGGCTGTTTAGTCTCATCTGATCCTAAGGCAGAGACAATTGTTTCCCACATTTTTGTCTAAGGGCAGGTGAATCTCTCCTGGTCTCATGGCAGAAGTCATATGTTTAAGTATTATTGAATGTAGTATGTGGACATCATTTCTTTGGGAGCTGTCTCTCCTGGTATCAGGTGACTCCCATTCGTCCAACTATGTTGCCCTTTGAACAGAACAATACTTCTGCCTTGAGACCAGGAGGGATTCACCAGACAAATTTGTGGGAAGCGATGGCCTCTGCCCTGGGAACAGATGAGACTAAACAGCCATAAAGGAAAGACAAATTTATAAATTAGACTACACTGCCCTAAATAGTCATTGTTATTTAAAAACAAGTACTGTAAAGATGAATGCAATGTATATTAACAAGCTTTCTAGCTCACCTGATTAGCTTGACTAGCTAGCTTAGCTAGTGCTTATTGTTAACATTTATGGACACATAATGTTGATAGCACTAACACATTATTACTAAAAAGGTGATTTTTCCTAAATCACCTTGTTCTTCTACCTTTCTGTAAAAATAACTATTGGCAACAGCCACTGCAACATTTTAATGCAAGCTACAACAATAGCTTGCTTCTGAAATGATAGATTAGCCTACCCTTACAAGCTGTGCCATAACACTATGATTTGAGAGAGGACAGAAGAAAATCACACATAGCTGCACATACAATGCTAGCCTGGGCACGCCCATACTTCCTGTGCCGCTGCATTTGAATTTTGTTTGCAAAGTCAGTCTGGCCAAGCTCCCATTCTACACCGTTTCTACATTAACAGAGAAACTGGGACCAATGAAAATCTAGCATTTCAAAAAGGCAATGACGCGGTAGTTTAGCGACCGGAAATCTACCTCAGTCACTGTCAACATGGCGAACGTGGAGCAACGGCAAGATTTCAATGCAGCTGTAGCTGCTGTTTTGGAAGATGGATGAACATGTTAGCCAACGAAGTCTACAAAGAAAATCTCCTTGGCATTGTTGTCGACGAGGTTCATCTGACTTATAAATGGTAAGTGTTGCCAAGTCAACCCAGTTTACAGTATGTAAATAGCAGAACAACACAGTAATATCTTGCAAAGTTGTAGAGCTATTTCATTGACAAAATAGCGGCATGTTACATTGTCAGCGATAGCATATGGAATTTCAAGCTTTTGTGCAGTTACGTTTTTGTTTACTCATATGCACGTTACTATTCTCTGTCTTATACATGGACACTAACGCGATTGGTCGAAGCTTCGTCCAGTAGCAAACACAGGCATTTCACACACGTGGGTTAAGCCCGCCCTCTGAGAAATGGGTTTACAACACAGCTTGGCCAGACCAATGTTCGCAGAGCATTGATAAGTCGCGTTAGCCAGGCTAATACAATGTTCCATTTTGGAGAAAATTGCTGACCTTTTCTTTTTACCAACTTTTGAAATGATAGCCAGTTCCTCTTGGCTGGGGAGGGCGGGAATTTTCAGCTAGCCCAACTGAAGTTGTCAATATTCAAAATAGTGGCAGTTCTCTCCACTCTTGCAATTGGTTGTCAGATTCAACCAATCACAAACATTTCTGGCCTCAGGACAACTTTGAGTAAAGAAAATTCCCCCTTGCGGATAGCAAGCTTCTCATCTACTTCACTCCTTCCTTTCGGCCATTAATCCTATTAATCCTATCCTAACACATTAGGCACGGCCCTTATTTATGACAGGGAGTTTTCCTAGTCCTGCCAACTGTAAATTTAGACCTTTACAGTAAATATTTATCCCGTCTGATCTAATTGTACAGGTGCTGGTCATATAACTAGTTTATTATGACAAAGTTAATGTATATCAGTAATTCCATTCAAAAAGTGAAACTTCTATATTATATTCATTCGTTACACACAGACTGATGTATTTCAAATGTTTATTTCTTGATTATATCGATGATTATAACTGACAACTAATGAAAATCTTAAATTCAGTATCTCAGAAAATTAGAATATTACTTAAGGCAGATACAAAAAACATTTATAGAAATGTTGGCCAACTGAAAAGTATGAATATGAAAAGTATAAGCATGTACAGCACTCAATACTTAGGCAAAATATTCAGGCAAAAGGAGCCTCTTAGTTGGGGCTCCTTGAATTACTGCAGCAATGCAGTGTGGCATGGAGTCAATCAGTCTTGATCGGGTGTTGAGAGCCCAAGTTGCTCTGATAGTGGCCTTCAGCTTTTCTGCACTGTTGAGTCTAGAGTATGGCATCTTTCTTTTTACAATACTCTATAGATTTTCTATGGGGTTAAGGTTAGGGTTAGGGCCAGGCGAGTTTGCTGGCCAATTAAGAACAGGGATACATGGTCCTTAAACCAGGTACTGGTAGCTTTAGCACTGTGTGCAGGTGCAGAGTCCTGCTGAAAAATGAAATCTGCATCTCCATAAAGTTGGTCAGCAGTAGGAAGCATGAAGTGGTCATGCTTCCTGGTAGACGGCTGCATTGACCTTGGATTTTTTACTCTTTTTAGACTTCTCTTAATAATACATTGATTGTTTGTTTGTTTGGTTTTTTTAGTCTCCTTTTAATCCTGTAGCCCTTTGAGATCTTTGGATGTAAAGGGCAATATAAATAAAATGCATTATTATTATTATTATTATTATTATTAAGAAAACACAGTGGACCAACACCAGCAGATGACATGGCACCCCAAACCATCAGTGACTATGGAAACTTTACACACGACCTTAAGCAACATGGATTCTGTGCCTCTCCTCTCTTCCTTCAGACTCTAGGACCTTAATTTCCAAAGGACATGTAAAATTCACTTTCATCAGAGAACATAACTTTGGACCACTCAGCAGAAGTCCACTCTTTTTTGTCTAGCCCCAGCGAGACGTTTCTGACGCTGTCTCTTCTTCAAGATTGGCTTGACACTAGGAATCTGACAGCTGAAACCCATGTCTTGCATACGTCTGTGCATGGTGGTTCTTGAAGTACTGACTCCAGCTGCAGTCCACTTTTTGTGAATCTCTCTCACATTTTTTAATGGGTTTTGTTTCACAATCCTCTCCAGAGTGTGGTTATCCCTATTGCTTGTACACTTATTTCTGCCAGATCTTTTCCTTCCCTTTGCCTCTCTATTAATGTGCTTGAGCTCTGTGAACAGCAAGCCTCTTTAGCATTGACCTTTTGTGTCTTGCCCTCCTTGTGCAAGGTGTCAGTTGTTGTCTTTTGGACAACTGTCAGGTCAGCAGTCTTCCCTATGATTGTGTAGCCTACAGAACTACACAGAGAGAGCATTTAAAGGCCTTTGCAGGTGTTTTGAGTTAATTCGCTGATTAAAGTGTGGCACCTGAGGTCTTTAATATTGAACCTTTGCATAATATTCTAATGTTCTGAGATACTCAATTTGGGGTTTTCATTAGTTGTCAGTTATAACCATCAATATTAAAAGAAACACTTGAAATATGTCAGTCTGTGTAAAATTAATGTATACATTATACAAGTTTTAGTTTTTGAACGGAATTACTGAAATAAATCAACCTTTTCATGATATTCTAAGTATATGACCAGCACCTGTAGATACAGTAATGGGATTAAAAATAGCAAATTCTTGAATCACATTGTATTATTAATGTAAGCTAGTTAAAGATGTTATTGCATGTGGGTGGGGTAGGGAATTTCAGTTTCGCACTTAGGCTTGTTGGTGCCAGTATCTCTGCACTTTGTTTGGGTTGCGTCAACTGTAAAAAATGCAGGCTCACAAAGGTAAGTGGTGCTGAAAGGCAAATAAATGTAACTGCATGATCTTATTCGGGCCTAGGTTGGATCCATAAAAGAATTTTGTGAGCCCAAACAGTGGTTGAGAGACTCTGGCCTAAAACATTGCTACAACTTGGGATATTAAGGTCATTTCTTATAAAGCATGTTATTATTGGCGTGGTTCTAAAAAGTACTCTTTTAAAGTATAGTAGGATATAATTTAAACAATGTTCTGGTCACTGCAAATACATTCCATCAGAACGATAGAACACTTATGAAACTGTTGACTTGTTTCCGGAGCCGTTTGAGACCACTTTTCTGTCTGAACGATGACACTGCTGAAGTCAACACTAGATGGCGGCATCTTTGGTTACAGGAAGAGGAAGTACCAAAGAAAATTGGAAAACACCATGACAAACAGGCTAAAACCGCAATCTACGTCGATGTGAGGCTGTTGGTAAGGTGTGGATATTTAATGCGTAGGTTTGATGCGTGCTATCAAATACCGTAAGGGAGCTCAATAACGTACTAGTGGTTTTATTCAGTACACGTATCGTTTTAGAAACAAGATCATCTAGTTATAGGGGTGAAATCGAAAGGAAGACTATGCCGTAGGTAGGTATAATTTCTCATCGGCTGACTTCATTTCCCCTCTGTGTTAGCCTACAATAGAAGGACAAACTGGAATGCAAAGTCTCCGAAGTACTCCTTGAAACAACACATTCAGATCGATTGCGTTGTTAAGTTGACGTTTAACAACAATGGCGGATAGTGTTGGAGAGGAATCCAACGGTGCCATTGGTTCAGCCGTAGGGACAAGTCAGGGCAATGGAGCTCAGTTGTTACCGAGTTTGGGTAATTCCCTGCCGGGGCACTCGGCGAGTGGTGCTAACCCGGCCTCGCCGCCTCCTGCAGCGGCCGCCGAAACTGGCCTAGCCGTAATGGATCCAGGTATAGCGGATTCGATGAGCCCTGTGGACAGCGCATATGGTAGCGGAGTAGATGTTCTGAGCACAGCAATGAACTCTGCCGTTTCGGCCCCCTTTCCCGTGGCTCCCACTCTTCCTCCGAGCATCGGACTGGGGGTCACTGGTGCTCCAAATCTGGCCGGAGCAGGCCTGCTGTCGCAAATTCACGCCACATCTTGGGACCCCACACTCAGCACAGACTGGGACAACGAGAAAGCATCACAGCAGTGCATTCTCAGGATAAAAAGGTAACAGCCATACCGTTTGGCTCTTTGCTGTTCCTGCTTTTGCGTCTTATCTGACCGAATGTTTACCCAATCAACTGACGGTAAGCTTTTAGCTTACTAATGTTCCTTGTAAAGCATATGGCTCTAAGGCTAACAGTTTCTGAGCTTACTTGACTTTTCTATATAGCAAATTAAATTGCGAAGTCATCCCTGGCTCGTATATTTTCCTTGCCAAATGTAGGCCTCTATTATAATACTGAGAGTGATCCAATGAAGACCTGTGAGTCAGTTTGTTGTGACAAGGCCACCTGAATATCGTAAAGCACCTGAGTCACATACAACTTCCTACTATATTGACATTCATCACGGCAGACTTGCCTGGCTTGCTGTAACACTTGTCATATCTCCATTGAAAGCTTTTTCATTAACTTAACAGAATTAAAACAGTCGTATTTATAAACCAAGTGAGGCCAGATGCCCTACTTTTGTGCGAAACTAGAACATATAGCCTAGGCCTAACGTATGCAAGGACGTTGGTATCAGTCAGAAGTAAAACAAGATGTGCTGCCATGTTTCACAGACGTTGTGCATGAAATTGGGGCATTTGACAGGTGTGAAAAGAGAGACGGGTGAAGGAGTGAAGGGAAGTGTAGTTACAGACCTTTTAAAAGTAACTATTAAAGTCTTCTGGTGGCGTTGTCCTGATAATGTAGGCTATAGTTTTTCCACATAACCAAACCCAAGAGGTTGTCAAAAATCATGCCCCTAGCAAAAAAGCAACACTGACTTCTGTTTGTGTGTGGTACAATTTTAAATACTAAGACTCTTGCCACTGAAACTTTTACACTGGTCAGGTTTTGGCTTCCTGTACAAAGGTGTTTTTGAATGACATCTGAACAAAATCAAGTGAATAGGAAGTTGAGCCATCACATAACACAATTTCTGTGTCAAGGTGTGCATGTGAGTTAGATATCTCTCTATTTCTTAACCTGCTTTTGTAATTTTCACAACCCTGTTGTGTTTCAGAGACATCATGTCTATCTACAAGGAGCCTCCACCAGGAATGTTTGTGGTGCCAGATCCCCATGACATGACCAAGGTATGATTCAGAAGCATCCAAATACTTGCAAGGCTCATGTACAGGTCATGACTTGTGACCAGAAGACTCCAAATTTGCCACTTTTATGGCATAGCCTGATGTCCCCTGTCTGTATTTTCTCACACCCATTGCACCATTAAAAGGTCTCCACAGTGTTAGGTCCTCTTTTGGGTAGGGGAGTTCAGGAAGTGGTCAGTGTCTGATGTCTAACTGACTAACTGGTGAAATAATTTCATGCTAAATTGTGGAGTGACTAGAGTCTAAGACGTCTAAGGTTGCTAAGTGTTCTCCCAACAACAGTAACTGGTCATGGTAAAAGGACATCCACAAGTATAAAACTAAAGTGATTTACATGTGCAATATCTTACTTGAGCTGTGGAGTAGGCTAGTAACAGTAGTATCGTTAGAAGATAAGTGAATCAGTGGGAAAGCAGAGTGCCCAGAAAGAAAACCGTTTTGACTGTTCATAGGTGGAGGTCAAAACCAGCCCTAGGATGTGTGACAAAACATTTCTGCACTGCTTAACCACATCCTGACATGCACGCTACACATCATCAACACACCCATGCAGTGTGCAGCAGGGATTTTGATATGACCTAGCTTTGGTTTCTTAGCTCACTAGTCTGTTAATGTGTTATGCTCATTTCTCAAAAAGCAAACAAAACTGATACATTCTGCACAACTTCAGTGGTTAAATAAAGTGGTGTGTACAGAACCAGTGACTGTGCAATTAGCAAACCAAAAGATGACCATCTCACTTTGTCTTTCCTGTGTGAACACTCCCATTGACAGTGTTGTATATAGAGATGCTTTCAGGTCCCTGTTACACATAGCTGGCTATCTGGTAAATCGTCACTGAAAAAAGATTATTTCTAAAAAGTCTTGCGAAAATGGAGATTTGAAAAAGCTTAGTGACATTTGCATATAGACAGGAAACAGAGTTTTACATTTTCAAACTTTACATTATGCGACAAAACAAAAAATGTATTGACGTCAGGTGCGCAACCTTTTGTTTGGCTACTGTAACCATGCATGCTGTAGGAGCAGTGCTCATTTTTCAAACACTTTTGGCCCGTTTGCATAAGCAAAGACAACTGATGTATGATGTCCAGGAGTAGAGGACTGCTCATTCGTCAGTCGTTTTGCAACAACTTTTCCTCCCACTAAACAAAGGGTCATCTTTTGGTTGGTTAGCTAAATGCCAGGTCACTACATAATTCTGTCGACAGCATAGTATTTAACCACTGTATCTATTTAACCCCTAACTGTGTTCATCTTCTTCACTTTTTACTTTTCTTGACCAGACACTGACTGTAGTAGTTTCTGTGATTGGACAGTGTTTTAATAAAGCATTAGTTACTTTGATTGCTGTAGTGAAGATTCAGAGCTTCCACGGCACTGAACAGCCATTTTACCATTTCAGGAGATCGATGGAACAGCCATTTTACTATTTTAGTAGATCGCCATGAGGGGTGTCCTGCTATGCAGAAATATCAGGACATCTGCCAGACATGGAGAATTATGTATTTTCATTCTTAGGATGGAATCCTTCTTTTATTGCTCAATGTTTTTTGACACGTTACCAAGGAAACGGATAACTGTTTGGGTTAGTGCCCTGCATATCGTAGGGCAGGAAAAAGACAGGATAAACATTATTTGGTGATCACTTCCAAGCCTGTCCTTTTCATATAATAGGGGCTTAAGATCTAGAAGGGATGGCTAATAGCATAATTATAACCCGATATATGTCTAACATGAACCAATTCATGGAACAGAAAGATGTGTAATCATTAAAACCACATTTGATTTTGCTAGTTTTGGTCTGTTCTTTAAAAAAGGTCATTAGGTTGCTAAAAATCTTTGGAACAAATTTTGTTCCTTAATAATTGTGCTTTCAAGGGGCGATGTGTGCGAGATAATTTCCCCTTTGCCTCTGTTCATTGTCAGTGCTGGTCATTTAGACGTTGTGGTGAAATGCTGCTGTCTGTCATTATCCCTCCCACGCTCTATCACTACCCCCCCCCCACCCCACCCCCACCCCCTCTTTAGATCCATGCGCTAATCACTGGGCCATTTGACACACCCTATGAAGGAGGCTTCTTCCTCTTCCTGTTCCGCTGTCCTCCGGACTACCCCATCCACCCTCCCCGCGTCAAGCTCATCACCACGGGCCACAACACCGTGCGCTTCAACCCCAACTTCTACCGCAACGGCAAGGTTTGCCTCAGCATACTCGGGTAAGTGCCACACTCAAGGATGCAGTCACTTGTCCATGAGACTCTTATGTGTATACCTAAAAAAAGGTCAAATTCAGCTTTCTTGTCAAAACCGAATGTACAGGTCATATTCAGGATTTGAAATTGTAGTGCTCTTTCGGTCCACAGTGTTACACTAAACATTTTAAAAACATAACGGTATAAACATAGCAAAAAACTATAAAAGTAGAAAAGTAGAAATACATAATTTCTCTGGAGTGCCAGGTATTTCTTGTGACCAGGTCCTGGTGGGTTGCAGTGAGCCAGGGCTGGAGTCACCACTTGCACACAGGAAAGAGCTTTACCAATATTTTTATTGAGCAAGATACGCTAGGTCCTCAGTAAAACTCTCCAGTAAACAGTGATGACTACTCATTTCCTACGCTTACGTGAGTCTTGTGGTAGGTCTTGTGTTAAAGTGGATGTTGGTTTGAACTGTGCATGTACAGAACACACTGCTGTAGAACAGCCTGTTTCTATTCCTGTTCCTGCTTTGATAACCTCATGGTGGTGCATGAGAACCAAGGACCCTAGGCACTACGCTGAGATTGATGCCAGGTACCCAAAGCTAAATGGCTTCTCACAATCCATTTGCACGCTGTGCATTTTTTTTTACCCTTTCCGTTTTTTTTAAATGATGCACCGAGATGTGGTTGTCCACCAGAGGGTGCTCTCTCTATTTAGGCTCCAGTTAGATAAGGTTGATTGACACGTTGTAAATCAGCAGGTAAGACAGGGTGAGCGAACCAAACGGTCAAAGGTTTTCTGCAGCATATGACTTCATTCTTTTTGTCTTAATCGGCTCATTTCTATGAGGACCTTTAAACACCACGTGCCCAGTCTCTGTGCTGTACTACACATAACTTTATTGTGTTTTGGGCATAACATCTAATGCAACAGATTTTTGTATGTGTGTTGGACCGTCACCTAACAAAGGAACACAGAGGTCTTGTAGCTTTTTTTAAGTATATATTTTGGGCTTTTGTGCCTTTATTGAGTAAGGACAGTGAAGAGTGGGACAGGAAATCAGTGGGGGAGAGAGAGATGGGGTAGGGTTTGGAAATGACCCAGGCCAGACTTGAACCTGGGTCCCCAGGGGCACTTTGCCCCTTCATGGTAAGGGTGCTCTACCTACTGTGCCACAGCACCCTCCAGAGGTCTGATAGGCAAGCTGTGTCAAAACCTGTGCCACCACCTGTGCCTCCCTTGAGGGCTCTCGACTCCAGCTTCTACAAAGTGCAGCGCACTGTGCTTCCGATGCTCTATTAGTTTAGATTCTATTGTTTTCAATACAACCCCACACACCTGCGTTGGAACTGCTGCCAATGGCGTATCGATTACGATTTGAGTCTATTTTTGTCAGCACCGCTCATTGAAATCCATTGTTTATCATAACAGCTGTAGATGATTTGGAAAGCACGGCACACTTTGTCAAAGCCGGTGTGCCGAGTCCTTTAGTCAGTCTGGTAGTTACAGGCAGATCAGCTCGTGTTTGGTGTGAGTTAGTCTTTACAGGTTTGAGAAACCAGAAGTTATAACCTCAAGAACCATAAACATCATCAACAAAGCCTTAAACCATTAGTATATTTTGATGCTGGATCATAAGGTTATATTTCAGATCAAAATAAGCATGGTGAGTAGCATATAAGTAACCCAGGTGTCATAATGTGAAGCTGAAACAAAGATGGTAGATATGCCAAGATACTTCATAGTAGTTCATGTCTATGGGAGCAATGTGGGGATCAGTTCCGGGTGCATACATAGGAGTGTAG
>CM059266.1:20085321-20252821 GCA_030347295.1 Setipinna tenuifilis | reverse complement strand
GGTACCCGCGAACAAGCTGTGAGTTGTGAAGGACTCCCCTCCCATCCGCTTCCTCATGGCTTGACATTCGCAGATACCATCACTCACACATGTAGACTGATTGGCTCTGTTTGGCTTTGTTTTCCTTTAACAGCCTCTTTGTTTCATCGAGCTCTCAGTAGTCTCAATTATGGAGAACACCATCAGTGCAGACACACAGGCAGAAAAATGAAGCATGTAGCCTAGCCTGGTTGGTGGCAGGAATGGGATCCTTTTTGTCATCCAACCTCTAGCAATGTATGATGATGTTGTCCACATAACAGCTGACTCTGGTGGGTCTGTCTGCATTACTATCCAACTCATATGATTGCAGGATTCAAGGCTGTGAGATGGACACACAACGAATGCATCCTCTTCACACAGCCCTGCAGTTTTCCGCATTTTGTGATTAAAATAAAACAATTGCTGTTGGATTTGCAGAGGGACATGCCACTCAGTTTTGTTTTTGTTTTTGTTTGTTTGTTTGTTTGTTTGTATTTGGTTGTTTTGTTTATTTTTAATGCCAGCAGTTGCTGTGGTCTTTAACTCTTTAGGGGTGTCCCTGTCCCATCTGCATTGAAAACCCTGTGGTGTACAGTAGTCCTCTGTGAGATGTGGTGATGTCCACTGGTTGTGTTAATGTTGTTGACCCAACAGGTTGACGCTAAAAAGAGACGTGAGTGCACAGGAACTGCGATAGCGCTGCTTTGTTTGAACCCCTAGGGCTGCACTGTCTCCAGGTAGCCAGGACAGAAGGTCTTTGTGCAATATGCAGGCCACCACAGCCAGTGAGATGTCACTTCAGTTATGCACTCCCTGCCCCTCCAAAAAAAAAAAAAAAAACAACTTCTGGACATCAGGGCTTATTGTTGTAAAGTGAGTCTGTACATCTTTCCTGTTGGGTTGTAAAAAAAAAAAAAAAGAAGGAAAAAAAAAAGAAATGTAAAGTAATTTTGTCTCTGATCAGATCTGATGAACAAGACAGGAGAGTCTTTCACGTAGTCTTTAACCTGTCCTTGCGTTCTCTTCTTGTTTTTCAACATGCAAAAGAATTGTGTAAATATTATACCAGTAAATGTATCAATCTATTGCAAATGTATAAAATGAATAAATAACATGAAGCCTGATGCTAGTTACTGTTATTATAATAGATTACGTTTTAAGGTATAATAACGTGTGCCAAACACTCTTGACATCAAATTCATTTTTTATGGAACCTTGTGGAGACTCCAGAAATGTGTTTGTTGTTGTTCCTGCTGGCTATTTGGGGTATGTGTGGTGTCCAGTCTTGTGCTTCAGAGTGCAGCACCAAGCCAGCAAGTCTCCAGAGCATGACATGGACAGGAACCGCAGTCAGCCAAAATGAACAGCAGTCTTTTTTTCAGCACCGTCCTTCGCATGGCTTTTAGGCCTTTAGCTTACTGCCTTTTGCATCAGGTAGTGTGATCAGTTTTGGACCAATTAGATTTTACTATTTGAAGATTGGCCATTGAGATTTCATGATTATATTTTACTGTGTGAAGAAAGACCAGGGTTTGGAAGAGGGATTGTAGTCCCATGAGAGAATATCCTTGTGATTGGGGGGGGGCAAGCTAAATAAGTTTTGACATTTGACATAGATGAAGCAGTGTATGCAAAACAACTGACGAAAAGGAACAGGCTTATTGAGTCACACACAAGTAGAAATCTTTAGTCTTTATTGTCACTACACAAAGTATAGTGAGATGTCACAGAAATATAGCATGAAAAAGGTTGGGCATCCCTAGGCATAGGGGGCATTGGATATTTGAGTAAAGGGCAGCGTGGTTATCAAAAGGTACAAAGTAAAAGATACAAAACGGACTTCCTGTAGTTCCAAATGGCAAGCAGTAAACTGGCCCACAGCAAACATTTGGCCACTCCACATGCTTCAGTAGCAGCAGCCCTTTGGCAAATAGCTCAGCTTGTAAATGTTCTTTGTAGCCAATAGTCTCTTGGAGGGATTACACCATTCTGCCCTGCTAAAGACTTCTATTTTTGTAGGATATTTCACGCTTATTTTGCACAGACCGGTCTTTGAGGTGTAAATACAGATTTACAGAACTAAAGGATGTGAAGAAACCCCTTGCTTTCTTCTCTGTTGGTTGTCATTAGTTGAGATGTGTTTAGCTGTTGTTGGTGTACTGCCTCTTCCTGCCACAAGAGGTCACTCCTGAGCTCTGCAACAACAGAAGAGCCTGGACAGGGCAGAGGCCATCCGAGATGCGAGTGATGGCCTCCTGGTCTTCTGTGCAGCAGAGACAACCGGCTCCTCTTCTACTGCAAAACAAAGCACTGCGCTGTCACATACTTTTACTTTAACCCATCAACTTTCATGCTGAATAATACAACCCAATAGAAGAGTAAGGAAGAGTGTAGGTCATACCTGAAGCCGGGGCCACAGAATTCTGTGCATTGAGAAGATGAACACAAAAATGATGTTAAGTAAATGCAGCAAGAAAGACAACTTACTGATGCATGATGTTAACATAAACGACAATTGTGGAATTGTGGATTTACTCACTCTAGAGTTCCAGCGGAAGGCAAACCGCTTTCTCCGCCTATTACCCCTTTGGGGATTTTGGGTTGGGGATTTTGCTGTGTCCTGAAAAATAAACAAAGAAATTGTTCACATTTTCATTACTATTCCATAACCATAACCTATGACAAGTCTGACTAAAATCTAATTCTTGAGGCATGATAAATGTGTGTTTTATGACATCTGTCTTCCAACTACTGTGTAAAAGGATATTTGCAGGATATATGCAAGTCACTGAATGACTTCAACAGCTTAACAAGACTACGGATGACCGGCCTATTGCTTGACATTTGTGCTGTGCAAGTGTGGATTTCTATTTGCGCTCAGGAATTTACTTCAACAGTCAAACCTTCACATCCAGGTTACCTATCACTTGAATGTGGAAGATGAATTCTGGCATTCCAGCTGAAAGTTCCTAATATGTGACTGATGGCCCTATAGGTTTACCTCACTGGAAATCATGGCTGCTGGCCTTGAGGAGAGGCAGAAGCCACTGCTGCTGCTGAGGCTAACCCTGTCACTGTCACTGTCCCTGCCACTGGAGCTGTGGCCACCAGAGTGCTGGGACTGGACGATGTCTATGTCCATTCCCCAGAATGGTAAGGCACGGAATACTGAAATGGCAGGTAATGGAAGCTTAGTATACCATATTGGTGTGAATATGGTCTACAATCATGTGGCTACACAGGCACATCTCACCTCTCTGTGTGGCTATGATTTCTACGGCCTGATCAGTGAAATTATTTACGGCCTCATAAATGGTGTTGACCACCATGTTCATTGCCAACTCCCTGTTGGGTCCAAACATCTGTGGCAACAAAGAAGGTAAGATTTATTGCACACCATTGAAATTGTGCTAAATATACATTAACCATATGTTAATACAAATATGTCACATTATTTGATGTATGTATTTGCATGGTAACCCTGTTTTAACCAACAGCAGTTTCTAATAATGGTAAAATGTATTGTTGCTTTGCAGTACCTCAGGAAGAACAGCATTTCGGCGGCGTGTGGTCCCAGTTGTTGGGCCTGTGGCAGCCATAGGCGGCGTGGAGCGTTCATAACACGCTCAAGGAGGTTCCGAGCGGACTCCTTGACAAAATTACTCAGGACGAGGGACCTGAACTCCTCAAAGTCCCTAATGTCCCCTGCCCTTTTCGTCTTCCCCCTCATGTCAAACAGCAGCTCTGCTGTGGCTGTAATTAGGCTGGTGAAGGCCTGGGTGCTCCTGCGGTCCTTCCGGCTGCTGGCAAGCAGCTGAAACAGGTCCTGGAAGCCCGCATAGAACCCACTGATCCAGACTGCATAGCCGGGCGCCAAGGACTGCAGGAGCAGAGTGGCGATTTCGCATGCATGCGAAACCGCCATTTTGCATGCCCGCGCTTGGCCCTGGCTGACCTGTGGCAGTCTTCTGTGGCGGATGTAGGGAAGCGAGGTGAGGAGGGCTGGCAGAGGGGTGTCCCCATCGCTGCTAGTCAGCAACTGGACAGCAGCCCCTACCCTGGGTGGCCCTCTCCTCCATGTGCCAGCAGACTTTCAGGGCAGGCATGAGGATGTCCAGGGTCAGGAAGGACACACAGCGCGTTATTTTAAACACTGCCCTGTCCATTTCCTCCCTAGACAGCTAGAGGCAAATCAGGGGGAGGAAAAAAAACAGACTCATTAATACACATACATCCTGGGTAAATAAACCACTTGCATGTGTAATTAGTTACAATTTATTCAAGATCTTAGTACATTTGTGTAAAGGTTTTTCAACAAACAAGCAAACACTGTTAGCAACTCACAAAATGTAATACACTAGAAACACTAACTACATTAAACACAAAGATTAGAAACAGGCTTACTCCAACAATGAAAGCGGAGCGGATCATCCACAGCTCCCTGAAATACAAAAAGCACAAGTTGAAGGTGTACTTTTATGGCCGTTAAGAGTGTCAGTTAACTTGTGACTTATTAGAGCAAAGGCATGATGTGGACAACAGCTGATGGTAACTTACTCAATAGAATACCGCTGGGTAAAAGATGGGACTTCGATCCCTCGAATGTCCACATTGGACACTTCGTCAAAAGTTTGACGCACAAAGTCCTATGAAAAAGACAAGCAATCAGTTTTGCTCAAACACTGTTGGGCTGGTTTCTTCTAGGCAGATTAAGTCTAGTCCTCAAATAAAAGCAGCCTTAAACCGCAGTACTGACATGGACCTAGAACAGCACCGCACGGCAGTGGTAGAATACATGTAACCTCTACACTCACTGCATTGCACTTGCACACCGCACATAAAACATAATCAACCCTGGAGTCCGGACGTAAGCAAAAACACTGATGATTGACAAAGATAATAACCAATATGATTTAGGGCATAGTTTATGTAGCCTAGAATAGCATTTGAGTTTCACTTAAGGCATTCTCCAATGTGGCTAGGTAAGCTTGTGGCTTTCTCCAAGAGCCCATGGTCCACCATATAGCTCTATAAACACACACTATACACACACATATACCTTACCCCCCCCCCCCCCCCAACACACACACACACACACACCACACACAACCTGCCCCCACCCCCACCCCCCACCCCAACCATACAGACACACTGCTTCCCAACCACTGAATGTCATTGGAAACTGCCCCACTCTACTTCACCACCTCCACAACATCCTATGCCCCCTTTTAGCCACACCCCCTCACCCCCCAACCCTCAACTCATGTTTACTCCATCCCCACTTCAGCACTACACTACACACAGCATTGCCCCCCACACACACACACACACATACACAGCCCATCATCAGCAACCCCTCTACCCAACCTTCACCACCACAACTTCAGAACCGCACTTTAGACCCATTCCCCCCACTTCCCCCTGCTCTACTTTACCGAGTATCTCTATGCGTGTGACAAATAAATATCCTTGTATCCTTGTATTATAGAAGTTATAAGAAGAACAAGAGACATTCTTTCTACATACAAAGAAACTACATACCCCGAGATCTCGACCTCCTGAGCTGGTAGCCATTACAACAGGCTCAGTCGCCATTCTAAAATACGCTTCACCAAACATGCTCGATATCAAACTGTATACTGAATACTAAATGTAGTTTTTGCTCTTTATATATACTCACGTTCCATTCTTATGACGACGTCACAAAGATAGAATTGTGGCGTCATCGGATATGTTGCTCTTGAAGCTAAAGTTCTATTAAGCATTTTATCCTGTCTGACTTTCTGAACATTCCATAAAAATATGCCGTTTTACGGCAATGAAAGTTTCTAAATTCAACATTGTATTCTAAGGGCCACAACATTCTTTATAACTTTCATTGACCCAACATTCTCGTCACAGCACTGTGGACTGTACACCGCATAGCGGTACATTAAGGATGCGCCAAATTGCAAAGGTGGTTTGCACAGAATTGGTTTGCAGATCGGTCTGCAACAATACACTTTTCCCTCAGGGTGGCGCCAACAGCTGCTGAGTCGTATACAGTTTTTTTGTAGGTTTAATTGTTTTTGCATCCCAAAGCATTGCCACTTGTAGTAACTCAATTCAATTAAATGTAATCTCATTTAATTCAGTTTAATTTAATTCTATTTAGTTTATGCATTGCCCCCCCCCCCCCCCCCCCAAAAAAAAAAAGTAAAATTGTCCAGCAAGAATACATCACATGAAAAAAACGTGCAATACTAACCAAGAATTGACACAGCTTATAAATAAGCCGTTAGCAAAAAATAGGTAAACACACAATACAGACAGACAGACAGACAGACAGACAGACAGACAGACAGACAGACAGATAGATAGATAGATAGATAGATAGATAGATAGATAGATAGATAGATAGATAGATAGATAGATAGATAGATAGATAGATAGATAGATGAACTAAAGATAGAAGTGAATACTAAAATGGACAACAGCTATCTGTCCTGTGGTTTAAGTTTAGTAGCCTAATAACAAACAATTAGATAATAATAAAGATACCACAGAATTCATAAAAAACTTCATAACATTACTCCATGTCTAAGTATATGCTTGTTACTGGACCAGGTGTTGTATGTCTACTGTAGGTCTCTCTGTTAAGTGTTTAATTACACTCTTGAAGATGGCTTCCTAAGGTCAGGTGGCAGTGAGGTGAGCAAATAGTGGTTCCACTGTCTCAGCTACTGTAACCTCTCCACTTAAACAAAGTGCTGCTGGCTGGATTCAGTTCCCAAGACGTGCATTCACAGGCACGGTTACCGTTGCCCACACATTCAACTAGTTTCCTGTGTATGGGTTGAGCTACATTAACCTTTTTAGATGTATATATATATATAGACAGAGAGAGAGAGGGGGAGACAGGGAGAGAGAGAGAGAGAGAGAGAGAGAGATAGTATATCGTTTTATTTTACTTAAGTTCTCTGCTAGTCTAGGACAAGGCTTAATCCATGTATGGTAAACTGTCTTATCAAAGTAAATTGAATAAGAGAGTGAAGCTAAGGCTAAGATGCAAAATAAATAAATGGGAACCAAAACACTGTGCTCTAAATGGAGGACTCTAAATAGAGGAAGATCATTTCCCAAAGTGAAACAATACTTGACTTTGGTTTCCTGTTACAAGTCATCGCTGTAACTACTGATACATAGTGACATCCCTGCCGATTAAAAAGGTCAGAATGGCCCTGATCACGATGGTCCACCAATAAGGTCAAATATATACTTTAGGTGGTGTAGTCAAGTCTTTGCCCCTCTTTACCAATTAGCAGAAGCTTTTATCCAAAGCGACTTACGAAAAGAGGACATAAACAAGTCACTCTGCACGCCCCTAAGGAGTCTTCACTCACACATCTTTGATTGTTTTAGCGTTATTGGTGCTGGTTGCCGGACCATTTAACTGACTGTGGTGACTCTGGTGACTGGAGAGAGCTGGGTAACTGGGTTGAAGCCATGCGCAAGGGGGGTGGGTAGGGTGCTGTTGTTCCAAAGACAAATAGCGCAATGGGTCAGTGACCTGTCCTGTGACCCCGGAGCTTCTCTCCTGAGCACAGGCATCTTGTCTCCGCCCCAGACCATGTTTGATTCACTTCTGTTAAACCAGAGGTCAGTTTCCAAATAACGAGACACAGGAAAAGGGCTTGTTGGTCTGACGATTTATGTGGCTCAATAACTCCTCTCCAGTGACTGCCGAGTTGACTCATCTTTCAGCCTGACATGTCCTTCCAGTAAAACTGAGGACTTCTAATTAGAGTGGAACTATGTCAATGAAAGGTGGTGTGTCCGTTTACAAACAGCAAACCAGAAGGAGTGATCTATTAGCCTAAATGTAAAAGGTAAGAATGAATATGGACCATATACAAATGACATTTCATGGAGCATACATTGCGTGAGAAGTGAAAGTCTAGCATGAATGAAATCAGAAGGAGCAGTTATTTTTAGTTTGTGTGTGTGTGTGTGTGTCTCCTCCTCCCTTTCTTTACCTACTGAACCCTTAGACATGTTCTAACATCAGCAACATGAAAACCAAACGACCAAATAGCAGCACTTTTACTTATTTGATTTGTTAAAACACCGAGAGTACTCTGGATTGGATATCCTTGCACGACATCTTAATTGCCTTTAGTTTAATAAGATAATTAAAGGTCCACTTGGAGTCAGCTGACTATGTTTAGTCACACTTGGTTATTGACAGCCTTATGGAATATATAACCAGTCATCTTGACACAACCATGAGAAGGAAATTGAGTATTATGCCACAGTATACAAACATTCCTGATGTGGACAGTTATTATCATTAAAGTGTGTTTTTTTTGTGGCTGGACGGCAGGTGGACCAAAATCCTTAACCTTCAGGTTGTGTTAGCAACACAGTTACATGTGTTGTGCTTCTGGTCAAAATTGACCGACCTTACATAAATGCTAATAAAGCATTTTGTAAACGTGTGAGTTGGATGTGTTTTGATTCAAATCTTTAGTAAAATTGAGAGAACTCATTTTATAACAGTTTACTTGAGAATTATAATTATACTTATGTGTGTGCTTCATTTTAATGATCTTAGACCACTTGGTTTTATTAAATAGCCAGTGAACACTGGTAAGAAAGCCTGCCATTTCCAGCTGTTAGCAGCGAGATAGAATGTGGCCAGAGATGCCGTAGAATAATATCAAGAAGTCCCATACTGATGCTTAGTCTTTCTCTTGCTCACCAGTGCTTCTGACACCACCAACAGTGAGAGACGAGACCATAACATGCCTTGGGGAAGAACTGCTAAGTAGAACTCCAGTCAAATCTACCAAAACCACAGGGGCCTGAACTTTTGGGAGATTTTTCGATACAAAACTTCTTGGTCAGTGTGGATCCTGTTGTCTCTAAATTAAGACATTGTACTATTCGACTCCAAACTGGATACCATGCAGTAAGGGTATGATGTTATGGGATGTTGCACTAACTTAACATCTAGTGAAGAGTCTGAAATGGGTTAAATCAATCACATCTACACCAGAAGGTTTGTCAGGAAACCACAGGCAGGATAATGGTTCACCCTGCAATACAAACGTAAACCCATTTCCAGTAGCCTACAGTTGCAGGACTTCACAAACTCTACTGATGTTTCAAAACTTACATCGCCCTATGTATAAGTATTATTTTGAGGTTAGTGTGCAGTGGTGTGACTCATTTAAAAATTATATGACCAGGGATAAATGGTCACATTTTTTCTACTAAAGACAAAGGTGCATATACTAAATGCAGGCAATGCTTCAATACTTTATCCTTCAGCCTTGTTCTTTCTAAAATGCTGTCAACATTATTATGCAACCTCTGATACTTCCTGTTGTTTAATCACTTGTGGATGCCATAACCACTTTGATAAATATTTTAACAACAGCCAAAATGTTTTCTAACTACATGTGATTATTGTGGTGAAATATAATGACCTCTTTGAGAGTTTTAAGCTGTAATAGTATACAACTTCAAGTCTCTGCAAATCTATTCAGGATATTGAACTGAGTTTTTTGTTTGTTTGTAAACTGGATGTCTTGTAAATCTGCAGTCTTTCATAGGATACACTCTTGTTTTTACACCTGTCAGGAATTCCAACCTCACCGACACGATTAAAATCATGCAAAGCACAGACATAACGTGCCATATGTTGAGCCTCCCCCGTCCAACCACGTAATATGTTTAAATCAACATGTTTTGACTGCGAATATCAAGAGAATCGAAACCTACAATGACATCTGACAATCAATGAGCTGTTAGTACAGCGTGTATGACGTATTTCCGATACAAACAACCTACCGAAAATGTACGCATCCGATGTGTTTAGGAGTCGCATCGAAAATTCTAGTAGCTTTCGCAAATAAAGATAATATTTTACTCACATTATTATCTGTAAACAACACGAAGGTAGTTGTATCATGTAGGCTTGTCTGTGACACTGTCTCGCACTTATTTTGTTTCAAACATAATTTCATTTTAAGCCACTTAAAAAGTGTTGTGGTTTGACTAGTTCCTCTTACATATGCACCGTTCCTGAAGTATGACTTCAGGCATATCAATGCACAGTTATGTTAAGAAACACATGAAGAAATGCGCGCAACAAGGATTATGTATTTACAATTTATAGAAAACATTATTGTACCACGTTCATATGAGCACCGCTCAAAATTTCTCATATGTTTGAAAATCCATATAACAAAGCTCTTTGACTGCATATTCCACATAGTAGTAAACAGATTAAAGTTTTTTTCTTTATGAAACACAACAAGACAATTTTCTTGTTTTATATTTGTGGTTTCAGTTAGTAGTTTGCGTGGTGTTTTGCAACAAACAGTCCGTGTCCTTTACGTGAGTATGGGTAGAATTTCATCTAGTTTGGTAATGTATTTGATCCTCTATAAATTCTGTCAATTATTTAAAGCAGAAAGAGCTGGTATGTGGTGTGCACAGAAGTTGTAGGCGTCCAAAGACTGAAAATGAAAATGTGTGCACCAAATGTGTAACAATTTTGACGAGTGTTTACAACAATACAGTAACACATAACTATACGCATCATGAACACCGAAACGGACTTAGACGAATTACTGTTCAGCCTACCAATTCATACATGTGGAGCCCAGAAATATTGTCATGAAAATGTTTCCATTTGATTCCTGGCGAAATTTACGGCGGACACATAAGGACCCACATTAACAAAATTTGTTTCATATAGTAAAATGCTCACAAATAAAACATGTTTTGCAGTCGCCATGCTGTTGTTATTGCCAATGGATTTGTGTGCAAAATTTAAGTTTGGTAAAAACCCGTTTCTTTCCTGGCGTGTTGATGTTCTACCAAGATGTGTTGTCGTGAAATGTCCACATGGTGGAAGCATGCACGTGCGAGATGGAGCCATGTTGAAAGGGAGGCAAATGGTTAAAAGTTTAGCCCCTATACAGTTAACTTTATTGATTGTATTTGTCAATGAAATGTTGTAAAGAATTGTATACACAGAGGCAGAGAAAACAAGATGCCAACACACAGAAGTGTGTAACCCAGCGAAATAAACATCCTTAAAGAAGTGCAAAAAATTGGTGTAGTATGCAGGGGACATATTTTCTGTCTTGCAAACTTTTCGAACCAGTTGTGGTCTTTATCGAAAGTTCTACCGGCTTTGAAACAGAAAATGGTTCATTTTCGTTTGTGTCATTGTGTCTAGCTCAGCTAGGCTTGTTTTCATTCGCGTAAAATAACAATACATTTAAAACAATATATCAAATTAGACGCGTTTAGCAGACGTAATTTGAATGTCACTTTTAATTAAAACACATTTACACAGGGCAAAACAAAACAACTAGTGTGTCTGGTTATTAAGAGCTCGCCTAGAATGGTATGAAAACTGACTGGTTTGTTGCAGCAAAGTTTTCGCGCGCCATATGTCGGGGAGCACATTGCTCATTGGAAGAGGTCTTTTTTTCTCTCCATTTTGTTTGAAGTGAGGTCGCAAACAACTCAAGCGTGGGTGGACATTGTGGGAACGAACATGCACGTCAGAATTATTTCGTGATTCGCTGCATGATATGCTCTTGGTTTTTGAGGAACGAACTCTTTTTTGATGGGACCTATACCTGCATACTTTAATTTTGTTTTCTATCTTATATTATCCAGGTACAACAATATTTCTAATACCTTCGAGGTCAGAGTTTTCATGCCTGAAGATATATGCTTTCTGCCCTCTGTTTTTTTTCTGATTCTGGTTTAATCATATCTTTTAACAATGTATATTTATGTACCAATTTTTGTCCTTGAAGTAATCTGGCTACACGTTTTAAGTTGAAACAATTATTTTGAACTAAGGATTTACTCATAAAGGCAAATGTTATGTTGATACAGCATTCTATTGCATGTTCTTTTTGTGGTTGAGGTATTAATGTATTTACAACAAAGGGGATAAAGTACTTTGCCTTATAGGATGCTAATAAAGTTTGCCTTATAGGATGCTAATAGTTTGCTTTTCTTTGTCTTTTTGTGTTCACATATGTTGGCATATCCCAAGTTAAGGTTTTTCACAACTTAAGCCATATGGATGAAATTATTTACTTCAGATTTTCACCCTTTCTTTAATGTCAAACCAATGGGTGACTGTTGGCTCCCATAATCATGGTGATGCCCCTGAAATAAATCATATATTAGCTACAGCAATAATGCCCACTCTGTGTTTTACATTACATAAGTAATGTCTTCATGCATTACAATTCCAACTGATAGCACAAAGAACTGTTTTCGAGATACGTCTTCATCAGTGTCGTGTGCATGCTCATTCATTTGTATATTCTGCTTCAAAGATTTCTAAAATGATTAGGAGTATTTCTCATTCTTGTGCATAGTTTGAATTTGGGTCTGTTAGCAGCCACAGTCATATTGCAACTCAGACTATTTTTTGTGAATACTTCCTCTTGATGAATACATCCCTCAGTTTAAGAAATGGGGAAATCATCAACAAAGTTGACCTCTTTAAAAGATCATGTGCAACAGTTGTGTGCGAAATACTAGAAAGAAGCATAAAACTGGCCAAAGAGTCCTCTGCTGAGTACTTTTTATTAGCAGTCGATTATGCTTTCATGTATCACCACTCCCAAGTAATGACTAAATCTGGATTAGGGGTAAGAATGGGGGAGGGTCTCGGGGCAATGAAGATTATATAATATTTCTGCAAAGACAGCAGAAGAGGGGCTCACAAAGTATGCAAAGCATTGTGGGAAACCACTGGCTTGTCAATCACTCCCAGTTTCCATGGGAATACAGTGGGGGGACTGACCAACCAATCATGAGTTCAAACATAGGTGAGGGAGAGAAGAGTTGCTGGAGGGCTCCAGGAGAGCTTCATCTCAGCATGCTGATTTTGTGTGACTAATGCTCCAGAAGGCATCATCTTGCACCTATTACACATTTGTGTGGAGGATAATGTTCTGCGTTATCTCTGCAACTGCGCCAGTCTCCACTGCATTTATTATTTTCATCCTGTAGCCTGAATGTTGTACAGAGAACAACCTCTGAAAGTCCTTTCACAGACTCGTTTTCTACACACATACATACATACACACATACATACATACATACATACATACATACATACACACACATAGCACTAGTAACTGCACTAATGTGGTGGCTTCAGAGGCAAACGAATGGCACGAGCAAACAACTGGAATTTGGCTGAAGGATACAGGGTATTTCCCCACTTCATGCGTTTCTAAAGGAGACTAATGATTTGGCAGTGGCTGGCAGACACCTTAATAAGCCTTAGCCATTTCCAGTGTATGCATTTCTCTGTTTTTTATCACTTATACACCTTTCTCAGAATCAGAATCATTTCATGGTAGATAGTGTCTCTCCATACATTCAACACCAAGTCAAACAACATAAGCTGAAATAGGCATGTCTCACACAAAAAAATGGTGCGCATTCGCTCAGACACATTAGCTCCCTCACGGTGACTTATTGAGATAACTTTTGCCAGCTGGATTACAAAATCATTTTGTGCTTTGATTGCTCTTATGGGGCCAGTTGTCCAGTTGTCATGGTGAATCAGAGAGGACATCTTTTTGTTGCTACAGTCAACACGTCAAAGAGCCCATGGCATACTTAAAGCTTGCGCACAGCTCAAGAGCACAGATTATATTACCCGAGGGAGCATTTGTGTTCAGGACATTGCCTGCAACTTTTGAGATGGTCAGTAAAAACTCCTGTTTGACTAGCTAAAGCTCTAGAATGGGTCTGGCACAACTTGGGTGAAGGGGTTTTTTTTTTGTACCAAATCAGGACCAAACCAAATGTTGTGGGTTATACAGTGGTGCCCAGTTCCAGCCATCATATCTGGCCACACACAGCCAAAGTCCAATCTTCAAAAGGTAAATATTTACCACCTACTGTATCTATGACACAAACTACGCAGACTTCTTAATCAGAGATCAGTTGATTATGTTCAATGATTCCTGGCAAGGAAGGCGCAATGGATACTTGGGTACTTGATCTGTTTGTTTTAGTCAATCTTTGAATCTTCCAGCAGCACCAACCGGTCTCTCTTTCCAACAGCTACAGGCTGCCAGTCCCTATTTCTATAAGCTACAGGCTGCCAGTCTCTCATTCTATAAGCTACAGGTTGGTGGTCTCTCTTCCTAACAGCATGGTAGTGATCTAGTCCACATGACAGCAGCACCAACTGGTCTCTCTTTTTAAAAGCTACAGGCTGCCGGTCTCCCTTTCTTACAGCTACAGGCTGGTAGTGATCTAGTCCACACAACAGCAGCACCAACTGGTCTCTCTAAAAGCTATAGGCTGCCGGTCTCTCTAACAGCAAAAGGCTGGTGCTCTTTCTTTCGAACAGCTACAGCCTGATGGTGATCTACTCCACACAACAGCAGCACCAACTGGTCTCTCTAAAAGCTACAGGCTGCCGGTCTCTCTTTGTAACAGCTACAGGCTGCTGGTCTGTCTTTCTAACAGCTACATGGTGGTAGTAATCTAGTCCACACAACAGTAACACCAACCAGTCTCTCTTTCTAAAAGCTACAGGCTGCCGGTCTCTCTTTCTATAAGCTACAGGCTGCTGGTCTCTCTTTCTAACAGCTACAGGCTGGTAGTGATGTAGTCCACACCAGGGACAGGTCTGCTCCGAAGAAAGCGCCCTCCTGGAATTGCAAGAGGACTGCACCAACCAACCAACCACAGAGCAGTCTTCCCCAACCCCCACTCTATCCTACACCATGCTCCCTGTGCAGCCTATGCAGCAGTCCCAACTGGCTGGGTGTGTGTGTGTGTGTGTGCTGGAGCTTTTCATGTCAACAAATCTCCGCCATTAGGAGGCTACTGGGCCACTGTTCTCTGGATAGTTCTATGATAGTTGTTATAGTTTTTAAATATTTCACCTTGTGACCTTGCTGTGTTAATTTAATTGTACAGACAACTGTTCAATGACAATAAAGGTCTTGAAGTCTTGAAAAAATGAAGAGTTTGGAAGAGAATACATTAGGGAGCCACTAGTAGTGCTAATTTTCAAAACTAAGCGTACTGATGTCCACCATTTTGTTTCCTGTGTTGTATTGGTTTCTTCCATCAGTCTTTAATTCTGATTATACCTAATTATTGCAGTCAAAGCCACAAACCTCAAGGAATGCAGAAAACAAGAAATTACTTATTTTGACTGTAATGAAGGAGCAGCTCCTGATGGCAACACACACAGGTATTACACTACACTTTGTGTAAATTACCTGCCATTTTCATTAAATGTACAATAAGAGCCTGGGAATCTGGTTCTTTGTTTGCATTAAAGTAAAAAAGAACACAAATTGTGTATGCCTACTTCTGAAAGTTGGAAGTCAAGTGACAAGAGACCTTATTTACATATTTAAATTACACTCACTCTTTGTAAACATAAGAGAAGCCATTCTATGTTGCTGATTGACCCACAACTATTTCAAATGGTAAACTATTCTTGTTTACCTGATAGGAAAATTAAATGCCTGAAATTAAATAAATATTTGATGAAATTTCCCCAATGATTTGAAATTGCTTTGCCCTACTATACTTGGTATGTAGTACTAGTCCAACTTGAGAGTATAATTACACTTGATTGTAGAGCATTACTGTGAAACTTTGCAAACCATACTCAATTTTAAAAGAGTAACCATTTTGAAGGGGATAAAGCCGGTGTCAGCTTGTGCGTTATGTTGATTTACCATTCCACAAAACATTACGCCCATAGGCCTATTTAAACCGTGTTAGACATTAACGTCCTGACCAACCTGGCGTAGAAACGTATTTTTTTTTTTTCATTTAACAGATATTTTAAATGCATCCATAGTGACCAACCCTTCATAATCCATGTTACGAATAGCTGATCAGTGACAGGCGGATCAGTCTGATTCAGTCTATTCGTCCATTAGCCCAGTCCAGCCATTTTCTTTAAAACAATGACAGGCTGATGTGGACGCCACGTCAACACATTTCAAACATACACACACGCTGCATTGACACAGGCCAAAGAGGTTCAGTAGTCTAAATGCCGACTTATTGTAGTCACATTGTAGCCACGCTTGTTGACGCGGACAGGTTGTCCAGCTGCAATAATGTATCTGATTTAACACCGCAGTGTTGGCTACAAAACATTACAGAAATGTATTATGCTCGTTTTGGTACCGGCAGCATATATCCACTCCTCACGCTGACTTCCGAAACAGCCATGAACTGCGTTTGGGTTGTGCCCCGCTCTGAAGGCCCAGTGTTTTCAAAATCCTCCATTTTGAGATCCGTCCGTGGTACAAAGCGCCACAGCACCGCCATGGAGGCTGTGGGGAGTGGCCCAAATCTGGTGTTTGGTGGAAGGTGTACACCTAATCTGTTAAAATAGAGCTTGTAAAATTTCCTTGGCCTTCTCTACCCCACCCCCTTGATGCACGGAGAGCTAACCATGCTGACCCACTGAACCGCAACTGGCCCAGGTTTCAGCGCAGCGGTAGAATGCATGCTAGAGGGGCCTGTGTGTAGAGTGGAGTTCCCACATGGGGGCTACACACATCATGGCGACCAAACCGAGCAGATTTCCTGGTAATCGTTGTATTATCGAGACATTTTGAACCATTTTAAACATAATAAAGGCAACTGGAATTTGTTGCACACCGCAATTGCAATTGTGCCAAGGTAATACTGTTTCAATCCTTCTGGAGTTACAGATTTAACAAGCATCCATTTAATTGGTTTGTGCGTAACCTAGTATAGCCCATATCGCGGCGTCTAACCGATTATGGCCTGGTCTAAAGGCTTTGCAGCATAGTCGTGGGCAAACTGAATGAGCATGGGAGTTCCGAAAACGGCAATAAAGCTCACCAAGTTTTCATCATGTGTAGTAGCCAAAAGTAGAGCTTACTAATGCCACAACAGCCAGGTCATACAGAATTCTACTACTGCCCTCATTTTCCATGACACAATGCCTATTCTCTCGGATCGGTTGATAATATAAACACAACCATAACATTGGCTACTATCCCACCTCTGTCCTTTTTAGCACGCTTGCACACTGACATAGCTTCGGTCAACTGTGCACTACGTATGCTTATGGCTCATCTACACACGGAACGTGAAAACGCATTGCACATAGCAAGTCTCATTTCTCCAGCACACCCATCCGCTGTGCTGCTTAGAGAGAGAGGAGGGACGGCCCTTTCGAGCTACTCGAGACCACGTGGTTTCCTCTTTGCAAACAAAAAATTAGTAAATTCTGGTCGGTTTAGAGGCGGTGCCATTCCTAGTCAGAAGGATCTGTGACAGTGCAGGGTACAGCTCGAGGTTGAGGGGCAGAGAGAGGAAAGAATTTCTCCCGATCCCGCCATACTTCTACCACTATTCCACCATAACCACCATCAAATTCATTCAAATTGATACCATTTCTACACTGCGCGAAATTCGCCTGGGTTGGACGCAGTCAAGGTTTCCACTTCTCTACTGGACTTTATCTGACTACAGCATTAGTCCACTATTACCTGAACTTTGCGCCTTTTTGTTTTTTGGATATTGTTTTGAATTCTAAAATTGCGTTTCTACTTACAGCTCGTTAACGTCTACAAGTGCTTCTATAGTGCAGCCTCCTTACAGCCTATCGTTTCTTGTGATATCATTTAGACCGTTTCGGTGAAGTTTTTTTGTTTGTTTGTTTTGATTTCTTAATTTCACTGGAGAGCCTGATACTGTCATCATGAACAAGCTTTATATTGGAAATCTGAATGAAAACGTGACTGCAGAGGACTTGGTCAAAACCTTTGATGACTACAAGATCCCATACTCCGGACAGTTTCTCATGAAAACTGGCTACGCGTTTGTTGATTGTCCGGACGATCAATGGGCTATGAAAGCCATTGAAACATTTTCTGGTAAGTTAATTGGCACTGTGAAACCTTTTGCCAGCCTTTGCATTTAATGGAATTATTAACTTTAGATTATACACTACGTAAAATATACAGCGGACTGTCAATTCCCATTGCCCTCACGTCTAATGTCCCGAACCCAAAAATCTACTTTTAAAAGGTTTAAGGGGGAAATATAACCAAATAACCCACATCGATAATTTTAATTAATTGAAACGAGATGACGGGGGTAGACTAATGTGCTTCCACGAGATCCAACTTTTGAACGAGAAGGAACTCGACGTGAATGACTGTACACCGATGTATAGCAACGACTTTCTATGCCTTAATCAGTTTTAAATGTATTTTCAGTTAAACGGTATACACTGGCGTACACTAGAAGAAAAATGGCATTATACATCAAATGCATAGACCACATTTTGGCCTCTTGTAAACACGGTTTTATTGTAGTTCCAACGCTGAAGCCACTTAAGCTGTGCGTGGTTCAACATTCTGTATGCTCGTTTCAGCTATAGAATCACATCCTACCCCTCCCCCTTTTGGCTAATAGGACAGTATAGCCAAGATAAAATACTAACCCTTTTCATGTATATTTAACGAACATACATTGCAACCAATAGTTACCCGGTGTGAAAAGACGACCATACACCGTTTGTGTGATGGAATAATACATTTTTCGTACTCGGGTCACATTTAGGCCCTTCTGGCTGAAATGTATCTTGGCGATTTTCAATGTATGTAGCATGTGATGTGCACTATAGCGCGAAGGTCGCCATGCTTTTGTGTGTTACGCCTTAAATAGATCAATGCAAGAAGTTCCAGGCACGTAAATGGTTTACCCTCTGTTCCCTACTAAATGTTAAATCATGTCTCAAAAATGGCAGCGTGCTTCTATGCAACTGTAAATGGAAATAATCTATTTTTGAAAATAAGGGCCACGGTGCCAGTGTGCTAGGACGGCGAGTTAAGCAAATGTATTGCTAAGGTATGTGCACTATAAGTGTCTAGAAGTTCATAGAGTAAATAAATGGCAATTGTTGAATAACTTCTTAGACTACTACTTCTGTAGGCCTAAGTGAGCAACTTTTCACCCATTTGCTCCCTGCTAGCCTCAAAGTAGCCAACAGTGTCTAGACCAATACGATACAATTTGATACAATAATTGCAATCAGTCATGTATTTCATGTTACAACCTAAGCCATTTTGAGATTGATGTGTGTAGTTTTCGCTACACAACAGTATAAAGGGTTTGGGGCGATAAAGCGTCGAATTAATGGCGATAGTGGTCTAATTTTTGTTAAAACATGTTTTTCTTCAGGTAAAGTGGAACTCCATGGCAAACGCATTGAGGTCGAGCATTCTGTTCCCAAGAAGCAAAGGTATTTAGCCTTTTTTTCTGAAAAGACGCCTATGGATTGCTGCATCGCTTTGTACATGTTGAAGAACTAGGTTGTTTGGTGGGAGAGGTGTTGGAAAAAAAGCTGGCTGTTTTTTGAAGTGATCCTGAGATTTAGGTTGTGGCATGTGTTGATATGCACTATTTTGAACCCTCACTCGCCATGTAGCTTACAGCCTGGCGTAAAGGAACAGGCTTCGTCCTGTATGTTGAACAATGACGTGTTTAGGTAATTAATCTATATAGATAGCGTATGAGAATACAAGTAGTACGTCCGTCATATATTTCTGGATGTCTGTATAGGCCTACATGTAAAGTGTGTTTTGGTTTGGAGTGTAGGCCATTATTCTATGTACATGAGGCAAAAGAGGCTGATGTGACACAGTTTTCAGAATATTGGTTGCAACGTCATCATTCCATTCGCACATGCTCACTCCAAGCAAGGCCTTGCCACCATGAAGGCCTGGGTGTTGGTTAATGTGTAACTTTGTAAACGTATTCCACCATAACTTTGAACATTATCGGTATATCCATTACTTTAGAACAAGTTGGTTGATCAAAACGTTCCCGTCGCAAAGTTGTCTTATTGCATTACTAAAATTGCCTTATTTTGCCATCCGCTGGCAAGTTTTTTTTTCTTTTCACAGTCGACTTGGTAGGCCTTATAGGCCCTTTGTTCGTATAGTGCATTTATATCTATATTAAAGTCTGTATGTATTTGCGTTTGTTTTGATTAAATTCAAGGATCTACACAAGTAAATATGAAGTGTTGAGGGGGTGGTTACGACCCCACGAATGATAAAATAATCCATAACTATCATGGGCTTTAAGATCTTTACAGCGCGGACTATTATATTTGGAATAACTGCACTGATTTGTAAAATTCGTGTTCTTACTTCAATCTGGTTGAATAAAAAAAAAAAAACCTGTATCCTCGCAAAAGCCATAGAGTGCAGTGTTCCGCTTCATTGTGAATATTCAAATTATCAGAAGTAAAAAATGGTGGCCAGGCACACCCGCTTCCCCTCAGCCCCCCACAACTCTGTAAGGTTATGCTGTTAAGAAAATACTGCCAATATTTTTTAGCACTAATATGTATTAGGCATGTAACATGAATAAACTCGTATTAAATGTTTTTTTTTTTTTTTCATGAATATATTTGGAGTGTGGCGCAATGTGGGATTCAGTTGGTGCAAGTCTAAATATTCGCCAGCGTCTTTGAAAATTATTTTATTAAACAATAGCATTCACCTAATGCCAAGTATTGATACAGAAAACCCTCCACGTCGTCCTATATCATTTTCTCATGAGTTTGTGTAGGTGAATGTGGATTAGCGCAGTTAGGGCGTAGTCTTAATGGTAAGTTTAGCTGTGCTGGCGCATAAAAGAAGGAATCATACTAGGGTTAGTAAGTCAACTGCTGATTTAGAACACCGTACGTAAAAAACGAGCCTTTTAATGATGGTAGCATTAATGGAAATGTTACAGCAGTTGTGCGTCAGTAGATATAATTTAGAAACAAACTGTTCCGTACATTTAAGACACGTTTTTGTAAATAAGTGCACGTATAAATCACACATCACACGCAAATGTTCTACAACATAGAATGTCACCTTTGTATATGGCAGTTGAGTAGAGTGGTTTTAGGTGTATGATAGACACGTGGTTGCTCTCATTGCGAGAACTCGACCAACGTCACTGATTTGGAAAATGGCGTAGGCCCACAGTGCAACCTATGTGGATGGGGGACACTGGGGCTTTCCTTTGACAACAGGGAACGTCTCTATTTTTTTATCTTAGAAAAAAAAACAAGGTTTGATTAATATGCATAAATGGCTCCGAGTGGTGAAATAAAGCATAGCTCGCATATTGGACATAGTTTTGTGATTAGACATCTGATTAAGCTAATCGTCGTCCGCTGCGTGTTATTTTGACTTAAATAGTAAATACTATATGTTTTAGTTGTCATTTGTATTTTAATGAGTCTATGGGGTCGCAACATTATAGTCACGTGGCTGGCGCGCCATGCATTTTATTAAGAACAGTGGCGAAAAGGTAAATGTAAAATTATTCATTTCTAAATAGAAACAACGGCGTAAACTCTTTTCTTTTTTTTACTAAGCCTTTTAGTAACCCTGTGTGCACAATTTCGGTGGTGTGCTTAAATTTGTCGATAGTATATGGAAGTATAGGGACTTTTTTGTGTTCTATAATGCTCGCTCTCGTAGGCTACGCGAGTGCTTGATGAGCATTTCGTTTTTGTAAGGCCTGTATGCACATGCATATGGCTCAACTATGTGCGTTCTCCCTGTTGCAGTTTGCTTTTGTGCAGATGGCTAGACCATGACTACCAAGCCTTACATCTTAAACCCAATGGTCATACACAGGGGCTGAACTGGGTTTTGGGTGGTGTGGAGCCTCTGATTTTTTATTAATGGAAGCCATGGGAGAGAGGGATGGAGAGGACGTTTGCCAGTTCTGTCAGGTATTGATGTGCCAGACTTCCTTATCATTCTAGGGACTATGGGGCAAAGGATGAAGTTGGAGTGTATTCGTGTGTGTGAGTGGGGGTGGGGGGCAACAGAGTACTTTTTCTAGTAGTTGCTGGTATGCAGTTGAAATGGGTTGCCACCCCTCCCCCCTTACCAGAAGAAAAATGGATGAAAAAAGTTTCACGTTACAGAATTACATGTCTGCCACCCAAGCACTATAATCTTAAAGTGAACCTGTTGGCCAATCCCTGTACCTGTTTACTATAAACCCACCTTGCATAGGTCATTTGAAGTCTATCCAAGCTCTATGTGCAAACGAGGAAAATATCAGAAAGAGGGGACAACTAATTAATTTTAATCAAATATAACAGCCGTCTAAGTAGGTTGTTTTAGCTTTCCCACAGTTCAAGTACAGCTTATCCAGACTGCTACCTTCAAGCCATACATTAGCATGAGAACTTTTTCCAGCAGGGAGACTGTTAATTATGTTAGCAGACTTAATCATAATTTAGAGTTAAGGAAGCTTGTGGAAGAAAACATGGAGAAAAAGTAAGATTGTAGTGTCATTTTCATGTAATATCATTTATATAAATATATAATGTATATAAGTATTACAAGTTAAAGGAAACTTTTTTTTCTTCCCCCACTCACAGCTGATCAGTGTTGACAGGTGAAATATATAAACAATCTTTTACTCTGTGATGGCTTTTGTATCTGAGAGCTTGACAGTGATCATATCAGTATTTTTCTGGAGATATTTGGGGTGGTGCATGCTTTTTGTATTTTTGTAAATAAATAAATGTCTTCATGGCCCACTATGTTTTCTCAGAAAGACTTTACTGTGGGATTTGTTTGTGTGGTGGCTGAAACTCATCTGCAATACAGACACATGGCAAATGGCATGTGAACACACACACACACACACACACACACACACACACACACATAACCTTGTTGGCGGTGATATTTTTGTTGTGTCAGATAAAGAAAATAGTTTTCTGCAAGAATAGTTTTAAACAGATACAATTACAATGCAAACACGGTATTAAATTCTTAAGTGTAGTTGGTGCGAATGTGGCACATTTGGGATGCTTTTAAGTAATATATTTGATACTATTGTGTATAAACCATACTACTACTTTTTAATGGTGGTGAGACAGACATCTGGATTGGGCAAACAAAACATTTTGTAGAGAGTCATCAAAACAGTCATTTTCTACCAGCGGAAGTACTGGTAAACCCAGCATTTCATTTTTTTTGTGGCAGAACCAACCCTACTAACCAACATGCTCACCAGCCACCAATGGTCTTGAGTAACAAAGTCGTCTCCTATTGTGCACACCCTGTGTGCTTTCTCCCTGGTCCATCTTACATAACAGTGTCTGTGCACAGTCAGAGAAACATCAACGTGTGGTAGGGAAGAATCAAAAGGTCTAAATCCTTCTCAGTAAATTACCAATACAAAGTTGTTGTTGTTGTGTTTTTTTTATTGGGTCCAACTGCCTTTCTGATAAAATTTTGAACATACATTCTCAAAGAAGTATTAGTAGTCATCGGAATATGCATCACATTGCCCTAAAAGTATGTTTTTAATTACTGACGAAACCCTTATTTCAGTAGAAGTCAAGCATTGTTCATAAATTCCTCACCTCCTTGGTGTGTGTGTGTGTGTGTGTGTGTAACAGAAAGAAAGCAATGCTTACCTTGCCCTTGCTGTATAGGGCTGTCATGGAATGTAGCATTTGCATTTACTTCACATTTTCGTATCATGTCAGCTTTACAGACCTTACTACTCTTTCTGCTTTCCTTTTGTCTTTCATGTGGTGAAAACAGTTCTTTAAACAATGGAATGCTTTTCACATTATTTTTTTAAAAACACACCAGATAGTTTGAAACAATGGCCCCACTATTGCCCATCACCCACCTACTGCTGGTTGCTACCAACTTCCAACATGTCAGCCTATGAGGTGGAGTTAGGCTGCTAACTGTGCTGCTGGTGGTGTGTGGCTGTCAGCTACATGGACAAATGGATCCAAGTAGCAGGCTGTACAGGGCTTTTCAGTGGAAAAAAAAGGGAACATTCCCCCAAACCTGATTACATTCATTACTGTAATTGTTTGTTTTGTAAAACTCTTCAGTAATTGCGAGCATTTACCCCCCCTAACCACCCATTATGATGTGCCTTCCCTTAAGATGCAGATAGTGGCGCAGGGTATTTAAATGAACCCGGCAACACTTACGAGGTGAACTTTGATTTGCGACTCTGTAATGAAATCACGGCTAAATAAGACCGAGGAAAACTCAGCTTTTGTTTAAATGAAATATTGCATAAGGTTAGGTCACAGAGAAGCATTAAAAACGCTATAAAAAAAACCTCCTGGCTTCATGTGCATTGAGAGCACAGCCTCGCCTCCTAATCATATACGTGAGCGGTTATTGTTGTTTGCTCTGTGGGTTCCACGCCGGTGGAGAAATGGAGGTTTTGGTGCGAGGAGTGTGCAGTGGTCGCTTGTATTTTCAGCTCCACAGGCACCTTCCCTGCTCCTCTCTCCTCTACTCTTTCTTCTTCTCCCTCCCTATTCCTGCCCTTCTCTCTCTCTCTCTCTCCCTCCCTCCCTTACACACACACACACACACACACGCGCACACACACACAGAAACACACACTCACACTCCCTCCCTCTCCGAAGCCTCGGCTCTCCGCTGTAGTACTACGGAAAGCGGGGGTTGGGTTGTGGTGGGGGTGGGCTGGGGGGAAGGGCCGGCGAGCTCAAGGGGGTGCGACCAATCAGGAAGGAGGAGCACCTGTGAGTCGTTCTGCAAGAAGCCGTTGACGACATGGCGAGAGGCGGTCGCACGCGCTCGCAAATACAATGTGGGGGAGAGGGAGAGAGAGATGGAGAGAAAGAGAGCGAGAGAGGGAGGGAGGCTCGTCCTTCTCGTGATTACGGCACACATGCACATGCGACTCTGCCTCTCTGCTGAGGAAAAAAAAAAGAAAGAAATGGCTGTACGTAAGCGTGGTTCTGCTTGTTTCATTTTTTCCCCTCTTCTTTTTTTTTTCCTCCCTTTTTCGTTCTGTCCGCTTCTTGCCTCGTCTTTGTCTCGCAGTCATTCTCTTTTCCTCTTCCGCTGGAGTCATATGATCAGCTTTGCTCTCTTTGGGGCTGGCTTGACTGCATACGGCTGGTGTGTGTGTGTGTGTGTGTGGAAGTGGGGGAGGGGGCTGAAGAGAGATGAGGGTGAAGATGTGTGTGTGTGTGTGTGGCAGTTGCATGGCTTCTACTTCCTTGTGGACTTGCCTCTCTTTCCGCCATCATGGCAGTACAACCAGATCAGGATCCTCTCTGAAAGGGGGCTTGAAAGCAAGAGAAAAGGCGAGCTTTTTTTTTGGGGGGGGGGTGGTGTTCTTCTGCATGTGTGGCCGGATCTGTAGAGGGGTGGGGATGGTTGTGGGGGGAGTTGTGAGGGGGGGGTGGGGGGTGGGAATGTATGCCTTCTCTTTAAGACCACTCCCCCCTCTATACACTAGTGCTTCACCAACGTGCACCCCTCCCCCCATTTAGAACCATCTGTCCTGTTTTAAAGGGGCTGAGTCTCTCTCTCTCTCCCTCTCTACCTCTGCCCCCCCCCACACCCCCAACCCCTCAGTGTCTTTCCCTCTCTCTGCTCGCTTTTTGGCGAGTGGCCTTTGACTAGCCCTCCTCACCATTTCCCAACCCCCCACCCCAGTCCAAGTCAACACACTTTGCTCACTCACGCTCTCTCGCGTGGTCATGGTCACACAGCCGTGCAGGCAGGCAGGCGGGCGTGCTCGCCGCCATCCTTGGGAGCGAGGGGAGGCGTGGAGCACTTGGGGAAATTTGGGTAGAATGTGACGCCACTGGCCTGGAGGAAAGGATAGGATGGGAAAGGCGGAAACAAATGGGAGTCCTGGAAAATATGAGTGCATGTGTATGTATATGTGTGGGGGTGGGGGGTAGTGGGTGGGGAGTAGAGGTGTGTGTGTTTGTGTGTGTGTATATATATGTGTGTGTGTGTGTGGGTGGGGGTAGGAAAGGGTAGGGTTAATGGTTACGGGAGACTGTGTGTGTGTGTGTGTGTGTAGGAATACAAGTCATTAGGTCTTGAATGGAGGCTCTCACTCGTTGACGAGTTTGTGTTGAGGCCTCGTAGGTGCCTACAGCCTCCCACTACGTGGAAAGGTCAAGCTGATGTAACCTGGCAGTGACATGAGGAACTAGACCAAATCTCTTGCACACAAACACACACACACACACACTCTGCTGACACCGCCTCTGACACACATACACCTTTAGTCTGCCCAAGTCCCATCCCCCACTCGCTCATGTGAGCGCACACACACACACACCAACTCATGCTATAGTCTCTACGCCATTGTAGCATACGGATGAGGCGGTGCTTGTGGAACGTGTGCAAGGAGTGATTGCAGGCGCTCCGTTGTGGATGAAAGGGGTGTGGTTGGTGCCTTCACTGGTGGCAATAGTGGTGGTGGGGGTGTGCATGTGGTTGGGTTTTTTTTTTTTTTGGTTAGGCGGAGGTTGGAGGGGAGAGGCGGAATAGGGTCCATTTTGAGGCACCTCCACAGCACATAGGTGGCGGAATTGCAGAACGCTGGCAGAGCACCTATCTAGCGGAGAAGAAGATGGTTCTAGAGGCAGTTATGCTCCATACTGATTAAGGCAGTTCCAGGGAGAAGGGAGGAGGATGTGTCTCTTGGCTTTTTCTCTTCTCTCCTGCAGTGACGTGACAAGCTTTGAAGCTCAAATGTTTCAGTTATTTAAATGTGGTGGACATATGAGCTATGTTGAGTACAAGTCTGTTCAGTATATAATTTAGTAAAATCAACAGTGTATAGAACATCTTTTAAAAATGGTGTGTATATATGTATGTGTGTGTATATGTATATATGTATGTGCATGTGTGTGTGTTGGAAATGCAATATTAATTACTATTGTGTGATGCATGGCATGTGGAAGTTACCTGGACAACTTGATACCTGTGACCTTTGCGCAGAAATCTGCTTTTAAAAAAAATCTGATTGCCAAAGACTTTGCAGTGCATCACAGGACAGACACACATTTGAGTTGGTGATATCTTTACGTAACTGTGCATTTACACTCCACTCCAAGGCACTAGTGAAGAATACTTCAAACCTAAATACTCACAGCGTTTTCCCTTGTCTTACACCTCCACCCAGCTGGTTTTTGTCACTCTGTAAGATTGTGGCCCTCTCACCCTTAACCTCTTTTATTCTCAGCCTCCTCAACTGGCCCCCAATGGTCGACTTGGCCCCCGCCAAGGGCCACAGTAAACACCGCCATAGGAGCAAGAGAAAAGGAGACGGAGAGAGAGAGGGAGGGAGGGAAAGAGAGAGACAGGGAGGGGGAGAGGGAGGGAGGGGCAGAGAACAACCTTTAGGGGGTGGTGCCTCTTAAAGCTAAATTCTTTACATTCTTGTATCGTATCACGAATAGGGGGACTGGGCTGCAGAAATGACTGCATGTCCTGCACTGTCGCAGCATAGCTGAGGTGTTGGCAAAGGGACAAGAGGTTAAATAAGCACACAGGTGGCAGCGAGGGAGTGTTTTTAAACAGCTGGTGTTAAACAGCAACACTGATCAACTTGGCCAAAAAATGTCACCAGAAAATGTAGCCTTACATGAGTTGTGCTCCCTCCACATACTGCTAAATGTGAACTAAGCTTCGTGCTTTACAAAAAATTAAATAAATAGCTTGTTACTCAAAACTTTGACCTATGGCACACTTTCACATGTACATGAAGAATCCAGTGGACACATCTTGCTTAGAAGACAGTGATGCATAGACCTATACGTGGCTGTAAGTGTAGGTGGAAAAACATCATAAGTAATGTGTGCATGTATATCAAATGAACTCAAGTAAGCAAATGTTTGTGCCCTTGTTTAATCTGCCCTTGTTTTGAGGTGCAGACTGTTTGCAGTGTTATTTCTTTTCCTATGTTTTAGAACTTTTAAAACAAGTCGATAGTTTTGGGGGAAAAATATACTTGGTATTAAACACGATCTATCCATTAAATTAGGTACATTAAAAGAAATGTGTGCCTGCCCTAGTTGAGACTCTAGCTGCTAAATATCATCCCCTGTTACCAAACATACATTTTCACTTCCTTTTTTGTGTATGCAAGCATGTGAGGGTTACCACTAAAATATATGTTGTTTCTTACTCATGAACACAAAGCTTTTTGTTCTGTTAACACTGCAAACTTGGTGAACTGTTCTTTTGCTCTGCAGGAAGAGAGATGGTTGAGTTCTTCCACTTTTTATTCTGTTAGCCCTGTTGCAGTATGGCTTAAAAGACAAGTAAAAATGCAGGGGGGGGTTCTTGAACTAATTTTAGTCTGCTTGAGAACTACCTTATGTGAACATTACGGTTGAAAGCATTTTGACAGTTTGAGTAATTGTAAGCGTTAATGACTAACTTATACAAATCATAAAGGCAGAGAAAACAAATATATCAGATGTTTCACTGCTAAGCATACCAAACAAACCCAAGCTCCATTGATTAACTCATCACTGGTGTGACACAAAAATAAAATGTAAAGCCACTAGAAAAAAAGTGCCAACAATTAACTGCATTCATAACTATATTTAACCAATAGTAGAAAAGCTGTGTGATAAAGTAGATTAATGCAAATTATTTAAAGTTTGGGTCTAGTCTTTGGTGAAATAGCCATGCATAACACAGGACGAGTATTTAGAAAACAGTTCTAAAAAGTACAGAAAATATAAAGCAAGCAAACCAGTGTTATTATCATTACAAATATTTGTTTTAATTTTTTTGTAATTTTGCAGCAGAGAACAGTAGTAGTTGTGAACAGCTTGCCGCAGGATGGCAATTCAATGCAGAAACAAATATTTGTCTGTAGGGTTTAGAAGTTATTGATGTTGCTGTATTTTAGCATTGGTATAAATGTAATGTGAAAGACCACACAATCTTATCTAGAGGGTATGAGGAGTGTTGTTGCAGTTGTCTTTATATACTGACACTGAGAAGAGTTTTCAAGGCTTTCGTCAATACTGTAATAGAACCTAGCTGATCCTAACATACAGGATATAACCAGAACCTAAATAATGGTTTCAATTTAATTTGTCATTTCTGCAAATCGGTATGCAAATTGCTAATAACTGTTGTTTTTCTTAAACATTATACTTTAATATTTGGTATTTCAAATAAACACAAACATGGATAAACATACACACCAAGCAACTATTTTTACATATAGCTGGGTTTTTTTTTTTAAATTATTTCATTGACTAGTGTCTTAAATGGTATGTATGTAACAGGTAGAACATTAGACAGTTATACACTTGTGTGGTAAAGTTAATGAAATCTACAAGGTGTTAAGACAGTTAAAGTCTTTTGCTCCCTGCCTTAAAATAATGCTTATGCCATTTCCCCATTTACTGTTTACCTCTCAGACATACTCAGCGTTCTCTCTCTCTCTCTCTCGCTTTTCTTTTTCTTCCCCCTCCTCTCTTGTGCTTCTTCTCTCTCTCCCTTTCTCTGTTTTTTCCTTTCCCTACCTTTTTCTCTGTGCTTCTCTCTCTCTCTCTCGCTCTGTGTCTGTCTGTCTCTCTCTCTCTCCCTCTCTCTGTATGTCTGTCTGTCTCTCTCTCTCTGTCTCTCTCTCCCCAAATCAGTTAAAATGGAGTCTCTAGGTCACATGTCTTGCCAAACAGGCATGTGCTGGAATGGGAACACCCTCCTTTTCTCTCTCTCTTTCTCTCTCTGCCCCCCGCCCCCTTTCTTTATCTTTCTAACTCTCACACAGAGGCACACACATGTGCATGCACCCAGACCCACTGCCATCTCCTGCACACATACTCACATGTACAAGCAGAGACAAAGCATAGGGAAGGAGGTGGAAACCAGCCTCTTAATTTCTTTCTCTCTCTCTCTCTCTCTCTCTCTCTCTCTTCCTTTCTCTCTGTCCCTGTCTCCTCTTTCTTTCTCTCTTTTGCAAACACTCTCTCTCTTACACACACACACACACACACACACACACACACACACACACACACACACACACACACACACGCACTCACTCTCTCTCTCTCTCTCTCTCTTTCTCTTGAACAAAATCCTACATGTGCACATGTGTTCATGAGCTGAACAAGCAGCAGTTTGCCTTACTGTGTCAGTATGGCATAGACAGGACCCACAGGATACGCATGTGTGTATGCATGTCAATGTGCCAGTCAGATCTGCTGGATTTTGCCATTTGCTGAATGGTTTTGTCTGACAGTTGCCCAACCAAATGAGCTAAATCTTTGCCAGGATTTTGGAACATTAGCTGAAGTGGATTCCCTTTGGCTCTTACTTCAGTCAAGCATTTTGAAGATGGCCGTGCACTTCTTGCCCATTCTGGTTATGGATGTACACTTGAAGCTAATGCTACTGTTACAGCTTCCTTATTACAATGATTACAGCTATGTGAAATGCACAGATTGATAAATATTTTTGGTCATGGCCACAGGTAAAAATGTATCTAGTCAAACATCCACTGCTTGTTCTCATAATTTATTACAACTAATTTTAGCTTGCTATCTAGGTCATCGAGGTTGTGGAAAGTTGAAAAATGTAGAATATACTTTTCAGTCTGTGAACAGTTAAATAAAATAGTCTGTTTTAGGTATACCATATTTAGTGTAAACAGACCTTGCTGTAAATAAATTAAAAATCTTTATAAAAAAGTTGTGTTCACCAGGTTTCATTTTTCCACCCAGAAGATCAAATACATTTGTGTTATAATTTCTATGTGTATGCCATGCAAAAAACGCTTCACTAATTATTTTTAGCCTGATCCTCAGCATCTTTTCTCAAGTGAAGTTTTAATTGTTTGCATTTATTCCTTTAAAGCATTTAAGTACAAATCTTGATTGAAAAATCGAGATTAGAAAATCAAATAAACTTTTGAAGCTACAGAGTTGAAGCTCCACCAGACCTGTGTAAAGATGGTAACGAAAAACAGTAACTTGTGGACATTAACAGAAAGAAAAAGGGAGCTAGGGAAAGTGGCTGGGCAAGGAAGTGTTTCTGTGTTCTGGTGCTTGGATCCAGTTTAGTGTTAAAAGTATGTAACTGTTTTAAGGAACAAAAACAGGGGAAGAGACATGCAGCTGACCTGTTGCAGGGGGCTTACACATGCACTGGTGCCAGTGTCCACTCTTGGGGGACACTGTTTGGGTTCTGGTGATTGGTTGCTTCTAAAGAGGCTCAGCCACTTACGTCACACCCCACGATAGGAAGAAGAAACCCCTTCTCTTTTTTTTTGAACATGGACAACTGTATGGAGCTTGTATGTGTACCCCCTTTTTGTGAGACTAGAAGTAGTTGCTCCTTTTCAGAGAAGGTTTCCTCAAGGGAAACCTTCGCTCAAGGTGTCCTCAAGGGAAGACAAAATGTGTAGAGGGGTTTTTCAAAGCCTCTTTCTTTTGTGTGATGGGTCTTGTACTGAGTGTTGGAGGTAAAGGGTTGGTTTTTAAGAGCCACTAGGAGTTCTGAGTGCACACAGCTCTGATTTGTGATGCTTATAAATAATTGAAATATTTTAAAAATATTGTTTAAATTTACCAAATCCAGGAACTGAGAAAAATACTTGGTTTAATGGTTTAATTTTTCTACAGCAGCGATCACTTCAGAGTGAGACATCATCTGATTTTGTTAAGTCATGTGTGTTTTACCTGTTGAGTTTGATGATAGATTTAAAAATATACTTGATGGAAATTACCCACCATTACAACTGAAACAGCCTATTATGCATTCAACAAAGTTTACTTTGATTAGGTTAAGGCATTGTTGAGCAGTTTTTAAAACCAGACTACTTAATTGAGTAAAACAGGACAAACAACTTTTGTTGCAAGATTTTCTTTTAATTTGTAAAATAAGGTTTTGTAGGTACAATACAGTTGTGTAAAATGAGTTCAGTTGGAAATCTTTTATTGTGTGTAATTGAAATCCTTCTGTTAATGTTTTACATGTAAAATATGCTGCTATAAGACCCAAACCTTGTCAATCTGTTTTCCCAAGGTCAGATGTTAAACATCCAATGCATCCCAAGTAAATGTGGTGAAACATTTATGTAAGGAACAGTTAAGAATAACAATTGGTTTAATTTGTAGTTGGGGGAATTTAAAATAATGTTCCACATTCTATGACATTTTTTAGTTTGATGAGCTTAACTAAATAAGCTTATCCTGGAAATAGCTTTTTAAAACGCATTTCTGCCAGATGTAAGCAGCAAATCATAGAAGGGCAACTGCCTGGCCATCTTGCACAGATTCTGCAATACAGTTACATCTTATCTACATCCTGTCCTCAAGCTCAGCAACATGTAAAGCTTTATGTCGTGACGTCTCCCAAACGTGTCTTTTACTCATTGCTGTAAGGGTCTTGTTCAGATTGTGGTCGTTTTAGCCGTTGTGTTAAACGTTACCCGTTGTCTTCGTTCGTTTGTATTTTTGGCATGTCGGTGTTTTTCATTGTGGTCGTCGCAGAGTTGTTGCGGTGTAACAAACTGTTTTAATGGAAAACATTTAAATTGCTGTGTGTTAATTTCGACATCGACGAACGATTGTTTGTCAGTTTATAAGATGAGCAATTAGGCTTAATCAATTTAACGCTTTGGAAATGAGAAATTGGTTATGGTTTCTTATGGTAAAAGCATAGACACGGTGCATAGCCTACTGGGTATGATTAAGTCAGGAATGTAATGCAGGTCCTCTTAGACCTGAAACTGCTATCTAATCGCGCGTTTACTTTAAGGGGTGATACCGCATGAGGAGATAACGAAGTACAGTATGACGTTTGAGACAGCTTGAGGAATACATGCAGCATAATTACTTGCATATCAATCCCTAAGTGTGCGTGAAACAAGCCTGAATTCCATCTGCCCGCGCCTCGCCATCCAATTGTTTTTTTGGTCAAATGGCATTTTAAACATGTGTGTTACACTTCGAATGCACTTTAAGAATGCTTTTCTGATGTGACCGTTCGTCTACACTCGAGCCTTCATCTCTCTGTTCACCGTATCCACCCCCCTCTGTCTCTTCGGTGGGCGGTGCTGCAGCTCCGCGCGCCGCCTCTTTCACGATGCTGTAGTACTCTCGAGTAGTTTACTGACTTTATGAATGAAGGCAGGCTTCCCCCTCGACGCCAGCAAGAGGCTTTGAGCGCTGCTCGAGCTGTGGGGGAGGTGTGCGCGTGAAGCCACCGCACGGTTTGGAGCAGCACACAAGATGATTTTTCTCACATGCCAATTGCCCCCTTTTCACTTATCCGTCACTAGCAAACAAATCGTTGAGGGTTGTGTCAGAGTCACAGCATCATGTCATTTGGATGTGGATATCCGTTCTCCCTCTTTGTACCTTGTTTATTACCTATCTGATATCGATGTAAATGCCTATTCAAATTTTGATTTAACGTATGAGCCCGAATGTTTTTCCACTGATCCATTACCTGTCCTTAATTCATCAAGGGAAGTGTGTTACTGTGCAGCATTAGTTCACAGGTTTGACTTCTTAAGACCATTATTCGAGGCTGGTATGAAATGGCATATCAAGGTGAAGGGTGTTTTTACTCTAACTATTCTGTCACCGATCTTTTATATTGTATCTCGCCACCTACGGATTGACGAGCACCAGTTCATAGCTATTGTACGTCTCTTCTGTTCCCCTCGTATGAATCCACAGGAATAAGTCATTCTACTGTGTTTCATCTGACCGTTGCTCACTGTGGTAATTGGGCGTTGTCAGATGAAGATGGCTGCCTATTCGCTGGCTCATGGGGTTGAGGCTTAGCCGGGGTCGACTCTTGCATAGGCTCCTGTGATGTAGCCTGCATAAAAATCCGCCTTATGGGTTACAGATGGACCCTTTTGAAACGCTGGTACATAGAGAGGAAAACTAGACTACATTTTCTTATGGCTACATTTTAAATTGCGACCACGATAAAAGTCGCCTGCCTGCGATTTTTCTCCTTTTTAGCCCTCGCCATAAGCTTGTTTGGTGTTGGCCATATACACGTGTGTATCTTGTTTATAATAGTTTATCACTACGGGGCAAGGCACGTTTCGTCCGTTGGTCTACTCTTAGTCACCATATGATTTATGAATACATATATTTTCAGAGATATTGGTGTTTTAAGCAGGCCGCGATTTAGATTAAAGCTATCTGAGCTTTCAGATTACGCCAAGACATCACATACCTCCCTTTCTTTCTGTCGAAGTAACATGTTGACATGTATGTTACCTGGTTGGGGCTGTTTATGGCTTGGTCCGAGTCATCGAGTTTGCTTCCCCTTTACAGAGCAGGACTGCATAAACACAGACACGAGCGGTCACTGGTGGCCCCAAAGCAGCAATGCGCTGACTGACAAAAAGTAACAGCCTAATTGGATGGCAATCACGGCGTCCTTTAATAGTTAGTTTTAGACCTATGAAAGCCTATTGGTACTTATTTGTGTAATTGTGTGTGATTTAAAAAATAGGCCTATATATTTAAAAGCCGATGCGGCTTTCACGAATATCACAATGCCCGGCTCATCCATGTCATGTCTTTCTCCTGTTTCATCTAGATTGCGCTTAACTCGAACAGTCGGCAGAAACATTTTTTGTCGACTGGAAATGTTCTAGATTGGGCAACTATTTTACTCAGAGGAAGTAGCTTTGGTTAAATCTGATCTGGCCTTCCACAGAGAAAGCTGTTCTTATGTAAAATGGGGCAGGGTCTGCGCTCCCTGTAGTAGAACACTATTGCAGGGCCTGACGGTTCACAAAATGGCGTGCGCGCGTGTGTGTAATTCTTTAAGCTTTTAGAATTCACATCCCTGATATGACGCATACCACTGTAAAAGAACTCTAGTATATATCTAGTTAATCTAGTGCTGTCTGCATGTCAACAAAAAACTAATGAAGTTCACGAAAAATGAAAATGCCTCTTTGGAGTGACACGTTTTGTTCCGCCGAAATGTAAAAAAAATCCACACTCGCCTTTAATGTATATGACTTTGGGATTTTGAATTTATGAGTGTTGAAAGTAGAACTGTAACAATTTAGTTCTTTACCTCCTCATGTGTCACGTACTCGCCCTTTGAAGGCTACAATAGCCAATGATTCAGGCTCAAGCTGGCAACGCAGCCTAACACAAAATGGAGGCTCGCTCGGCTTCCATCTTCTCGTTGCAGTGTAGGTCATATTTGAGTGAAGCGCGAACTTTGACCCAGACCGAAGACACATCCCCTTTATATACCACTAAATGAATTCCAGAGTTGTTGTTTTCACCCTGGCCTGCCCACCATTACCACCCACGACACCGACTCCACCCGAGAAGAATCCGTTCACAAAACAGCAGACTCACGGAGGAAGCCTATGTGGTTTACTAGAATGCGGTGACTGTGAGTCGAATAGAACACTATTCTGTGTTCGAAATAAATCTGTAATCTAAAATGATAAAAAGTCATGGTAATTCGGGATTTATAGTAGCATACGCAGAGGTAATAAAAATAGGCTATATATATGATTTCATATATGGCCTATTATAGGCCTGAGCATGGTTTTTTGGCTTATTTAAGCAACTGTTTTATCATTCAGATTTTTTCAACACATTTACCAGGGTTGACTTGAAAAATCAGCTTTGTTCTGTGAGTATGTAGTATAGGATGCAAAGTGCATATTTACAGTCAACAGAGTTGCATGTCCAGGTGCCTGCTCAGCAAGTATGCATATTTAGTAACTTGAGGCATTACTATATAACCGTCACATACAACATCACATTGTGCATGTTTCAGCATGAACCCAACAATTTAAACTACAGCCTTGTTTCACGTTGTTGGTTCTGCGAATGAATATTTTGATGCTCTAGCATCTTAACTTTGTGTTGTGCGTAGGCCTACATGGTTTGGCTAAATTGAAAGGAAAAGGGTGAGGTGAAAGGGGTTGCTCTACACAAATATGGCGGCCTGGTCTTAACTGAAGAACTCAACCCTTTTGAAATGCCTGATTGTCTTCGTCTGCCCTCCACCGCTGGCCCTGGATGGCCTCTGGCTCCCTTTTAGACTTTGTATCAAGATCATTCCCAGTCCACGCCGGGGTCAAGGGTCGAGCTAGAGGTTGGGAGCTATTCGTCCCTGCCTTGAAGAGAACGGAGGGAAAAGCCTTTGGCTCCCCCTCCTCCCTTTTTGTCTTGGGTGCTGTGGAATTTCTCAGGGGGTAGAGGAAGAAAGAGTTACAGAGAGAGAGAGATGGGGGTGAGGGGGAAGAGGTGCTTTTGTGCTCCAAACATGACGTCGAGAAGGACCTGTTGTTTCTTTCCACTTCTGTCTTCTTCCTCTTCTGTGTTTCCTTTTCTTTTCTCCCTTTATCTCTCTCTTCGTTCTTGATCGTATGGGATAGTTAGATTAGCATTTCTTCCTTTGAGTGCACTGCTCTCCACAGTCCTGTGACATGCACACAGTTTTCTCCAGTGTGTGCTTTCTCTCTCTCTCTCTCTCTCTCTCCCTCTCTCACTCTCTCTCTCTCTTTCTCTCTCTCTCTTACTGTCACTCACTCACTCGCTCACTCCAGGCTGAAGTAAAGTCCAAAAATGCATGTGGTCATGCAGCATGGATGGTGCCCATGCATGAACTTGTCTGCATTCATGTTTGAAACCATGCTGCAGCGTTGTGAGACTCAAAAGGTATTATGTTTTTTTTTTTTTTTTTTTTTTAAAAAGGTCTGTAAATATTGTGTACCTTTCAAAAGCGTTAACAATGCTATCTAAAGAGTGATACCCACCTGCCTGAAACTACTGGGGATCTGACCAGCTATGATTTTCTGAAGCATGAAATGAACAAAGCCTGTATTTTATCACTGGGTGTTTCTTGTGTCAGTGTGGTAAAACCTGCATGCAGATGCACAGCCAATGTGGAGTAGCATGTGTCCGCTATGTTGGTGCTACACAGACTGTCTGTGCAGACCTTCCTTGTGACATAATTTGCGCCTTGTCAACTGTGTGTGGACTGATACACAGCTGAACCCATGTGGGTACATATACACGTGTACTACGGACATACACATACACACCTACGCGTGAATATAAAAAAAATGTCTCATTTTGTTGAGGTCATTGTCTCCCGAAAAGTGGAATAATCCGTCTTGTTTCTGGTATGGCTTAAGTTTCTCTAGAGATACATACACAAACTTCGGTTACAGAAGCCTAATGTCCTTGACCAAAAAAAAAGGGGAAAAAAATGGCTCTGTGAAAAGATTCTATTGCAGGATATATTAAATCAATGGGCTTTTCACTTAGTCACAGCCAGTCATAGTCTTTTTTTCTGTGAAGTGTGCTGCTGGACCCTGTTTGCAGAATCGGGTCACTATGGTTATTTAGATCTGCCATAAAATGTTCTTTCCTTTTACTATATTAATTGAATGCATCCTTTTATGAAGAAGAGTGGAGATCATGGGTATTATTGTAATGAACGGTCAGATGCGTTTTCTGATAAACCAGAACACTTGATCTGTACAGCCTGAAGTTTAATGTCTCTGGCCAAGGCATGTTTTGGTAGCATAGCAACGGTGAATGTATAGTCTGTATATTTATACATATGCATGTAATGACAAATATTTTAAATGGAAGTGCAACAGTTTTTAAGGTGGGTTCACAGGTACTTGTACAGTTTTCGTTGTTTTAGTAGTTGCATGAGGACTTTGATTGTAGATTTACAGTTATTGCAGCATTGATGAAAGCGTTTTGACACACTAGCTGTCCTTTGATCAGCAGTTTTTGGACCAAGGGCTTGGTGGGCTTACAACTCGCTGCCTGTCACATGCCCGTTAGCCAAGACTTGGATAAAAGGAAATACACACACACACACACACACACACACACACCAGTGCACACTAGCTAGTCTGTACTGTCTCGATCTCTACCTCACACACACACTTATTCATATACTCATTAGTATACGGTCCTCCATTCTCTCTCTCTCTCTCGGTCTCTCTCTCTCTCTCTGTCTCTCTCTCTCTCTGTCTTTCTCTGTCTCTCTCTCTCTCACACACACACACTCTCTCTCTCTCTCTCTCTGTGTCTCTCACTCCTAAACACACACACACACACCCTCATACACACCCTCATACCACTCTCATTTGTTTCACTCACGCCCCTTTATTAGCTATTCTTTCCTTTAGTCCGTGTGTCTCTCTCCCTCTCTCTCTTGCCCCCCACCCTCCTCTCTCTCGTCCTCCCCCCACTCTCTCTCTCTCTCCTTCCCCCTTCCTCTCTCTCCTTCCCCCCTTCCTCTCTCTCCTTCCCCCTCCTCTCTCGCCTTCTTTATTTCTCCCCTGCCTATGCCCTGTTTCATGGTGAAGGCAGTTTGGCTATTTAAAGCATCAGGCTCACTGTTACATTCACGAAGAGCTTCTGGTGTCCATTCAGGAAAGCCATGGCAAGCCACACTGGCCAGGGTGGGATGGTGCAGGAGCACACGCTTGCACTCCACCACGCCTCTCTCTCTCTCTCTCTCTCTCTCCCCCTCCATCTTGCCCTCTCTCTCTCTCCTCCACCATGCCTCTCTTTCTCTCTCTGTCTCTCTCTTCTCCACCATGTCTCTCCCTCCACCATACCTCTCTCCCCCCTGCTCCTTCACCATGCCTCTCCCTCCATCATGCCTCTCTCTCCATCATCTCCCTCTCTCTCTCTCTCCCTCTCTCCCTCTCTCTCTCTCTCTCTCTCTCTCTCCCCCCTCCACCATGTCTCTTCTGGTCCTGTCCAGGGTCTTGGTTAGAGGAAGGAGAAGTGTTATGATCTGCCGTTGCCCTTGCACATTTGCACCAACAATTAAATATTCATTCTGATTTTTATGCTTGCTGGTGCCTAGATAGCTTCCATTAAATATTTACCCTCTCACTTTTCTCCAGGACCTACAGCATATACAGCTGTGCCACACAGTGTCACTGATTTCTCTCTTCTTCTTTTTCTTCTTCTTTCTCCTCTCTCTCTCTCTCTCTCTCTCTCTCTCACTCTTTCTGTCTGTCATGTGACCCTTCAGATTCTATCCTAGTCACTCTTACTCGGCAACGATTCAGATCATTTTCAGTGTAGCTACACACAGTTATGGGGTCACATACAGGTTTAGTCTGCCTTCTATGCCATTACATGCAGTGTACGCAGGGCCATGCTTGTATTCAGAACCTCAACTCACCATCATTTTTAGAATTACAGAAGATACTAGCATTTAATTTCCCTAAGAGTAATTTAGTGATTTATTGCACAATATAAATACGCCTAAGCATGTTTCAAGACATTATGTTTAGGTTTGTCTGCCAACTTTAAATATAAATGCATTTAAAAGTGACATATGGTACACACTGAAGTATTCAGGCCCCTAATGCTTTTCAATTTCCAAATGGAGGCAGGTGGTAACAAATAATTAGTAAATTGTACATAGATGTCCCATTCTTGACCAAAATGAGTGTAGCTTAAAAAAACATTAGAGATCTCCTACATACAAATGTAATTATGTTTAAAGGGCATCAGCCAAGTTGAGCAAAAAGAGAGAAAAAAAGATTAAAGACACAGTATGTAAATGCTTAAATATGAAAAAAAAACTTCACAGTATTCAAGTATGCTGAAGTCAGCTGTCCAACTGAGCACAACTGTGAATCCCTTGGAAGCAAGAAGAAAGTGCATCACTTCCTCCAGATGCCTGGAAGAAAAGACTATGGTACTTAAACCAAGCATCTGATGGAGGTGTTATGTGTTAAGGTGAGCCCTTCACCTGTGCGGCCAGTCACACTGACAAAACTAAGGAGGGTGTAGGCATACATGGTTGTAGTGGAGGGTAAACACAAGTAAACAGAGTTTACCCACCTCTCAAATTTTAAAGTTTGTGTTTAAGAGTTTATCCACCTTTGATGTGAGTTTATCCACCTATCAATAGTGCATTTACTTTATAATACAGTTTATGCACCAAATACAACTTTTAACATTCCAAAATCACACTACATTATTTATATGTACAATCTGCGACCACGGACCATCTGAGAGTATTTACAATACTACTTGTATTGTCCATATTTTCAATATGAACATATTTTCAATATCGTTTTTTATATTTTTAAAACATCTAATGCCATACAGCACGCCGACCTCACTGTGATCTCCAAATTCATAGGTTACCTACCTTTTATTTTACCAGCACATCCCTGTAGAAGTCAATGAGAGATTTTAAGATCTGTTCATAAAATTGAATTCCTTGAGAAAGAGAGGCCAAAAAGCCATCGTTGCGAGTTCAGAGCATTAATATGAAGATCAACCTTCAGCATGTATGTAGGTTGCTTAAGAAGAAAAAAAAAACGTCCAAGAGTGCTATACATCAAGCCAGACCAACCATCCTATAATGGGGAGAATAAGGGGGCAAAGCAGAGCCTTTCTCACTTAAAAAAAAAACTGTAGGCCATTACAGCAAAGGGCTGTTTACCATGCATTAATATGCTCAAGGGCTGTGTGCTTACTCAAGCACTGGAATATATTGCCTTTTAATCTTATTGGACAGATAACATTTATCCTTCAAAACTTTTTTTATCCTTTAGAAGTCTTCTGAGTGATGACACTGTTTGCAAAGATAATGTGGAAGTGTCTTTTGTAAACCTAAACATGGTGATGTTCGGAAGGCATGGGCAAGCCACTGTATACACATATTGTTTGTAGTGATGCATTGGAGTGATTTGTCCATGTTTGTATTTGGATGTTGCAGAGGAAATTGTAGGCTTCCTCCCACACTGAACATGTGAAGGCTATGTCTGTCAGTATAGTCATTATTTTTCTTTACTTTTGCGTTGGAGCAAATGATGAATCTGCTTGAATGAAAATACGATTGGACAGTAAAATGAAATCTTTGATTGTAAAAAAAAAAAAAAAAAAAAAATCAAATCGAGACTAGAGTAGTTATTTAATGGCTGTCATTTTTTGATCCTGTGAGTACCTTCTGTGTTGTTTTCTGCTTATTAACAGTTGAATGGTACTTTTGGCATTATGCAGCTGTACCTGGAGGCTTTACGTACAAATGCCCACCAAAGCTCCTGGAACAACAATGCGGTTCATGGTTGAACTCGTCAGCAGAGTAGCAGAACGAGGAGGGTCAGCTGGGTATTATAACAGAAACATGACTCTTAAAGTTAACGAATGATTAGGATACGAGGTTTTTTTTTTCTCCCCCAAATGTAATTGTGTGGTCTGGTGATATACGTAGCAGTGGGAAACTTCAGGGTTAATGTTGCCCCTCTGCTTCGAAGTTGTCAGGTTTATGGACATGTATGCACCAGGGGTGGAAATTAACTTTGCAAATTGTGAACTGTTACCAGTCACTGACAAATAAATGATAAAATTCACCAGCCACTCAATAATACATTTATTATTTTGTGTCCAAAATTTACCAGTCCGTTTCATATTTTGCCAGCATATTTGGCTGGTGCCTGGTGCTAATTTCCATCCCTGGTGTGCCTTCATCCTTGGCGGTGTGTGAATCAGGGATGGAAATTGTACCAGCCACTAGCCAAATGCTGGTAAAAATATAAAAGTGGCTGGTAGGTTTCTGACACAAAATAGTTATTTACTGTTGAGTGGCTATCAGGCAGGGTCTGACAGGTGAGCTATTGGGCACACCCCTGGTTTCGGTAAAAGACAGCAGTCCCAGTGTTTTGTACCAGGGATTGTGTTTGGATACAGGTTTGCTCGTGTGTATGACATTAAGGTAACTATATAACTAAATTTAACATCATCCAGCTATGATCAAGCTATGCCAACCCACCCAGCTGATAAAATCCCAGGGAGACAGCATGACCCTGTCAAAGAAAAAAAAAGGCTTGTAAAATTACTTGATAAATAATTTGATTTTAAGAAAAGTTTTTAATTTCATATTTTTTAGCAAATGCTTTTCCAATTCATTTTCCTTTATTAAGTTAAATTAAATTCTCTAAAATGTAAAAAAAAGATGTATATTAAAATTAAAATTCAGACATTGTTGTAAATTGTATTTGAATTGTGCTTAACATGTGCTCAGTCATAGTCAAAATATATATCAACATGTTTGTATACGATGGCAGAGTGGCTAGTGTGTAGTGGCACTACTCAGTCAGGGCAGTAGAGCAGTCTCCCATTACCCCTCTGTCCCCTGTTTTTACCTCACTCATCACTGTGGGTGTGTCTGTCTGGATGCCTTGAGTTACAGCCAAAATGGAGCAAAGTGTGTGTCAATATTTCATTCAAAACTGTGTGTGTGTGTGTGTGTGTCTGTGTTTTGTAACCCTGTGTTTTTAAGCTGGACACTGACCCAGTGGCTTAAAACGAGCTGCTCTGTCTGCCACCGAGTTGACCGTGGAGTTGGTTCGGTGGAATCTTTAACATAAGCTTTAAGCTGCTTAGAACTTCCAACCATGGGCCCCAGTGTAGAGTAGAGAAAGAGAGAGGGAGGGAGAGAGAGAAGGAATGAGGGTGGTTAGGAAGGGGAAGAGGGTGGGTTGGAGGGAGGGGGGGGGTGGTGGTGGTAAAGAGAATGTCCCCCAGCACCACCCAGCAGGCCCCACCCACCCACCCTCCTGGCGGCCATTCCTGTGCCGGGCAGGCAGCTGACCTGCAGGCTGCCGCTGCTGCTGCTCTTGCTGCTCTGGACGCTCCCAGGCTGGCTGGCTGACTGGCTGACTGTCTGTGGGCTTTTTTTAGCCCCGCAACACTTTGACGGCGAGGGAGACCAGCTCCTTTTGTTAGACGCGCCCAATCGCCGCAGGGCTCTGGGATTCTCAGTTCGGCTCAGAGAGAGAATTGTTTTTTTTTTTGCACAGCCAAGTGGCCTATGGAAGCACCCCTACCTTTATTAGGTCTAAGAATAGAACTTAGGAACTCATAAGTATTCTTGTAAATTCTTAAAAACTTGTTCTGAACTTGCACAAAATAAACAATAAAAGAAGCGGAATTTTGTGAAGAATCTTATTAGTGTCTACTTTTCGCCTTCAATGAAGCAAGCAGCCCTAAACGTTGACTTAATATACTATGTTATTGCCCTATGAAATCATCGGTGAGCTTCATAACTAGTCATGAAATTTGTCTTGGCTTCTGAAACCTGACCCTGGAGAAGTTATCACATGGTTCTAATTTGTGACCTAGCCTCAAGAATGGATTGTAAGGTTGCACCCCTTGATGGCTGTTAGTGCTATTAAATTGTATGGCCTTTTCCAACGGCTACCAAAGTTACAAGGAAAAACACTTCATTTACATTCATTTATAATATTCATTAACATGGTAAAAATGATCATGTCATGTTGAAAATGTAGATTTTTTTAAGCTCAGAAGGTCATCAAACATTCCCCCCATTGTCAAACACATGGGGGGCTTGTTGCTTTTTGTCAGTAGGAGGGTTAATTTACCAAAGCATGCAAAGAACGATCATGGTGAACAAGAGCTGTACTTCAGGGTAAAAACGACGCAACGCAAGATGTCCTGGCCTTCCAGTTGTGACTGCATAATACGTACATCACTGTCATAATTTGGTTGTGAAAAATGTGCCGAGGGGGGGTTTACACATTAGCTGGGGTGCTGTTTAGGCAGCTAACATACACTGGACTATGGGCAATATGGACTACACTCAGGGCTCTGTGTCCTGGCAGTAAAGGTGTCCAACATGGCTACCAGATCTACCCAGGAAAGCGCAGCGTGTTTAATAATTATTTATTTATTTTATTTTTTATTATTTATATTTTTCTCAACCATGAAACCATTCTGTCTGTCTGTCTGTCTGTTTGTCTCTCTCTCTCTCTCTCTCTCTCTCTCTCTCTCTCTCTCTCTCTCTCTCTCTCTCTCTCTCTCTCTCTCTCTCTCTGTCTATCTGGTGAGATTGGTGAGGTCTATAGCAAGGTGTGCTGATGGCCATAACTCAGTGGGTCGAACAGGGTTTTACCAACCATACAGAAGAGGGTTTTTGATCTGCCAAAGATTCCAGAAAGTGTTTTTTGAGAGCATTCATTATGCTAAAAAAAGAAATATAAAGAAAATGAATAGTGCAAGATGAAGTCATAATGGTTTTGTTGAAAATATGGCTTTGAGCTTGTTTTTCACTTGATTTTTTCATTCATTCATTCATTCATTCATTCTCATTACTATTATCCTATATCACAACAACTATAGAAAAGTTTGGCAGGCGTAAATTGACGTCATAGAGTTTGGTGACCTCCTTGATCCAAGGATTCCACTGGTTTCCACTGATTTTTGAAAATTGGATATATGGATCAAAAGTTATGCACATGGAAACATGTCCAACTTTGACCTGTTGGTGCGTCTAGATCATGTGCTCCATTGACATGAAACTTCCTGAACTTTATCTTGGGACTGAATCTGTGTGCTAAATTTCAAAACTTGAAGACTTCCTTGGCATAATAATGACAATCTTCTTCTTAATTTTTATTATTAATATTATTAAGAAAAGCTAGAAACAATGGGTGTCGTTGCAACTTTGCTGCCACTCCACTTTCTTTTTAGTCCCCAATTAAATTTAAATTAAAATTTCAAGTGAGTTCAAGATTGAATTAAAAAAGCGATTCCCATTCCAATGTTATTAGCAAGTGTGTGTGTTTTTTCCATTAAAGTTGGTTTAACTCCTACTTTGTCTTAGTGTTGAAAATGTAACTTAGCTTGTGTTGTTTTGCTATAATTCGCCATAGGTATTTTGTTTTTCTTCTTTCTTGCATAATTTTAAATTGCCCATTCCCTTCGTCTGGATCCATCATTTCCTACTTTTTAATCCCAGTCTCATTTCAGAGGAAAAAAATTCCACTATATAGTGCCATAAAACCCACTTCTTCAGATATCCACTATTGTATTGCGGGTGACAGACTGTCTTGTGTCTGGAGTTGCCTGTGAAGTGGTTTGGTCTCTGGAACACACATCACATGGCTGCCTAGGGTACAGTATAGGAGGGGGGGGGCTGGGCCGCCCAACCCATGGCCACCATGTTGGCCAAGGCAGCTAGCCGTGCATACTGGGAGTTGGTGTGTGTGTGTGGGTGTGTGTGTGTGTCTGGGGGTGGAAGGGAGGGAGGGTGTGTGTGTGTGTGTGGATGGTTGGGTGGGAGTGTATGTGTGTGTGTGTGTGTGTGTGTGTGTGGATGGTTGGGTGGGAGTGTATGTATGTGTATGTGTGTGTGTGTGTGGGTGTGTGTGTGGGTGTGTTTACGCTACGCCACGCCATCTTGGAGAGGCCAGTGTGTGGTTATGGCTATGTGTTTCTCCTGTGGCAGGACATAGGGGCTACTGCTAATCAGCAGGGACTCTCCTACCCAGAGCCACACTTTAACACCCTCCCCCTCACTGGGGGTGTTTTTTTTGTCATTCTTTAACCCCCCATCCCTCTATCTCCTCAGGCAAGAGAGCGGAAGCTAGGAATGAGTGAATGTATGTGGCGTGCGTGTGAGAAAGAGAGAGCGAGGAGGTTGGAGGGCAGGAGGAGGAGGGGAGGGGCGCGTTGCGAAGTCAGAATGCAGAGAGAGAGAGAGAGAGAGGGAGAAAAGAGAGAAAGTGAGAGAGAATGGTCTATGCTGTCTTGGAAGCCCTATTGTTTTCTTTCTCTTCCTCTTCTCCCTCCATGTTGAAAACCCCCACCCCAACACTCTTCAGAACAGTGGAGCTCTGTGATTGGCTGAGCGGCAGGGCTATGTAAATGAGACAGGAAGTGGATGAGGATGGAGGGCGAGGCGAAGGCGGGCGATACACCACTGGTGCTTCCTGCGACTCCATTTCCTGTCTGACCTTTCACCCCAGCTTTGGGCCTCACATGGTTAATTGGGAGCTCTGCAGTGGCTACTGTGTGTGTTTACCTTGCAGTTTACCTTGCAGTTTAACCAGTTGAGAGCCCTGTTGCACAAGCAACGCCCCTATGCTATGCAGTCCTTCTTCGAATTTTACACTGTAGGGTTTTACATACTGTTGCACACACTGGAACTCTTCATTGCAAAAACAGAACATTTTCTAAAAAAATAAAAATTATAGAATTTTTAAAAAATTATGTTTTGAAGAGTTCTCTACCTCCAAGGTTTTTTTGAGGCACTACATCATGTGTAACAAGAATATAATTTTTTTTTTACTTTTTGTGTCAAGAAGTGTGTGTATGTGCGCTTAGTTCTTAGCGATGCATGAGTTGGTGTATTTGGCTGAGTGCGTGTGTTTTTTTTTCCTTTAAAATGTGTTTAAAAAATTCTCCATTGAGAGTCAGTTATTGTTTTCTTTTTTTGTGTTGGTGTATATGCATATATGTCCTCCATGGCCCATGCTCTTGATGTGATACGTGTGTGTGTGTGTGTGTGTGTGTGTGTGATTGAGAGAGACCGAGGAACAGAAGATCTATCCCTCCCTCTTTGGGGGGTCATAGTGGGGTCCTCCCGCCCTGCTGAGTCTATCCCACCATGCAACAGGGCCCAGTCAGTGGGGGTGCCCCACACACATCCATTCTCGTGCTGCACGGCAGGTGGGCGCCCCCAAAGGTGACGAGCATCCAAGCAACCACCCCCGTCCTTGAGTGATCCACCTGCGAGTGTGATTGCTGTGTGTGTCAGAGAGTGTGTGTTGGTGTGTGTGTGTGTGTGTGTGTGTGTTCCCCAGCTGCACAGTTTAACTTGGTCAAAGAAGGAATGCTGTGTTATCGCCATCTGACCCACAGGTCTGATAAACCCAGAGCAATCCCAACAAGAGCTGGACACCCCTCTCATGGCCAACTTCTACTCTCATCCTCCCTCCTCTTTTTCTCCTCCTCTCGCCTTTTCCCTCTTGTCTTCCCTTTTGTCGTTTTGCGTTCTTTACTGTTGTCCTGTCTCTATCTCTCGCTCTCTCCGATGTGGCCACTCACTGCCTCGTAGAGAGCCCTCTCACTGGCTTGGGCTGTGCGGCATGGCATGCTGCCTTTGTGACTGAATGCACCATTCAGCTGAAGGTAACCTTTTGAAGTGTCGATACCAGTGCCGCCCCTCCCCCGCCCCCGGCACTTTACACAGTAGTATAACCTAACCCTTACCACACACACACACACACATACTCTCTCACACCGACCCTTCCCCCCTCTCCTAGCAGACCCCTCCCATGGTATATGTTTTGTCGAAAGAATCCTGACCTTTGACCTTTGCCTAAAGACTCGCCCCCTTCGCTCTCTTTTTTTTTTTTTTTCTCTTCTTTCACCTCCACTCCCGTCCTTCCTTCTCCTTCTCCTTCTCCTTTGCTGTTCTTCTGTCCATGCCTGGTTTCAGTTCCTCCCTGTTGCATTTTTTCCTTGTTTCTCCTCTGCCTCGCTAGTCTGAGTGTGAATGTAAATGTGTTGCAGTTCGTTTTGTGTTTGAGTCTTATAGCGGGGTGGGGAATTTGCAGCAGCCACTAGCCAAAGCCTGGTAAAATTGGTAGGTGGTAGGTTGATTTCAGACATTAATAATTTACTGTTGAGTGGCTGTTGATTTTTTTTTTTTTGTCAGTGGCTGGTAAAGGTTCACATTTTATTTTATTTAAGTTTTTTCCCCCACACCTAGCGGTGTAGCCTTATCCCCAGTCTGACGCGTCCCTGGCCCCTGCACGCCTGTGTAAAGAGTTTGACAAGATGGCGGCCGTCCTCAGAAACCTTTCGTCTTAACAACGGCATGAACCCACAACCTACCCGACCCCACCCCACCCCACTACCACACCAACCCCCGCCCCTCCCTCAGAGATCCCACTAACCACCCATCTCTCCAACCTACTAAAAAAACAACAGGCTAAAAAAAAAAGCCACAAACAAAAGAGGTTGCCATGGCACCCTACCTATCAAAACCCGCCCTTTGGGCTCCCCCTCTGTGGCCGTCAGGCCTTTTCCTCGGCCCAGCCAATCAGAGCGCAGCGTGGTGGGAGCGGTGGTCTGTGATGTGCCGGGGTCATGCGAGTTCAAAGATTGAGTGGGTGGGGGCTTGGGGTTGATGCTTAAAGGCCCTGGGGGGTGGGGAGTAGGGGGTGTGGGAGGTAAATGTATGTGTTTGTGGCGCTAGGACCACAGGGTGGGGGAGTATGCGCACGTGTGGTCGGAATGGCGCAATTGAATGTGTGTCTGAAGTAGGACTGTGTGTGTATTTGTATGTTTGTATGTATACGCTCTCAGTTGTGTTTATGTTTGTTTGTATATGTATGTTGGCTGAGATGTGGTGAGGAGACTTGGGGGGGGTAAAACTTTAGATAGATACTATGGAGTGCTGACATCTCTGGGGGTGAAAAAAATAAAAACTCATCCCATCGTTGACCGTTTCTGACCTAACCGCCTTTGCGGTGATGACTGACCACTTTGTAACATTTTGTTGTGATCCCTCATGTCATTCAGGCAGCACCTTTTCACCCCTTCACTTGCATGCCTGCTCCCAGCTGGGTGGTGGTGGTGTGGCGTTCAGTTTAATCCAACCACCACCACCATTTTAGGGAGGGAGGGCTGACCTGTCTAGAGCGGCAGAGTGGGAGCTCAAAATGTCCGCCATTTTGTGTCATCCAAGTTGTGGCGGAGGTGATTGAGGGCTGTTTTGATATTCTGCGTTTTGTGTGTGTGTGTGTGTGTGGGTGTGTGTCTGTGTGTGTGTGTCCACGCCACTCTCTTGGAAGTAATCTCTTCACCGTGAGACGCTTTGGTGGTGGTCTGTGACGCCACTACATTTGATTGGCTCCCCCATTTCTTTTCCTTTGACACACCAAGAAATGAAGAGAGAAGCGAAGGAGGAGGGGGGGCGCGAAGCGAAGAAGGAGTGGGGTGGGGGGGGGGGGTGTGGGAGTTGGGGGTGGGGGTGAGAGCAAAAAAAAGAAACAGAGCAGTGGGTGTGGCCACCTGGGGGTCAGAGGTTGCCATGGTTATTGGGTCGGGTTGGTTGCTGGGTAAAGGGGCTGACCTTTGACCTATTTCCCAGCCGACGGAGAGAGAGAGCGAAGCAGGCTGGAGGTGGGCCTCCGGTGCCCCTCCCATCGGCACCCAGCAGTCACTCACCCACTTCCTGGATTGTGTGTGTGTGTGTGTGTGTGCGTGCACTGAGTGTGTGTGTGGTTCTTAATAGTGTGTGTGTGTGTGTGCATGTGTGTGTGTGTGTGTGCGCACTATTCTGTGTCTTTCTTGTCCATACTGTGTTTTAACAGTTGCACCAATTGCTCCCAGTGAAACGTTGTTTCGTCTCACTATATACTGTGTATATGGCCGAAACGACATTAAAAACCTATTTGACTTGACTTGAACTCTACACATCCAGCCCTACACCCACAGCTCGCACTCACCCTCTTCTCCGCCCCCCCCCTCCCACCCCTCTCCTCCCATCATTCCTTCTCTCCATCCCTTCTTCCCCCTCTCTCTTTTTTTTTCCTCAAGAGCTCCCTCTCAAGGCACCAGTGAGCTGGGCAGTCAAGCCCATCATCTTGGCCTGCTCGTCAGTCAGTCTTGGCTCTGTGTTGAGTCCCTGCCATGGCTCCCTTTATGTCCAGAGCAATGGCTCATATAGATCAATGGCATTAGTTACACTAAAAAAGACTACTGTACCTGTTCAATCAAGCTCAATCACAAAAGCTAGAACGGCACAAACATTTGGATACAATCCATGGCAACTTAGATGTTTGGTAGTGGAGCCTTATGTTAAAGCATACTACTAGATGAGAAAAATAGTAAATGGGTAACATGATTGACATGTTAACAAAACCACTAATTGAACTCATTTTTGCTGGTAATTTTTTGTCTTGTTTTTTCATACTTTTAATACTTCTTACTCACTCTCTCTCTCTCTCTCTTTCTCTCATTCTCTCCCTCTCTCTCTCTCTTATTCTCTTTCTCTTTCTCTCTCTCTCCTACATGTACTCTATCTCTCAATTTAATTAAACTCAAAGCAATTCAAGAAAGTTTTATATGCAGGGCACAAAGATTTCACAAACATAGATGTACAGAATAAACAAAAACCTGTGTGTGTCTGTGTGCGCACACGTGCATGCATGCATCTGTGCACTTGGGTATGTGTGTGTGAGCGTGTTCACGTGTGTGTGTGTGTGCGTGTTAACGTGTGTTTGTGCACTTGGGTGTGTGTGTGTGCGTGTGTATGCGTGCACGCGTGTGTGTGTGTGTGTGTGTGTGTGTGTGTGTGTGTGTGTGTGTGTGTGTCTCCAACTCCTATGTGTTGGGATGGGATCCAGGACAGCTGGCACTGTGCTACAGCAGTCGTCAGTGTCCGGTTTCAATATACCCATTCAATATACCCTCCTCCGCCTATCTCCCCACACCCTCTCTCTCACACACACACACCCACCCACCCACACATGCATGCACGCAGACACACACACACTCATTCGGCTTTGCGTTAGCAACAGGCAGCGGGACATGCGAGCTGGCAGTTCTCGCGGGACACACACTCTACCTCGTTCCGGTGCACTACCATCACCAGAGCGCTGCCATCTCCCACTGTGTGTGTGTGTGTGTGTGTGTGTGTATGTGGGGGAAGGGGTGTCTCGTCCCACCTTCTCTGTGTCACCACGTGCCAGGGCTCGTCACTGAAAGCGTTTTGATGTCAGATAGTTGCAGAGGATTTGTGAAGAGTGTTTGATGCAGTAGTCTGGCTGGTGTCTTAGTGTGATCTTTGTGGTCAAAAGCATTTCTCCCAGGTGTGAAAAAGTATGTGTTGTGAATACAAATGCTTGAAAGGGGGTTTTATAATGAACTTAACATGTCTGACATTCAGGCATTTAACTTTCATATATTAATGTAAAAAAATATTTCAAGTAGTCTATAACAAAACTGCTGTTGAACCAAAGTAATGGACAAAACAGCTGTTATTTCAATAGACTTTGCTGTCTTGAAAGTCATTATCTTAATACACTGGCTACCACACTGTTATGAGAACCTCATAAATACTACTTTTAGATTTCTGCATCTTCGTGCTGCTTAGCTTTCTGTTTTAATCTCTGGTACAGTGCTGGTACAACGCAATGCCAAGTGTGGTGTCAGCTAATATTACTATTTACTCTGTCATAGTTCTCCTGTTTACTGATACAGAACACTTACCGAAATATTTGACTTGTGAATTTAGGAATATCGACCAAACCCAGAAAGGCTTTGATGTTTGCAGTGTAAAGGTTTACATAAAGATGGCTGGTCTGACTTTTCTCTCTCTCTTTCTGTCTGTGTCATTGCAGGACCAGGAAACTCCAAATCCGCAACATTCCACCACACTTACAGTGGGAGGTAAGCAGCGTTACTCAGTCCCCTCCCCTCATGCGGTTGAACACAGCACTCCTATCTTCACACCATCGCTGACCCAAACCCAGAAGAGAAAGAGAGAGTCCACCCCAAAGCCACAGTGACCTTAACACAGTCACCATTTTGCAAGTTTGCAGTCGTGCGGAGACTGTGGCTATCTGGAGTCGATCTCGATCTAATCTGGGTCAGGGGGAGCTGATTCAGGATCAAAAAAACTGTGGATTTTAGTTAGTTGCTGACTCAGTCCTGTAATGACAATTACATTTATGTAGGATATGGGCCAAATTGTGTGAAATGGTTGGCAATAATATTTCAGTCATCTAAATTTTGTTAACCAAAAAAATGGTGTCTTGAATTACTCAGAGACAGTTGTAAATAAATCATACGAATAGCAGCACAGATGACATTTCTGTCCTCAAAAGCTTAGCAAAGCCAAACCATTTTTTTACTGACAGCAAGGTTGGCGATTCTGTGTTGTGGGCGTGTGTGTGTGTGTGCGTGCGAGAGTGTGTGTGTATGTGTGTGTGTGTGTCTGAGCGGGGCGTGGCACCAGCCACATTGCCGGTGACAGTCGGACCGGTTACAGGCTCCGGTAGCTCGTGTGGGCGGGACTGCCCTGTCCCATCCAGCCACACAGGCCAATCTGATCCGCCGCCCGCCCTTCCTCTGCCAGCCACACGGGGGCGATGACAGTTCCCCGGCGCTCCCGCACGTGCACTGGCACAGTACAGTAGAAGTAGTGTGCAGGGCAGCTGTTTAATGCCGGCATTTGACTCCACCCGCCCGGTCTGTTAGGGCTGACGTCTGTAGCTTGGCCAGGTGAGAAGTGAAGACACGCAAACCCTGTGAGAAACCTGCTGAAACCCCAGGGCATTATGGAGGCATCCCAACCATGGCTTTGAAATGAGTACTCTACCAGATGTGCCAAATGTTAATTAAGACGGTCCAGTTTAGTCCAAGATTGTAGTAGAAATTTTAAGGTTGTTGGACAGAAGCACACCTACGAGCACATTGCAGAAATAATGACTCTCATCATACTTGACATTGTGCATTCAGTGATATATAGTTGGAAAATCCAGAGCTCCTATAGGAACAACATTGTGAAACAGAAAAACACCCTGAAGATGTAAGAATAATGAAGAAGTTACATGCTGTCTGTGACAACCTGTGTCAGGCACTGACAGGCATCAGGGAACAGCGTTGATGTGTCCAGGGCTTTCCAGGAGGGACACCTGTCTACCTTTGCCATCTCCCTCTGGTGACTACCCTGTCTGGTCTCAGCAGCTGCAGCCTATTCGGTAGAAAGAAAAGTCACACTGGGGATGTAACTTAATTTCGCCTCCCTAGTCTCTCTAGTCTCCAGTGCACATGTATGAAATGATCTGGGATCAGTTGAGGCCATTCTGTGTCTTTTGGGCAGCTGCGTTGCTTTTTTTGTTTATTTTTGCTTTAATTTTGGACGTTTCGCCCCCATGGGGCAGAAACATCGGAATTAAAGCAAACATTTTTAAAAAGCAATACGGAACTGTATTCTTTTGAAGTTTGGAGTCTGTCCTAGCCTGCATGTCATTGGGAGTGTGCATCCTTTCCTGTCCTCTGGCTAGCTAGTCAGACGAATCCTCAGGTACTGAGTCCACAAACTAGCACAGGGTGACTGGAGGTTATACACCCATCACTCGATCTCTCCTCGTGAAGTAAACACTTCCACAATGCACATGATTCTTACATGCGGCACACCAATGAGAGCCTCCTAGGGTAGAAAAGCTGAACTGAGACTGAAGCATAAGCACAAACGTGACACCGCTCAAGATGGGAGCAAGAGGACACTATATTTTCTATACACACTATACTTCCTCCTTATACCATACATACCAACCCCTTGAGCCCAGAGCAGATGGATATTACCTCCCTCCTCTGGCCCAGGTCTCAACAGAGCTGGTGTCGGAGGAGCTGGATGTGTTGAATGAGTACCTGTAGCTGTTGTCTGTGGGTCTGGATCTTCTGTCTGAGGGCCTAGTTTGGGAGCACTGCGATGAACCAAAATGAAAAAGTGCGACGCTGCTTCCGTTTACGGGCAAACCACTTTGACCGAAACCTCAGTTTTTCTTTCAACCTTTCATTAGAGTGGTTTGTCCAGAAAGCAAGCAGTGCAATTTTTTTTGTTTGGTTCATCAAAGTTATAGTGAGTGACAAAGTGAAGAAGAGAAGAATGCTTTTTGTTGTCACTATGCACTGGAGAAATAGCTGCTTTTAATGTCATTGTACATGTATAGATATGTACACTACAAGCCAAAAGTTTGGACACACCTTCTCATTTTCTTTACTTTCATGACTACTTACATTGTAGATTCTGACTGAAGGCATCAAAACTATAAATGAACACATGTGCAATTATGTACACTTAGATGTAACACTTTTTTTGTTAAGTACATAATTCCATATGTGTTCATTCACAGGTTTGATATGTGGGAATCTACAATGTAAATAGTCATGAAAATAAAGAAAACACATTGAATGAGAAGGTGTGTCCAAACTTTTGGCCTGTACTGTATGTAGAGCATATACAGAATAAAATAAATCAATAATAGTGCAAGAAAATGATAAACAAAAAAGGGGGGTAGGATGCACAGTTCTGAGGTGCTATTTATATGTGAAAAAAAGCTTTTATATACAGTGTGATCTGCAGTGTGGGTTATTGCACATAAATTAAGTTTTGCACAGTGACACCTGCGCTGTAGCCTTCCAAGGATACAAGGATACAGGCCTTCTCCTACACCCGAGTGAGCACTTTGGCAGCTCCCTAGCAGTTGTGTCTAGTGGTGCAAGGAACTCGCGGTGTGCTTGCTGTAGTGGTGGTATTTTCCAGCACATCGTAGAGTTTTTTTTTTTTTTTTTACACGACTGAGAACACTTGCTATTAATTAAGCCGTGTATTAATACCACGTACTACACAAATGCCAATTGTGATGTCATTGAATCTAAACAAGGTCTGTCCTCTCGCTGAGGAGATTGCCGCTGAAGCGCTCCTTTATTATGCCGTAATTACATTTGTTCATTTGTGGTGGCAGGTTGGTGGCTTGCACACTAGCGTATAATTTCATGGGTGTATTTATTTACCACAGATTTTCAAAATCAGTTTAGTATGGATCTCTTTGTGGATGAAGAGGCCCTGTCTTTTTTTTTTTCTTCTTTTTTTTTGCTTTTGTATTGATTGATTGGTTGATTGTAAGACCCATTATGAAGTAAAAAAAACTAAAAAAAAAATCTCCTGCATCATGAAAGTATATTCTTGTTGTCTAGTCAGATTAGTTGAACACAGCTGGAGGAGCTAACTGTCTGTAGAGACATTCTGAAATTTTAAATGTACGATTTTTGAGTTGTTTAAGGAGACCTGTTTTTTTTTTTTTACCAGACCATTGCTCTGAAATGCACAATTGCCACTTTTAACAGCACCAAGATTACGTTTTATTTCCAATTTCTCATTTAACCAGAGTTAGTTGGTCACTTGCATTTGTAAGGTCACCTTCCATTAAACATCGTGTCAGGAAGGAAGAAAAGGCTAATTACATGGTAAAGACTGAAAGACTTGTAGGTGCTTTTAAATCTTCACATGAACTGTTTTAAAGTCTCTGTCTCTCTCTCCTTTTTTATCGCTTCTTTGTCTCACTCCTCCTCTCATGTCTCTCCTCTCATCCTCCTCATCCTCTGTTCTCTCTTGTCTTGTCCCTCCTCTCTCTCTCTCTCTCTCTCTCTCTCTCTTCTCTCTCTCCTTCTCTCTCTCTCTCCCTTTCTGTCATACAGGTGCTGGATGGTCTGCTGGCTCAGTACGGGACTGTGGAGAACTGTGAACAAGGTACAACCTCGTAGCGTGGATTCCTCCTCCTCTCCTCTCCTTTCCTCCACTCTCCTCTCCTCTCCTCCCCTCTCCTCTCCTCTCCTCCGCTCTCACACTCGCAGTCTCATAAAGATGGCCCACTTAGATAGCCTCGCCCCCCCCCCCCCACCACCACCACCCACAATGCCACCGCGAGCCACTCGCCGCTTGAGAAAGAGTGATCAGGGCTAACCTTGATCTTTTAGCTGTTAAGTTCAGTAGCGGCTCAGATGACATGCTGGAGTACACTGGGCTCTGACTCAACCACATTTTAAACGCCTCAGTGGCAACTCTCAGTTTCATTTTTGAACAATTAAAAAAAAAAGTACTGTTCATGTCTGTTAGGTAATTGTGGATGTGTCTGTCTGTCTGTCTGTGGTTGGGCATTTTTAACAGGCTTGGTTCCTCTCCACTGTTTTGTTTGTTTGTTTTTTTTTTTACTTCTTTTTTTTTGGTCTAATGTTCTGCATCATGCAAAGCCGACCGGCTGGTGGTACACCACACGTCTGTTAAAAGTTATCTGGGTGTCCATGCTCTCCTCAGTTAGACGTGCCTATTCTTTGGGCAGGAAGTTTTCTCTCCTTGTTTATTTCCACACCAGGTTTGCTTACAAAAAAACAGGTAGACAGGTAGAGAAATCAATAGGACACTAACCCTAGCAAATCAATGGCTATAAACGTTGGAGAGGTCAGCAGTTTTGAAGCATATAACTGCACTACTGTCATGAACTGTAAAAAGGAAAACATAGAGTGAAAAAATGTAAATGTACTGCATAGATTTCGTTTCGCACTGGTTTAACTTAACAATGCCCTGTATGTCTACAATGTACATGGCATTGTTAAGTTAAACGAATGCACCACATTGCCTTTATTTATTTATTTATCTTTTTTGAGTTGGTTTTAAGCAGCACTTTTTATAGTATAAAGGTTTTTCTTTTAAAAATCAAGCTTTCAAAAGAACCTAAAGACTTAACTTTTTCCCTCGCACTTGTTACTAGATGTCATCTGTACGTTAGTTTGTAAAGTCACCTTTGACATTTTGGCTTCTTGGTGTATGCATACGTAAAGTTTGTATAATAGGACACAGCCAAGCCACAAAATTAGATTCGTTTAATTGCTCTGACAAAGAGCTACAACTTATCTTCTGCTTCATTTTAGAGATTTTATTTTACAAGATTGTCTTCATTTATTGTGTAGTATAATGTTTTTCGTTATACTTGCACTTTAATTTTGCCCTAAGTAATAGATTAAACTGTATATCTAAATTTGTGTTTAGACTGTATATCTAAATTTGTTATTTTTTGCTATCATTTAAATATTTTTATTACACGAATGTAGTTAAGATATATATGTACAAATTTAGCATTTAGCATTAGCATAATATTTTTGACACGTGATATGCGTTATTTGGACATTGTATTGCAACGAAAGTATCAGTTAAAAACAGAAAAATATATAGAAACTGTGATTACAACTTAACCATGAAATTGGAATGAATTTTCCTGTTTATCGTTATTTTCATAGCAGAATTACATCTTTAGTCAAATACTTGTCCTCAGAGAAAGCTATTGGTGCATCTCTTCTCAACAGGCAGAGTGAACAGTTGAGACAGTTGGTAGATAATTTCACTGTGACTTCTTAGGTGTGTATGTGTGTGTGTGTGTGTGTGTGTGTGTAAGGGTCAGTGTTGTGAGGAGGGGGTTGAGCTGAGCTCCGCTCCGGGGACGAGTGGGCAGGGGATTTCCATCTCATTCTATCCTCCTGTCCTTGCGGATTCGTCCTGTCTCTGGTGTGGCGGGTCAATCTGGGGCGCTCTAAGCTTATTACTGGAGGTCAGGGCTGCAGGGTCCACTCCACTCACCTGCCCCTCCTGATGCACTGACTCAGGCTCTTTCCCTGCACCAGTGTCCAGTGTGGCAGTCACCAGAGCAGGATCACTATTACACACTAGTGACCAGTTCAGATGGAGGTCTTCTGAACAGTCAGTCTTCTGTTCCTGTGTGGCATAGTGCACAAGAATTTCAAGATTCTGTAAAAAAAATTTTTAGACCTTCAACACGTACTGCTGTGAAAAAGCATGTTATCCCTCAGTATGGTCAATGTTCACAAGAATTTCTTTAAAAATGTAATTAAAGCAATGAATATACAAAACGGCACAAATTGTGTTGCAGTATCAGCCCTCCATCATCTGGTCTGTTCTTTGGATATTTGTAGGGAATGGACATCACCAAGTTTTTTATTGCCTTTTTCTGTGTGTGACTAGGCCATCAGGGCATCATTTCCACTAGCTATTTCCATTTCCATGAATTCTCTTCCTCCTTCTAAACGGCTGCGCAGCAAACAGGTGGTGTGTGGGCAAATGGCCGATGTGTCCATGTAACAGCCACCTGTGACTTGCATGTAACGGTTTAGAGCCTTTAGGCTCCTCCCCCTGGGCGGCTTCGGCCCTGAGGTTGGCACGGACCAGCGGAGCACTAATCGCCTCAGTGCCTTCTGTATACCTGTTCTGCCATACAAAGGCAAAGTGCAGTAACTACGTCCCTACTCTATATGTCTTTCCTGTATACCTGCTGATGTGGGCTGTTTAGCAGCATTTGCTAACGCTGGTGTGTTTTACTCTATCACACAAAATAATTTAATGAAAGTTTTGTCAATGCATTTAATCTCCTTATCAGTCACATGTTCTAATCTTGCTCCAATATTGTTTTTTATCATTTCTCCCTGTATGTTTTGTATGTCTAAGTGATGAAACTAGAAGTCATAGACTGAATTTGTTCTTATTATTTTGGTCAATCCTATGCTGATGCATGGCTGCCAGAGCCTGACTTGGAGACTGACTTTAGAATGGACTTTAGACAAGTGAAATTTAAAAGAAACGAATGAGGAATTGTGTGCTTAAAGGGTGTGCCATTTTGAAAGAAAGTGAGTGAAAATGTGTTTGTGTATAAGCTCTCAAAAGCATTTGTTCTCTGTCTCTCTGTCTCTCTGTCTCTCTGTCTCTCTTTCTCTCTCTCTCTCTCTCTCTCTCTCTCTCTCTCTCTCTCTCTGTCTCTCTCTTGCAGTGAACACAGAAAGTGAGACCGCTGTCGTAAACGTCACATATGCCACCCGGGAGCAAGCCAGACAGTATGTATTCCTCTCTTCCATTCTTCCATGCTTCAAAATTTCCCATTCTTTTTTCTCTTACTCCCTCTCTCTCTCTGTCTCTCCGAACTCCGTTCGCGAGTGTGGAGCGCACCTTTTTTAGGAGCGCTCGGACCGGTTTTGTTGGGTCCAGCAGCTCCACTCTGACATCTAGTGTGTGTGTGTCAGTATTGCACTATTAAAAATTTGTGGTTTTGGTGCGGAGTAGTGTTGGTTTAAAGACTCTTCCCGGCAGTTTCCAGAAATGTCTTTTGTAGCCCTTTTGAATTTATTATTCATTTTCACCACAATGTTCTGCTTTTACTCTCTTCTATAAGTGCTTTCAAGTGGGAATGCTGTTTGTGTAAATTCATTATTTTTTTGGCTTAATGTGATATTGCCAAATACTCAAATTCACTCAAATGATTACATCCCTCCATGATATCCTGTGTGGTTTCGCTTTGATGCAACAGTAACCATGGGCCCATTCAAGTCTGTTGGCACTGCCAAATGTACCCGTTCCTTTTAGATAAAGTGATTTGTGTTGTACTCTATGCACAAAAATTGCACTACATAAATGAGTACTAACCTACTTGATGACTTTTCTCTCCCTCATCCAGAGCCATCCAGAAGCTAAACGGATACCAGTTTGAGAACAACGCCCTTCGTGTCTCTTACATCCCAGACGAGACCTCCGAAGCTGACGGCCAGCGCGGCCCCGACAACGGCCGGCGTGCGGGGTACGGTCCCCGGGGGGGTCCCCGCCAGGGCTCCCCCGGCTCGGGCATCCCCGTCAAGCACCAGCACACGGACATCCCCCTGCGCCTGCTCGTGCCCACCCAGTATGTGGGAGCCATCATCGGGAAGGAGGGGGCCACCATCCGCAACATCACCAAACAGACCCAGAGCAAGTGAGTGTCTGAGGGGAGGGCAGCATAGCTTGAATTACAAGGGGGTATTTGGGTGTGGGGGGGTACAGTACCCCCCGATCAACACCTAGTACTACAAAAATAGCAGAGTTGGTGGGCACCGACATATTCATATAATTAATGTAAGACATAAAAGGTAGTGCCCCCTAATTATGGAAGAGTAATTCACACTCTGGAGACCAGCTATGTCAATGTATTATGTAATGCACTGGCATGGTTAGAAAAAAAGAGTCACACACACTTGATATTTAGTTGGATTGCTTCTAGCTTTAATTACAGAAGGCATTCATCACAACATTTTTTTAAAAGCCTTACGTAGTTTTATGTTTTTTTGCTTAAAGTTGTGTTTATGTACTGCACTTTATTAATTAATAGTCTGCAACATCTTTTATAACAATTGTAAAATAAAGTCAGTCATAGTCTACTCCAGTCCATCCCAAAGACTCTCAGTAAGATGCATCGCAGGACTGTGGGGGGCCAATCCATGTATAAAAAATGTCTCATGCTTCGGAAACAGTTGTCTATTGCCACATAATGTTTATCCTTTCTTTGCTGAAGTTAGTCCATCTCAGGCTGACCTATTTGGTTATTTAAACCCAGATGGTAACTTTATTTTGGGTTGGACCGTGTACTTAATTTCTCTGTTTTTTTTGTGCTTTATCTCTTCCACACTTTTCTTGCTTTCTCTCTCCCCCTTTCTTACATCCCTCAATCTCTCCCTCCTTCCCTCCCCTTCCCTCTCCTCCTCTCTCCCTCTTTCTCTCCCTCTCTCCCCTTGTGGTCTATCTCTTTCACACTTTTTTTTTCTCTCTTCCCCCTTCCATCCCTGCGCTGTCTTCCCCTCCCTCCCTCTCTCCCTCTCTCTTACTCTGTGCTCTCCACACTTCCACATTCTTCCTTTTTCTCCCACCCCCTTGTTTCATCACGTCACTGTCTTCCTCTGCCTCCCTCTGTCTCTCTCTCTCTCTCTCCCTCTCTCTCCCTCTCTCCCTCTCTCTCTCTCATTCTATCCCCCCTCTCTTTCCCCCCCAGGATTGATGTCCACCGTAAGGAGAACGCGGGTGCGGCGGAGAAGCCGATCAGCATCCACTCCACCCCAGAGGGCTGCTCTGCCGCCTGCCGCATGATCCTGGACATCATGCACAAGGAGGCCCAGGACACCAAGACGTGAGTCTTCACCTTTTACTCTGTGCCTCTGCAGATTCACTATACTATTTATTATTTGATTTATTTTATTTTATTTTTCATCTTTTATTTTAAACTTCTATCTTAATGTTAAATGATCCCCAGGTCACCAAGACATGAGTGTTTGGGTTTTGCTCGCCCACTTTTACTCTGCACCTCTGCAGATTCACTATACTATTTATTATTTTCTTTTTTTTATTTTTCATCTTTTATTGCAAACTTCTATCCTAATGTTAAGTAATCTCCAAGACATGAGTCATAGAGTCAATAATTGAATTAAATTAAATTAAATAGGATTAACAACAAGAATTGTTAGACAAACACACCAACCTTACCCTAAACAGCCACACCCCGCCCCTCTGTTCTGTATCTTATAATGGCGTCTTTCTGACAGCTACCTAAGACTGAGTCTCTTCACAGTTAAGATAACATGTGCATAAACTACCAAAATAACAGGTTGATTTGCTACTTTATAGCATTAAATAGACCATTTTACAGTTGTTTGGTTATTGGCTACTGGAGTTGTTACGGTTACTAGTCATAAATGCACTGATATAGAACAGTGATTGAAATTTTTGAGATCTACTTCAAAGGTAGCCAGTTATAGAATGTTGTCTCCCTTAACAATGGAATTCTCTTTCCTGATTGGCTAATAAGGTAGGAATTGACTTTGTATAACTGGTTATCTTTGAAGTAGATCTCAGAAATTTAAATCACAGTTCCATATCAATACGCTTATGAATGGTAAGCATGACGACTCTCGTAGCCAAATTAATGGTTAAATGCTCTACTTTTTCTTAACGGATGCTATAAAGTAGCAAATCATCCATATATTTCGGTAGTTTATGCATATAAAAATACATCATAAATACAAACGGGGGATAAAAGGGATAACGGTCTTCAAGGTGACCAGCTCCGTGAAAATAATGACTTGGCAGAGGCAACTCCACTACGCTTCTCGCCGCAGAGTTCTTCGCCTCCACCTTGCCGTTATTTCCACAGAACTGGTCACCTCGCCGGCCGTTATCCCCTACTTAATGCCCACCTCATCAGCCAATCAGAAAAGAGAATCGCATTGCTAAGAGACAGAAGTGTCTTTTAATGAGGGATTTCTTACAGCTACCTAAGACTGGCCCTATAGCTGCACTGGGGTGAGCCGAAGTGAGGCTGTATATATGGGGAAAGGTGCAGTACCCCGTCCTCTGCATTTCACCTTGAAGGAAATATCTGTACATTTTCACAGTTCTGCCAGCCAGTATGGTGTGTCTTCTGGTGGTGTGAATTCCTAGAAGCCTGTAGAAATAGGAGATAGGAGAAATTAGATATAGCAGATTTTGTCTTGAAATATTCTTGCTTTATTAAAGTATAATTCGAGATTATGTTGCACTGAAATGCAATCAAGGCTTGAATGCTTCCGTGGTCGCGTATTAGCTCCTCGGTCAGAATCGAACATGTCCATGCTGTCCAGCAAAGAAACGCCCCCAAGATAATGCTGGCCACAGTTTACTCGACAGACGTTGGGTCGATTAAATGGCGTTCCAGTTATTGTCGTGCATGTTGCCATCACACGAATAGCCAGCAGAGCTTCTCAGCAGAGTGCCTCTTGTCAGGTGTGTGTGTGCGTGTGTGTGTGTGTATGTGTGAACACACGCTCTCACGCTTAGGCATGCTTGCCCCTGTCAGCCTAGCGTGACTCCCAGATTCCCACCAAGAGACAAAATGGCAACCCACTGGTGTCCTTTGGCTCTAGGGCAGAGCATATGAGTGACAGCCGAGCTGTGAGCCGCAAATTGGCCAGCCCTGACGGCCCTGGATGCTGCCTGCCTGCCTGCCTGCCGCACAGCCCCGCCACTCGGTGCACGTCTGAGGATGCGTGCTGTATATGTGTGCCCCTCCTATTAGCGACAGCCTGTTTACACACTGTATTTATGGGCTCACACATCATTTGGCAGAGGAGCTCCCTTTCTCTCTTCCTCTCTCTCTTTCTCTCTCTCTCTCTCTCTCTCTCTCTCTGTCTTTATTAGGAGCGTGGGATAATGTCTCCTGGTGTTAATCTCTTGTAAGTGTCGTAGAGAAGCCCTTTCTCTCAACAACAACCCAAATGCCATTACATTTTTTTTTTATAGTTGCATTCGCTGGTTCACAATGCAGAAGCCTGACACACACACACACACACACACACACACACACAACACCACCATGAGGCAGTGAGGAGGGGCAGGCTTGTCGTGGCTTTAAAAGCTGACTGCATTCACACTGCTACATACAGAGCCGTGCAGTCGCCGTATAAAGGAGGTTGTGTATGTGGGCGCGTCTGTTTGGTGGGGTGAGTGTGAGCTCAGGCAATTTGAAGGCATCGAGGTGTCACATGCTAGTGTGAATATGAAGGAAAGTCTGTTAAAAAAAAAACACGTGCTCAGTGCTAAAATGCGAAGCAGAGGACATTGTTAATTGGTATAAAATGGATATGAAACTGTCATTTGGTGCTAATGAGATGGTGTGAAATGGCATCTCTGTGTGACCTGACTACAGAGTTGATATGTAGAAGTTTTCTATTCACTTTGATTTACAAAAGAGGGGGATGTTTCATATAATGAAATATTTTAAAATGCTGGGGAATAAAATTAAGGTGAAGCTTTAAAAAACGCTATTGTAAATCAAAGTAAAAATGACCTTGTTGTCTGCTATGTTGAAAAGCTGTAGGTAGGTCTCTCCTCATTTTTCTGCCTGTCTTTGCCCAGTAATGTGCTGGCAGTGTTGCAAAGACATACAATAATATGGGACCCGTAGGGCACTCTGGGTACAAGTGTTCTGCAGTGGGGGCAGCGTAAACTGTGTGTTAATTTGCATCTAAATGTGTGTCTGTCCGTATGCATGATTAAATTTCAGTGTGCTAAAAACTGGTAGAGACGTCAGTGTGCTTAAAAAACTGCTTTGTGTGTGTGTGTTTGTGTGTTTGTGTGTGCGTTTGTGTGTCTTCTGCAGTGCCGATGAGGTGCCTTTGAAGATCCTCGCCCACAATAACTTTGTGGGTCGTCTGATTGGCAAGGAGGGTCGCAATCTGAAGAAGGTGGAGCAGGACACGGACACCAAGATCACCATCTCCCCGTAAGTGTTTTAAGACATTTACTATGCTGAAAGCACAGGCAGATACACAAAAGCAGGACTGCACACCCATTACACAGGCAGTGTAGTGTTCAAAGCTGTAGTTGTAGTCTCTCTGCTGTGCTGCATCAGTGGGAAGCCCCCAGGCGACCGGCTGCATTGAATCTGTCCTGGAAATGACACAGATGTGGTGTTGGAGTTCTCTCCAGTGTCAGCCACCACCCAGGAGTGCCTCCATGTTTTTAAAACCTGTTTCTATTGTCTTCTCTTCCCTTCTCTCCTCTTCTTTCATGTTCTCTCCTCTCCTCCTCTCATCCTCCCCTCCCCTACCCTCCCCTGTCTTCTCTCCTCTCCTATCCCCCTCTCCTCTCCTCTCCTCTCCTCTCTTTCGTGTCCAGGCTGCAGGACCTGACTCTGTATAACCCTGAGAGGACCATCACAGTGAAGGGCTCCATCGAGGCCTGCTGTCTGGCCGAGCAGGAGATCATGAAGAAAGTGCGCGAGGCTTACGACAACGACATCGCCGCAATGAATGTAAGTGGCGCCCATTTGGTTGTGTGTGTTATTATGGCGGCGCTGGTCTTTATCAGAACGTAATCAGAACGATCGTAAGTGCTGCCCATTTGGGGTCGTGCTGTTCTAGCGGTTGCTTTATTAGAGTGCATTTGTGTTTGGTAATGAGCGAGGCTCTTTGTTTATCGTTGGTATGGTTATGTGTGTTCTGTCAATTGTGTGTTACTGAGTGTGTACTTGTTACAGGGTGGTGGTGTTTGTGCATATTAAGTGTGTGTGTGTGTGTGTGTTTGTGTGTGCAAGCGCAGTTACTTTTATTAGGTTCATTATATTGAAAGTGTGTGCTTGGGATTGATGGAGTCAGGGTGAGAGTTTAGTTAGAGGAGTGTGTGTGTGTGCGTGTGTGTGTGTTTGTATCTATCTATCACATTCTCAGCGTGTGTGTGCTCTCACTCAGGGAGTGCTCCTTCCAGTGTGTAGGTGGTTGAGTCTAATGATCTGTGTGATTTGTGTGTTAACATGTGGAATTTGGCTAGTTTATATTCCATGTTACATTTTTGCTAGTCTGTGTGAATGTGATGACAAATGAGAGTAATAAATGTTTATGGTAGGGCAAAGGTATTTTTTTTAGTAATATTTCTTAGACTTTCCTTTTTTTATTCTTGTGCTCGCTCTGCAAAAAACAATGTTTTCAAAATGTGTTTTTTTAATTCTCTTGATAAATCCCTTCCTTGTTTTTTTAAAACATTCGTTACATAACAAGAAGGAATTAATCGAAGACGGTCTCTGCACCCCCTTCCCCTTTTTGTCCGTCTCTCTACAGCAACAGACTCATCTGATTCCTGGGCTGAACCTCGGAGCCCTTGGCCTCTTCCCTCCCTCCTCCGCCATGGCCCCTCCCCCTCCAGGAAACCCGGCTGCCGGCGCCCCCTACGGATCCTTCGGGGTAAGGCTCTCCTCCTCTCTCCTCTCTGATTGGCTGCCGGCTCACACACCCCCAGAATCTCCGCATCTGGCTGCGTGCTGCGGCCGCGCCGTGATTGGCTGTTAAATAAAGCCGGACTTAGGTGGTGGCCATGTGACTGTGCTGAGCCGTGGACAGAGGCAATCTGCTGCCATCGCCTGTCACGGCTCCACAGCTTGTCAGGCTGCGGGGAAATCAGCCTTTTGAAAAATGGTTTTGTGGCTCTGCATGTTGGTGCTCTGCTGCTGCCTCGTGTTTAGTGTCTGTAAGCACAAGGAATTTGGATAATTAAACAGAAAGCTCTCCTCCTTGTTCAGACATGTTGGCTTAGGGTGGGGCTAGTGACATGTAGCGATGTGCATCTGCTTGAGATGTATCCTATGTGTTATTATTCAGGAATGCACACTGTAATGGCACAAAAAAGGTAACACAAGGCCTCTCAGAAGCTTCATCACAAATGTGTGGCGGTATTCCTTTCACAGAATAAGGGGTTGGATAGACTCTCTGATAGTCTCCTGAGAACTGGCTGAAATATTTTCAAACACTGCAGCAGAAAGAAGGTTGCCGTCACTTGCAGTCACTTGCCCTGCAAAAATGGTACCAAACAGCAAATAAAGGAAAGCGGTGGTTGTATTAGTATGCAAGGTATGTAGGTGTGTGTGTGTGTCTATATGACGTAACGTGATATTGTTATGCAGGTGTGTGTGTGTGAGGACAGAGCATCAGGCTGGCCTTTGTAAAAGTGATTCCCAATTTTTTTTGTTATGATCACACAGTGCACACAACAAAATTCAACCTCTGCATTTAACCGATCACACACGTGTGAGCAGGGGGGCAGCCATGACAACGGTCCCCTGGAAATAGTGTGTGGGGACGGTGCCATGCTCAGGGCGCCTCAGTCACAGGGGCGATGGAAGGAGAGCGCTGGTCATTCACTCCCCCCCCACCCACCTACCTGTCGGTGTGGGGAATTAAACCTGTGACTCTTTTGGCTGCAAGTCCGACTCTCTAACCGCTAGCCCACGACTGGGCCCGGTGACGTAGGATGCTGTTAAAAGGGGCTTTGACTTGAGCTCAAGGGCTCGTCAGCGATGCTCCCTGAGTGCATGCGGGTCTGTAATTTAGCCCACCATTAGCAGAGACCGCAGCAGCACGGCCACAGAAGCTAGCGACAGCCACCGCCGCATTCAGTCCAGAAGGACACTGACACACACACAGTAATTACCAATCAGTCTTGGGCCATGGCTGCTTTCATGCGTGGCTGCTTTCATGCGTGGCTGCTTTCATGCATGGCTGCTGTCGTGTTGCTCAGGATGCTAACTGTCGCTGTCGGTGAGTGCTCGTGAAGTTGCACAGAGCATTCAGGAAGCAGTGATGCCGTTTCATATGAACCCGCATGTCAGTGGTAATCGCTTGATAATTGACTATACTTAAGCGCTTATTCACATTCATAGATTAATCTTGAAGTGCAAACAGCATTATTATTGAATTTAGTGTGAGGTCCAGTTAAGTGAATTAATTATGGCCATCCATCCAAGCCAGTGGTGGCCAAAGCAAGGGGAGATGGGGGGTAGCAGCAGTTTTGGCACCAGTTTGTTTAGCACTGGGATTTATTGCCAGCTATGGTGTAAACCTCACACACACAGACACACACACACACACACACACATATACACCAGTGGCTGACAGATATAGTCATATAGTCAGTTCTCAACCCAATTCTGCCAATCTTCCCAAGTCTGATCCAATACACCTTTATGTACTATTTCTTGGATTTTGAGTTAGGGTTAGGGTTAAGCACTAACTTATGATGCCATAAATGACTATGCTAACTGACTCTGGGTTAGGGTTAGGTGCTAACTTAGGATGCTATAAACTGACTGAATAAGGGTTGGAGTTAGACGCGAACCTGACACGATTTACACAAACTTATGATGCCATAAATGACTATCCTAACGGACTGCCGTTCCACAGGCCCCGGAGCAGGAGACTGTCCATGTGTACATCCCAGCCCAGGCAGTGGGTGCCATCATCGGGAAGAAGGGCCAGCACATCAAGCAACTCAGCCGCTTCGCTGGAGCCTCCATCAAGGTATGAATGGAGCACCTGAAAACGTGTACACACAGATATAGACATAGACACACACACACACATGCACACCCACATACAGACAAAGCATGCTTGCACACAAACACAATGCAGCTAAAGCTGCATGCAACTGCACATGCACACATACATATGGAACCAGATAACATGCTTTGTAGTTGCACCTGAGATGTATTTACACCTGAGGTGCATTCCGTCCTGTCAAACATGTCCTGTCAAACATTCCGTCCTGTCTGTTCAGTGCATACATTTGTCCTCTGTCTTTTTTTATGTTGGTTGCGTGAGCAATCACTCACTCTCTGTCTTTATCTGTTTTTTATATTGATGTATGTTTTGACTGACAACAAGGTTTTGCTCTTTCCTCCGCAGATCGCACCAGCAGAGACACCCGACTCCAAAATGCGCATGGTCATCGTGACTGGACCACCAGAGGCACAGTTCAAGGTAGGCCTATACTACATCCTTCATTACCGTACTAGGTGAGTTGTCATTGCTCCTAGAAATATGTAAAATCTAAATATCAAAAAATAGCAATGGCATATGGTAATAGTAACACCTACCTTTAAAAAAAAAAAAAAAAAACAAACTATTGCTAGAACACTTTTATGCTTTTATGAGGTGGTTTCTCTGATGTGTCAATTGGAAAGTTTCACAGTTGTATCACGTAAAGCTTGGGGCTATTGCTATATACTATATTTCCTCTGTTCAGTTTTTCTGGTGTAAAAAAGCAAACAGATGTTCTCCCAATCCTGACAAATTTCATTTCAAAACCCAAATATACCATTAAAAAGAGCTGAAAGTAAAAATCCCCAGAAGTTCAGGTAGTGGAAAACTGCCTTACTGAGCACTACTGTCCCCTGTCGTCTCCAGGCTCAGGGCAGGATCTACGGCAAGCTGAAGGAGGAGAACTTCTTCGGGCCCAAAGAAGAGGTGAAGCTGGAGACGCACATCAAGGTCGCCGCCGCGGCAGCAGGCAGGGTCATCGGGAAGGGCGGGAAGACGGTAAGGACCCGACCCAACGACCTTTGGTTGCCGACTGGCAAAGACGCAGCTAGCCAACAGCCAATGCAGCCGACTGCTTGGGGACCCCAGGAGAGAGCTGGCAGCCTATAAACTGCAGTGCTGGCGATGCAGCTTTCAGATGATGCAGCTTTCTCACACGTTCAGTTGCATGACCAAAGTGCACATCGTGTAGGCTAGGCATACTTTGTACATTGCAAGTACATGGCAGTATGGTAGCCCCTTAGGGACCCAGTAACTGTGGACCACTGGGCCACAGAAAAGCTCAGGCGTAGCAGAAGGTGTAGGCTATACCAGTCTTTCTATAGCAAACTTGTTATTTGGGTAGTGCATGGGAGATTTGCAATTCTGGGTACTACTGTGCATGAACAAACTAACTACAGCTAATGGTGCAACCATATTTATTACTAGATACTTCTTCAGTGTAGTTTACCGTTTTCCCATGGCTGCTGGCTCACCCTCCTCCCTCACCTGTGCAGGTAAACGAGCTCCAGAACCTGACGGCTGCTGAGGTGGTCGTCCCCCGCGAGCAGACTCCTGATGAGCAGGACCAGGTCATCGTCAAGATCATCGGCCACTTTTACGCAAGCCAGGTAAGGGCCCGAGGGCTGTGTGCAACCTCAACCACCTCCTCTATCTAGTCATTTTTGGACTGTATCTCTGGCAGTACCTGATTGTTTTTGACCATAGGCTTGGTCCTTGGAGAAAACTATAGATTTGCTTTTAAGTGACATGCTTATTATCCCTTTCTTTCTGTCTTTTCTTTCTTTTATTCTCTCTCTCTCTCTCTTTCTCTCTCTCTCTCTCTTTCTCTCTCTCTCTCTCTCTCTCTCTCTCTCTCTCTCTCTCTCTCTCTCTCTCTCTCTCTCCATAGCTGGCACAGAGAAAGATCAGGGACATTTTGACGCAGGTGAAACAGCAGCAGAAGCCGCAACAGCAGCAGCAGCAGCAGCAGCAACAGCAACAGATGCCCGAGCTGGGTCTGGCCAGCCAGTGCCCCACGCGGAGGAAGTGAGCGCCCCGCCGCTTCGCTTCGCTTGACTCCGCCACGCCACGGCTCGCCCCAACTAACCCCCACCCCCCCCCTACTCCCCTACCCCCCTACCCCCCTCCCTAACGGGGCCCAGCCGTGCGGCGGAGCGGAGCAGAGGATTTGGACTGATAGACAGATAATGACAGATTTAAACGGACAGACACACGAACGAGACAAAGACCAGAAGAACGAAGAGTGAGCAAAACGGACGGGACTGATGGACAGACCGAGGTAGCGCCACACAGACCCAGCGGTAGATAGGAGAGGAGCATCAAACGGATAGAGGGACGAAGCCTGAGAGAGAAGACAATGTTTAGAAGACAGATAACTAAAACAGAATAGAGAATACAAAGTGAGAGAATAAAAAAAAAAAAAGAAATAACTAGAAAAAAAAAACAGAGACCAGATGCCAGACCAGAATTCGTGACCGGTGATGGCAGGGCCTTGTGGTAAAAGGGGGTAGGGTCGCCCTCTGGTGTGTGCTCACGGTAATGCAACTCACTAAGCCTGGGAGCTGATGCAAAGTAAAGCTGCCCCTTTCTACAGCAGACCTGATGTCAGATTTGCCTTAAAGTTGTAATACTAAATACTAGGAGTGGGGCTGAGAATGCTGCACCAGGGTCTGCTGTTAGAGGCAACATCTGCCTGCACTTGGGCTCAACCAAGAGGTCTTTGTACTAACTTAACCTCCCCTTTTTTGGATCCTCGCCATCTCTGGTCATTTTGATATTTTAAGGGTGTTTTTTTTAAAGAAAAATAGAGCTATATGTATAGAAATGTTTATTCAGAGGTATTATAAAAGAAAAATGCAGTGCAGCCAAATCAGGAGAAAAGGGGGGCAAGAAGGAAGCCATCGCAAAATGGCGGGTGCCGGGCCACCAATCAGGTGACCCCGCACTCGACCAATCAAAGGAGTGCCGAGGGGCTGCAGTTGTTGACACTGCTCTTTAAATCCCTCACTTAGGAGAGGTTGTGGGGGTTGAAGATTTTGGAAAAAAAAGCAAAGAGTTGAAAATAAGAGGTTGTAAATATAATCTTCATAAATGTGTATTATGACGCTGTGACGGACCACCGGCACTGATCGTGGGGGCTAGGAACCGCTGAGGTGCAGCGGAAGTCACTAACCCCCCACCTGCAGATTTGCCGGACGGTCGTCGCGGTGAAAGAACAGTTAGTGCGCGGGTCGAAGCTGACTCTGCAGTTCTATTGCAGAGCAACAGCTCCAAGACACTGAGTAAATACCACGTGGATTAAAAAAGAAAAAAAAAAAAACTAAAAAGGAAAAAAAAAGCAAACCGACGTTTGCCTAAGAAGCAGCCAGCGATGCTCGTTGGCAAATGACCCGCGCCCAAATGGCATATTTTATATATATTATATATATATGATATGTGAGTTAACCCAGCCCCTCACTAGAACAACGGCAAGGGAGAGAGGCAGGGCCCAGAGAAGGAATGTCGGATGTGATTCTGTGTGAGGTTCCCGCCATCCTACAGCTGCTTGGAACTCAAGTGTGGCTTTCATGAGGATCTTTTTTAAGCTCAGTCCTTAACCTTCAAAGACCTTCATATGCAACTTTGTAACTGAGAGAGGAATTAAAACTGCTGCATTAAGTGGCAGAAGCCTTGAGTCATCTTTACTGATAGGACAAGCCCTAAAAAAGTAGCGCTAGGATGGTCACGGTGCATCCTAGACATTCCTTCCCTGAGCTCTTCCTCATTCCCTCAAGGTCAAAGGTTGTGATCTGGCGAGGTCATTGGCTTCCCTCCTGCCGTTCTTTTTCTCCTGTTTGGCTCCAAGTCTGCTGGAGAGGGCACCAGAAGTCTGGGTGCGCTCTCCCTTACTAGAACAGATTAGAGAAAAGATGAAATTAAGAAAAAGAAAAAACCTACCTCAGGGTATTGTTACCTCAGTATTCCTAATTTTCTTTTCCTTTTTTTTTTTTTTTTAGCTTGCTGGTGTTTTATATGAAAGCTGATGGTCCTGAATATTTTATTTTTTTAAGGAAGAAGTAATTTGTTTAGGTTTTTTTTGTCTTGTTGCTTCGGTAATTTTTTTTCTTTTTATGTGTGTGCATTGTGTGTATGGGTATTTGTCTGGGCGTTTATGTTTGTTTATTTAGATTTCAGATTTAACCAGAGAGGTGACCCTGGCAGTGTGTAGTGGGTGGATTTTTTTGAGTGCTTTGTTTTTTTTTCCATTGTGGTGGCAGTTGTAAGGGTCATCCTCTGGGACTTGCTAAAGCAAGCTCTGAGCTAATCTTGAAATCAAACTTTTGGCCAATGAGAAGTGGCTTTTCCATGCGATGGAGAACACTTGTGCACAACCGACAATGTCATCTCTAGTGTGGGTCTTGGGCAGTATTTTGACCCAGTCAAAAATATGCGTATTTATGACTTCTTGTGTTATTTTTAAACCTTTCGGCCAGTCGAGCGTTTACTTCCCTGTACTACACAGGGGCGAACAGAAGCTTGACGGCCTCTTTAAAATGCTGAAACTGTGGGATGCTGAAGGAGAGGGCAAGAGGTGTTTTTATATGATGCCTGGTTCCACAGTGGGTCCTCCATGAGGTGATGTTTTCGGTTGTCCACTGAGGGCTGAGGTGGACTGTACCAACCCAGCGCTGTCCTCTGCACTGTGCTGCGCAAAAGTAGTGACATGGCGAGCGCCTTAAAGAAAAAAGTGCCACTGTGCACATATTGTAGACATGTACACAATACACGCACACACACGCACATATACACACACACACACACACGCACACACACATACACACACACTCTCTTATGCACACTAAGAATGTGAATAATTATTACCTTACAGCGCTGGTCTAACTGCAGCCCCCCTCATTGCTCCTGCTGTCTGAGTGTATTTGAGAAAGTGTGTGTGTGTGTGTGTGTGCGTGCGTGCGTGCGTGTATGTGTGTGACTGAGAATATGTGTCTTTAAGTTGGGTTTAAGAGCATTTTTGTTTGGGGTAGTGGTGGGGTGTTGAGAAAAGGCGGGAAAAAAAACCTCAAAGGAGATTCTATGGCCTCTGTACTTTAGTTTTGTTTTGTTTTTCCTTGGGACTGGGGATGCTCAAAAAATCTCCGCAAAACGGGAGCAAAAACAAAAACGGCAAGATGGTAACAGATCATTAGAGATCTAACCTGTACATAATACCTACAAGAAAGCAATTGTGAAGATTTTTTGTACTTTTAAAAAAACTTTAGAAAAAAATCAGTGGACTAAAAGGATGGTGTCAAGCATAATGATTCAGAGTGTAACCCTACATAAGTAAATGTCTAATAACATAGATAGACCACTGCCACATCCTACTCTTGGAATTGCAATCTATTAACCAACACAATTGATGTCACTTTGGACCAGTGGCTTAGCCAAGGCATTTGCTTTTCACTGACAGATGGATCACACAAGTCTTTCCTTTTATGTTGACTTCCATTTCGCTTTCTGCTAGTGGCGGCAGCAACCTATGCCACCTGAGTATTTGCAGGCATGGTTAGTACCTCTTGACTCGCCGGTCTCCTTGGAGACGGCCCCTCCCTGCTCCCACTTCAGGTGGGGAAAACTGAGACATATTCAGTATCTTAATAACCTACAGAGCTGTAACCATAGATACCGAGATGCACACGTTTAGGTTGGTTCAGACTGCAGCCTTTCTTTATTTTGTTTTTGTTTTTTTTTTTTTTTTTTTTTGTTTTGTTTTTTTTGGTGTAGTATTTTTACTTCTTTGTTTAACAGCAAGCTTTATTTGGACATGACATCTGGTTGAATACTGTTTCATTTATAATAGAAAGCATTGACTAAATTTATGAAATATGACCGAAAAAGATCTCCAGGAACCTTTGAAACTTGATGCAAAGTTGGAAAAGAAAGAGAGGGGGTCTTTTTTTTAAAGAAGGGAGGCATACAAAAGAGGAAAGGAAGATAGGCCAATCTCTGTTTTTACGGAGAGTAGAGGAGGTAGAGATTTATTGTTTATTTGTCAAAAAGTGTGAGGAGAATCATTATTTGTTACAAGTTATCCACCTTAAGCTTCCTGTTTGTCACTTAAATCAAAAAACTTGATTTAATTGTAGCAAGTCGACAGTTGTAGTCTACCACACGCAAAGACTACACTCTTCCCTCCCTGTGCTCTGCTTTCTTGTCCTCCATTTTCCTTCCCTCCCTGTTGTATGCCCCCTCTCAATCCCCTGAAATGTTTTTTTTTTTTGGAAGTTCAGTTGGATTATTTCCTGTACTCCACATTTTCATGAGGACCTTTCTTAAGACTTCAATTTTCTTGGAGTACACCCTCTCTTACGCTGGCCTTGTTGTGTCCGTTTTCTCACTTCTGTTCAGTTATTTCAATTTTTTATTTGTTTCTGTGACATTAGTTTGGAACATAGATTTGTTTTCCAATCATATTTTTTTAATGCACAGATCTCTTCAGCAGCTACTAAAATCAGTGAGTACTAACGAGAAACTTTTGACGTAAAGTGAAACCTGTGCCAAACGGAGCTCTTTGAGATAGTTGGAGAGATACAGCGACTATAATGCTCTTGATAGTCCAGGGGTGCTCAGAGAGCATCGATTCACACCTGCTTTGATCACACAGTGGCACAAGCTTTAGCCCCAGTGCTACGATCCGTTTTAATCGCTCTATCGATGAACTAAATCTGAAAAGAAACACCTTTCATTTATCCTTTCTTATGCAATTTTTTGTGACTAAAGCCGATTGAACTGTTGGCGTACGTCACGATGACTGTTCATAACCCTCTAAGTCTTCTCATTCGTTGGGGGAGGGGTGGAGGGGCGAGAGTATTAAATTAGGTGCTCCACTTACTACAGCGTTTAGTTTCGCACATAGACAACTGTCAACCTCAACCACATCGGGTGTATTTGTTTGGGTTTTTTTTTTTTTTTTTTCATTTTATTTAAAGAGTGAAAAACATTCTCACCATTCTCACCTCCCACTTAAACTCTGGCCGAAATTCAAAGAAGACATTGGGTTTTACCAAGACGTAAACAACCTCACATAACTAGGAACGCTACCTCAAGATTTAGCCATAAGATTGTTTATATCAACCAGACAAGAGCGACAGTGCACGTTACATTTTGATTTTTTTTTCTTTAATTTATTTTCATTTATTCATTTGTTTCTCTTAGAACTTTGGGTTAAATTTACCTCTCCGGCTTAGAGTTGGGAAACTTAATGTAACGAAATGAGGGTGGAGTTCGAGCAAGGGGTTACAGTGTTGGAGGGAGCTGTTTGTTTCAATTTGTTTGTTTGTTTGTTTGTTTGTTTCTTAGGTGCAGAGAGTAGTTGACTGTTAGGGGTGCGCTTAGCAGCTCCAGATTAGCACAGTAGGCAGGAAGGGTGGCTTCAGAAGGGGCCATTGAGGATGGGAACAACATGCGCTTCTAGAAGCCTCTGGCGATTTTAGGTGGAGGGTCCCATGATGAACATGGAGAATGAGGATTACTATGGGGTGCCGAGGGTAGAGCACTGACTGTCCTTTGAAAAATAAAACTGACTTGCCTTGTCCTGCATCGCATAATGACAGTCTCTGCATCCTTCCTCCCCTGCACTCGCATTCTTACTGAAGACTTTAGTACTGTATAGACGCCTGTAGCACTCTTGTGTGGAAGAACAAGCTATGGGTGGGCCTCAAGGAACCTTTTATACCTCAGTCGATGAAACACACTCTTGTGCCTGTTCGCGATCCTCAATGAACCTCATCTGACCCCGCCCTACTAGGACCCTCTGTACCCCCCCCCCCAACCTGACCATTGACCCCCTCTTGCTCCACGGCTTTTCTTTAACTGAGAATAACACTCTGAATTTACCACCTAACCTCTTCTCCCCATGCCCCCAAACCCCCACCCCACCCACCCCCTCATACTCACTTCATGAATCAAGGGGCACGAAAACCTCTAACCATGTAATATTTTTTGTTGATCTACCTCTTAGGAAAAAGAAAAAAATAGGACAATGGTAAAACGACTTTAAAAAAAAGGACACAAAAAAAATTAAAAATTGAAAATGCTCAATCGAAAAATAAAGGAATTTTCATAAGCAAGTGGGTAGCAACATCTCCATATACTGTAGTGGATAGTCTATTAAAGGAAAAAATTTACTTCTTCCAAAGAATTTTTTGTTCTCTCCGCTGTTTAGAAGTCATTCTGAAAGGATTATGAAATGGGAATAATATGCTATGACAAGGGTTAGGGAGGGTTAAAAGGAAAAATGTCAGTTTCATTATCCAATCACCGTTCTTTATCTTTTCATTTTTTTCATTAGACTTGCGTTTAACCTCAAATTTCTTTGTTTTCTTTTTTCTTTGTTCCTGATTGCTTTTTAAAGAAAATGACATAGGATTGTATCTCTTGTGTTTGGATGCATTAGATCTCTATCTCTCTCTCTATTTCTCTGTGAAGTGCAAACGTAACACTCTGTGAGACCTCTCAGAGCTGCATGATGTGGAGTAACGAAATTCATTCTTTATCTTTAATGATTCATCTGAAATGAAAAGGACGTTTATTTGCGGGCTGGAACGGTGGGAGGGGGAGGGAACAGGGGAGGCGAGGGGGGTTGCAGAGGAGGGGGAACTTTTTATCATAGCCATGTTTCTCCTCACCCCCTTCCTCTCCTCTTCACCCCTGAACACCATCCACTGCCCCAACTTTCCATGCAGACCTTCTGCCTGCCTGATCTATTTTCTTTAGTTCATCAACACTTGTTTTAAACTCCTTGTAAACAATACAGAGCATAGATATGAATGTGATATTAAAAGATGAGAAAACCGGAATATCTTGTGTGGTCTCTTGTGTGGTGGTTGTATGACTGTGGTGTTTTCAGTGGGTTACACACTGGACATGTAGAGGAGATCCCAGTTAACTCTGTTCTATCTTTAAAAGTGTGTTATTATTAATGCATCTTTAAAACACCTAAGTGAAGTCAGTGAACATGCTGGAAAATGTGTGTTTTAAATGAGAAGATTATGTTTGAAAGTATTGAAATTATTTTATATATTAAAAAAAAAAAAAACGATTTTGAAGACAAAAACTTTTGGTCTTAGGAATTTAAAAAATCTGGTTTTAACAGTTTCATTCTAGTCAAAAGAATAACCATAAGATTTAGTTTTTATAAAAGTAAATGTATGACCTAAGAATTATTATTGTAATGTGTAGCATATCCCAGTGAACCCAGGCTTGGAGTTGATGGCATTTTCTTTCACAAGGTGATAATCTTGTAAAAGATCATAATCTTATCTAGTCCGTTTGCATAAATGAAAACGAATAATTTACTGAGCACAAACAGTCTTAAAATCTATAGCCATGTAAGATTGGTCTAAGGATTACTGTTGAAAACATAGGAAATGATTCACCTATGTAGGAGGCTTGATTTGTTTCAGTTTCTACTAACAATCGAAATTGGTAGGATTTTTTTCTCTTTAATTTAAACTGTTAAACCAAAGAGGAAGCACATATATACACTAAATTACTGCATTAAACCTTTCAGTGGACATTTTCTTGCATAAAACATCCCCATACGTGTTTAATCAGCCTCATGTTTTCTCGATTATTGGAGACTAATATCGCGATGTTGCATTTAATATTTTTACCCGTGAAAGACGGTAGCCCATTATAGTATGCATCCCGAAATCAATGTAAAACTCGCTAGCCTACCTTATATTATGAATGATGAGCAGAGTAGCAGTTGCTCATGTGACATGAGACGCTGCCTGCTGATTGGTTAGAATCTGACCAGTCGCTGCTGAGCGCGTTTGGTTTAAAAACAGAAATGGCGACCGATGTTGTTCCACTGTAAGTAAAAATAAGCCCACAATAATGGTATTTCATTGACTGAGTAGATTTTTACAGCAGATTTGCCAAAATCTCAGTGTCCGACGTGATACTTTCGTCTCATGAGATGTTGTGAAAGTGGCTTTGCCAGCACTGCATATCGCCGTTTAGTTTTCTGGCGTTAGCTGTTTTAGCTGTCTGTTTTTTGATGGCTAGTCAACTAGCATGTAGCCGCCCCGTTACCGTGTCATCTTTTTTAAGCCAGTTGATTCAGTAATTGCTCAGCAAATATGATATAATGTGAACTCATTAACTCATTAACTATTGTTCATCATTTGTTCTTTCTGAATATCTGTGTTGGTGAATGAAAAACGGAGGACGCCGCACTGCAAGTGTAAAATTACTGAAATGTTCAGCAATCACATTACGTTTGCCATGGTGCTTGGCTGCTGCACCATCCGTAATCGAGTAGATAGTCTTTCTCATAAGATAAACCGGACACTATATACGACAGACTATTTCTTTATGAAGTTAATTTACTAAGATATAACTTGATTCATGGTTTGAATGATACATCTGAGACGTGGTGCGTTTTTGTCAAGGTTGCTAGAGAGGTCCGACCCCTCCAGACTTTTCTGCGATGTGGCTGCAGACCCACAGGACACAGGGGAGGCGGAGATGATGGTTTCTTATCTGATGGTAAGAATAGTCATGTCCTATGTAGAGATATTTATACATGTTTTGGACATTTTCGTGCAGAACCTCGCACAACTTCTGTCCCGCTAAAATTGGAATCGTGTGTGTGTGTGTGTGTAGTCCTGTCGTCAGAAACAGAAGCTGATGTGTCAGCAGCTGTGTATGCTAGACAGCATGATGGAGTTCTTGGGAGGACTGAAATCTCCACTTGGTTTCCTCAATGATCGGTGTCCAAAAGCCTCAGGTAAGATCCCAGTTGCTTACCATTATTCTTCCGCCAATATTTCTGCTAGGGTTAGAGATGAGAATCTTGTGTTTACCTGTATGCATCACCACAGTTGCAGCCTTGCAGTTGATTTAATGTATTCCTACTATTGTTCCTTCTAATAATGTTATGCTGCTGAGAAAAGAATTTTGCACACGGACATTGAGAAAAGCAAACAAGCTGAAACGTCTGCTGTTTTAACCTAGTCTCTTTCAATAACTATAAAGACTTTTGTCTTTCACTTGTGTAAAAATCCTTTCACCTCACATCTTGACTACTGGTTTTTATGCACCTGTCAAGAGAGACTTTCATCTGAGCTCAACAGTATCCTTGTACTGACAATAATATTGTGCTAAAATGAAAATCTGTGTTAAGCTCTATGTATTCATCTTATTTCTCTCAATTAAAGATGTGGTGAGCAAATCTTGATTAATTCTACCTTTGATCATGTTTATGATTTTGCTAATGCAGAGCTCTCTATCTGACACTTTAGTGTATTCCCACTAGTAGACACACAGTCCTGCCTCTAGCCTCAATTGTCTGTTTTATCACAATGGTTGTTTTTCAATAAAAATGTAAAGTTACAAAGAAGGATAGAGAGTAATGTGGTTGTTAAGTTCAAATACCAGGGACTTTTCACCAGAAACCCAGACTTCTTCATATCCTACCCTGTAGGTGAATCACTTGTCCCTTTTGTATATTCTCTCCCTATATCCCAATTTATAGCCCTTTTGTATATCCTGGTAACAAAGGAAAAACATTGGCATAATAGTTGATATTCCTGGGTTGTGGTATGTAAGCTTGTATTTTATATATGTTCAGAACACCCAAATCACTGGTACGTCCACATCACAGTGAAACCAATTGAAACACTAACTCCATATGCTCTGGCACAGGTACATGTTCAGAAAAAGAGTAGATTTGACACAGACAGCAAAATCATAAGGAAGTCAGGCTTACAGAGCTGAAAAAATTCCCAGTCTCACCTACATTTTTCCTGCTTTCTTTGTTATTTCCGTGCTTGTGTGTGTGTGTGTGTGTGTAGAGAGCGAGGCCCGTAAGCAGTGGAAGGCCCTGAAGAAGGAGTACCAGGGCGGCCTGGCTGAGGTGGAGGTGCTGATCGGCAGCTTACAGGAGCGGAGGAAGCAGCTTCAGGAGAGAAGGGACAGACTGGAGACACTGGTGCTCTTGTTGGAGCAGAAGGTACGCACGCACCTATACACTTTCACACTTGTGTATACACACGCACCTATACATTTACTTACATATTCGTATACAGTACACACACCATACTGATTTGACCTCATCATTGATCCAATGGTGCTTTCCAGCCAAGTGTGTCAGATGGTGCCAAATTAGGAGAATATGGAGGGTGGTCAACCAGTTCAAAGCCGTAGGTCACAAAGCAATCATGACAACCACAGACTTGTGTGCAGAAGCATTGTCCTGATGAAACAGGACTCCTTTGTCGGTTTTCCAGGCCATTTTGATCAATTGCTTTCTGATTGTTTTCTGCAGTTGCCTCAGCAAGTTGGTATAGTATTCCCCATTGATAGTTTGGTCTTTCTGAAGGTAATCAATGAACACATTACCCTTAGCAGATGCTTTTAGCCAAAGCAACTTACAAAACAGGACATAAACAAGCTACAGATATGCACTGGAGGAACACTGAGTAAGCAGAGACATAACAAAGTCAGTACAGTCAGAATAAAGGACAGTGTTGGTGAGTAAAATTAGTTTTGTTAGGAAGGGAAATACTCTCAGAAAAGAAGAGTCTTCACAAGCTTCTTAAAGGTAGAGAGGGGTCATCCCACTCTCTGGTAGGTTGTTCCACCATTGAGAGACAACACAATGCCCTTTGCATCCCAGAAGATCAAAGCCCTCACCTTCCCCACCCTGGCCTACTTTGGAGGGAGAGAAGTGGTGTTTTTCCACTGCATGGTCTGCTGTTCGGTCTCTGCCTCAAAGTGGTGGACCCAAAACGATCATCTGGGGTGATCAAACGTTCACAGAAGCCAGTTAGATCTGCTTCAAACAGTGCCAAGTTCTCCTGTGACACGACTAGCCTGATGTGCTTTTGATCAGGCATCAAAAGCCGTGGCAACCATCAAGCGGAAACCTTTGACATGCCCAGTTCCTTGTGCAGAATGTGGTGTACTCGTTCACAAGAGATGCCTACAGCATTAGCTATATGATTAACACTTACACGTCAGTCATCCATGACCATGTCATCCATTGACTCTGAAGAAGACGCAGTGGCGTCGAAACGTCAGTCGTGTTGTTTCTGCACCATTAAAACTTTGTAAACAGAGTGCTCCGGTCTTGCTCCTTTTTCCATAATACTGTACATTTGTGTCCTGGGCCGTGAGCACCAATCGAGGTTGGAAGCGCATCTGACTCCCAGTTACTGTTCATCCATGACCATGTGGTGAACACGGTCAATGCGTTCTTGTGTGGTGGCTGTGGCAGGACTTTCAGACCATCATCTGTAAGGATCTCCCTACCCCTTCTGAACTCAGACACCCCCTCCCTACACCATGGTGCCAAATTTTATCCATATTGATGAACTACCTCTACTACCGTGTTGCTGCCCAATGTGAGTTTAACTGGAAATAGGTTGAATTTATTGCATGCCAAGTTTTGTTGCTGTAGCTCAAGTCTTTCTTTGTCAGCCTATGGATTTTCCAGCCCACCCTCGTATACACACTCATACCTATACATATCTTACATACCAGCATTTAAAACAAACACCCACACCTATACACTTGCTTACATACTCAGAAATACAGAATAATTGGGGATTGATCATGGGATCGGAGGGTTGCAGGTTGGATTCCCGTACCAGTAAGAAAAAAAACAGTACTCTCCTGCACCCTCATCCATGGCTTGAGCAAAAGCATCTAAGCCCACATTGCTCCAGGTGGACTGTCTATGTAGCTAATTCACTCTGGATAAGATTCACTTTGGATAAGATCATTAGCTAAATGCAATGTAAATTAATGGAAAAAAATCTCTATCAGTGAGCCATCGCTTGTTCCGATAATAATCCACAAAAGACAAGAAGAGGTCCTACTACTTGTTACTTGTAGAAATCTAAATGAGGTGTTTTGCTAATGGAGCTGAAGTGGGTGGACCTCCTGTTGCCTTTTTTCCCTTTAGGTCCACCACATAGTTTGATGTGTGCACCTGTTGTTCAATTTTGATGTCCCAGTTATGAGCCGTAGTAATAAATGAATCTTCCCCTCTCAGAAGGAGGAATGCCAGGCTGTGGAACGCATCAGGAAGAAGAAGAACCAAATAGCCGAGGTAGGAGTTTTAACTTGCATCCCATTCATGTTCATTCCTCCAGTCTTCCTCCTGACATCAAGTAACCACCTCTTATCACGATTTATTCCCCTTCCTGCTCCTCTCCTCCTCTCTTTTCTCCTCTTCTTTCTCCTCTCCTCCTCTTTTCCCATCTCCTCTCCTACTTTTCTCTCCTCTCCTTTCTCTCCTCCTCTTTTCCCACCTTCTCTTCCCTCCTTTCCTCTCTCTTCCCTTCTCCTCTCCCCTTCTCCTTTATCCTCTCCTCCTCTTTTCTCATCTCCTCTCCCCTCCTCTGCTCTCCCCTTTTCCCATCTCCTCTCCTCCTTTCCTCTCCTCCTTTCCTCTCCTCTCCCTCTCACATCTTCTTACCTCTCCCCTCCTCTTTTTCCATATCATCTCCTCTCCTGTGCCCGCTCCTCTCCTCTCCCCTTCTCCTCCACGCTCCACTCCTCTCCTATCTCCTCCTGTTTCCGTGTCTCAGACACAGGTGAGCCTGCAGCTGGACGAGTCTCTGCAGTCAGCCCAGCATGCTCTGCACTCGTGTGACCGGCAGCTGGGCCAGCTCAGGCAGGAGAGCGATGCCGTGCAGTCAGTGCTGGACAAGTGCTCTGACCTCAGAGACCGGTAAGGCTCATCAAGCCACATACATACACACACACACACACACAGAAATACGTAGGGAAAGTAATCTCATCGATCCCCTGCTGGCAACAGTCCTACCCATGTGGCGAAGTCAATTGATTTCAGTGGGACTCAATTTTTATTAAAAATTATATTTTTGTTTACACTCTAAAGTTAGGACAGTGGCTTCCATATGATATGCATGTCTGATAAATGTATTGGTTCTTGCCAATAAGTCTTTCCCTAAATTGTTTTGAATTTTCTTCTAGTAAGCTTATAAAGGACTACGATGACCAAACGTCATATTGGCGTTCATGAGGGAAAATGGGTGTGACGTCAGGGCATTTGTAGTCTGTTTTTAAAGAAGGTGAAATTTTACATGATAGTTGGTAGATGATATCCATCAAAAATATTTTTCAGTCTGTAAATTGGTAAGTTCAATCTTTTGTCTTCAAAGGATTTTAAAAATGTTGAAAAAATGGAGAAAAACGCCCAAAATGCCAGTGCTGCTGCGTGGTGTCGTAATTGTGTGTGTGTGTGTGTGTGTGTGTGTGGTGTGTGTGTTTTTGCAGGCTATGGAGCTGCCTGCAGGTATCGCAGGGCCTGACGCAGTATAGGGCGACGCGGGTGACTGCGTCTGAGATGTGTGTTGAGCTGCAGCCCTCAAGCAGACAGCTGGAGCCCCTCAAGCTCAGCGTCACCCTCAAGCCCCCACAGCACTTCCACCTGCAGGTCAGGTGACACCTTTGACCTTTGACCTTGGAACAAACAAGTCCTCACCTGGAAACACTTAAAATGCATTTTTCTTCTAATTCGCATACAAACTTGATTCGCTAACTTGAGATCTCGAGACTAAGATACATTTTCTTGAGGTAACAAAATTTGACCTTGGAAAGAACAAGTCCTCACCTTGAAACACTTAAAATGCATGTTTATCTTCTAATTCATATACAAACTTGAGATCTTAAGATTAAGATACATTTTCTTGAAGTAACAAAATCCGATGCACAGTGTCGTGTGCTTTGCTGTATATTATTTCTTTAAAAGTGATTTTGCATGGTCCGAAGTGGGTATATTACCTGAAGTCATCTGACCTTCAAAGTCACAAAAGCATACTCAACAGCCACCTTTTCAAGGGCACAATGTCGTCAAGCTCCACCAAGCACTCTTCCAATTTCAAGAATACCTTGTGCCCTCTAATTATCATTGGATATGACACAGTTTCTGGAAATAGTAGACAAGGAAGTGCCTTGCTAATCAGCTGAAGCTAACCAGCCAAATACTGACCCCCTGGTCTCCCTCCCTCAGGTGTTTCAGGGGAATGCAGGCGTGTTGGAGGAAACGATTAAGGGTCCCACTGAACAGCTTAGCGCCGCCCTGCTGGATGTGATGCAGAGTTACATCAGCCAGGGGGCTATGCTGGCTGAGATGCAGGCACTGCACTCCAGGTAAGCAAACAGATGTCTCACAACAACACACACACACACACACACACCATGCATATGCAGTGATAATGCATTCCATTTCTCTCAGCAATCGATACTCGGAGGGCAGCAAAAATGAGTTAAATGCATTGTATTTGCAAAATTCAGATTGACACTTGATGAGGACACATAAAGCTGTACTTCACGGATAACGGTCGCCTTTATAGTATGTAGTATCGACTAAACCAACACTGATTATGTGCCAGGCTAATGACAACACCAAACATCATGACATACGTATAAATGGAAAATATCCTCTAGAATTGTGAACTTGGGATTCTCTGTGCTGCTACGACTTTGTGGGGCAAACATCCAAGATTTGGGGAAGGTGTGTGGAGTCACTACCTACTTTTGAACGTGCCAAATGACTGAAACTAAGCTCCAACTGCAAATGCCAGGCTTGCTGGATCTCTGTACCAGGGGGGCATATGCAGTGACTGTTTCTTGCTGTGTGTGCTGTACCGCCTCCCTCGCAGGTTTGCCATCGACTGGCGTCCAGCGCAGCGGCTGCTGGTCTACCTGAAGACGGCGTCGGTGGTCTGTCACCTGGTGGTGGAGGAGGGGTACCCCTCTCAGGGCACTGCCTCCCTGCAGGCAGTGCGCAAAGACGGCCACGACCTCAACATCGCCACCCTGCAGGTGAGGGAGAGATGGAGACTTTATAACCTCTGCGAAGGAGGTCATGTTTTTGCTGGCTTTTGTCTGTCTGACTGTCTGTCTGTCTGTCTGTGTGTTTGTTTGTTTAAGCAGAATAACTCCAAAAGTCACAAAGGTATTAGTCTGAAATTTGTACAGTACGTTGGTATTTTCACTGTCTCGAGCTGATTCTTTTTTGGTCAAAATAGGTTGTTTGACTGGGCAGTGTAACAACTTTAAAGGCATGTTTCCCAGTTTCATTGTTCGCGTAGTTACTGCACTTTCTAGGGCAGTACTGTGGGGGTGGTGTTGGCATTAAGGTGCACCTGTCGTTATGTGTGTAACGTTATGGCTAAGTTGTGTGTGTAACGCAATGTGTCATTATCCAGTTTGAGTTAGGGAGTTGGTCTTGGGATCGCAGGCTCAGTAGGAATAAATGTGGGTGGGGGAGTGAACAACCAGCGCTCTCCTGCACCCTCATCCATGGCTGAAGTGCCCCTTGAGCAAGACATCTAACCCCACATTGCTACAGGGGAACTGTCCCTGTACCTAATTCACTGTAAGTCACTTTGGATAAGAGTGTCAGCAAAATACAATGTAATGTAATCATGCATGTCTGCATGTGTTTGTGGGATGTTTTCCATTGGAATCCATAAACAAGTGTATGTGCGCATCCCTCTGCCACACTTGGATGTTGGCAGGGTCACAGAAGTTCAAGAGGACAAGTAAGTTGTCTGCATACCGACTACTATACACTCAAAAATAATGGGGCCAGGACTGGTTTTTCAGAGCGATGCCATACAGTGCCTGACAAAAGTCTTGTCGCTTATTCATTTTGTAGAAACAAAAGCTTATAACCTGAGTTTAGCAATGTTTTGAGCCCTGAAGCCGGAGGAAGAGCCAGGGGCTGGAAATGTTGCAAAGATAATAATAATAAAATCATTGGGAGCTATATTAGTCGATTGTGTGGTCAACTTTATTTCTTGAATTCTTCCATTGGAATCCACCCGCACAAAAGCCTAACCTGCAGACAGACACACGGACACTCACAGTGCATCCCTGTGCTGACTTGCCTGCAGACATCAGTTATGCAATGAGGGTGTGTGCTTGGGGGAGGTGTCATTTGTCCACGCCACGGTGAGATGATCCATGATGTGTATGCGTGTGGGTACATTCCTGAGAAAATGGAGAACTTGGCCACTGAAAAGGGATATAAACAGTTTTGTTCCGGCACTCTGCTCTTGCACAACACACACACACACACACACACACCCTGAAAAAAAGAGGCTTTCCATTATTAGCAGCAGCATTCTTGAACGCCACACCCACCCCTGCAAATATGCATAGGTGCATTGTGTGTGTGTGCATGTGCGTGTGTGTGTGTTTGTATGTACATGTACTGTATTTTTTGTCTGTTTTTGTGCTTGCATATGCACAATAGTGTGTGTGTGTGCGCTTCAGTGTACAAAAATGTGTGTGTATGTAAAGGTCTCCAGGCACACGTATCCAAAATGTATTTATCAGGGGTGCGTTTCCCAAAACCGTCGTTGCTAACTTCCTTAGCAACTTCGTAGGTTTGAACGATGGACTAACGACACTACTGTTTCCCAACAGCATCGTTCGAACGACACAACAAAACGGATGTTTACAACAACATTAGTCCGATGGATCGTTCAACGACGCAGGTGTTTCCCAACAGCAAAGTCTGGACGATCCATCGGAAGTTCCATCGTTAAACTGTATAGTTCGAACGATTAGCATGGACCTGTCGTTAGACCATTGTTTATGTCGGTTTCTGTACACGTGACGTCTTGCTCGTCACCTTTGGCCTTCTTGGGTCGGGTTAGGCACCATTCAATGCTTTACCGCCACCCACTGCATGAATGATTTTACTTTAATTCACGTCATTTTCGTCCGGGCACTTGTCAGGTCATGTAAAACGAAGATAGAAAATTCACCCCACAACACACCAAAAGTTGTTGCAAGATGTTGTTGGATTATTCAAGTTATTGGCTGATTTGACAGGTCGTGTTTACTACTGTGATGTAGAGTATGATCACGGTTCACAGATCCACAATCAAGGCCATTCCACGTGTTTCAAATGGATTACGGTTTAGCAGGATTCGAACCCGTATCTCTCCGAAAAAGGAAGAAGGTCTGCATAGTGGGCTGACGAGCTAACCACTCAACCATCGTGTCACATGAGTAACCGGTGGCCTTGGTTATATTTATATGCACACCTATGTAGGGTAGCATAAATGAAATATACGATTATATCATTACAAACGTATACAGTTTACAAACGTATTCAGTCACTGCTTTTTAATGAGTAAGGGACATGATTGTGTTGGGGAACATTTTCCTAAGTTGCTGAAGTTGTCACAGCCTACATAGGCCTACCGGCTGAATTGAAATAAGGCTACGTTTTTGTTGCTTACTGTCGTGGTGTCGTTTCTGCCTCCCCGCAACGAATGCATCCGAATACTCTCCGAGCACTTCCGACACATCTGGATACTTTGCAGTTTCAACGACAGAAGTCCAAACTAACATAGTTCAGACTTACGTTGTACGTAGGTAGTTGGAGAGTTTCGGGAAACAGTCGGAATCGGACTGTTGTGTCGTTTGAACCTACTACGGACAACGGTGGTTCAAATGCTAACATCCGTCGTTGTTTGGGAAACGCACCCCAGGTACAGAATCAGGTGTCGGTTCAAAACAAAAACAAAGAGAATGTCATTACTCTCTACACTCCTGAAGTGTTATAATATTACACATTTCACCTGATATGGCAATATGATATGCGGAGTGTGGGAGTGTTGGAGTGAACATGCCTTTATATCCATGTGTTTATCTCCCTTCCTTAGCCACCCTCACAGCACCCTAGCCTGACGGAGTGGCTGGAGTACCTCTCCTGCTGCCCAGATGTGTGAGCATGACCTGACCTCCCAAACAGACCCACTGCAAACAAGTCTGCCTCCGTGAGTCAACGGATATAGCCTGTAGGTAGCCAGACAAGATTCAGAAGTCACAGTGAGCCACGTACGAGGACAGTCAATTCAAACAAAAATATGATTCACAGACATTTAACAATTCTAGAACACAAGACAACAAAGGTTCATCAACCCATGCACGCTATTGCATGGATGACTTTGGAGTTGATGTGGAGAAATCCTGATTAAGAATGTGTGGTCAGGTTGTATGCCTCCTAGACAGAATTTCAGCTTAGTCTGGGTGGACAGCGTGGGTCCTGGCCTCTAAGTCTTCACTCACCCTGAAGAGCCCCTATATCTTTACCCACTACCCTCTGATTCATAATATTACCCATGAGGTTTTAGTTTGCAAAGAAGCAGCCTGGCCCATAGACATGGTGAGGAGTAGTCCTTGATGATTCACATTCTAACCTGTAAAGATTGACACTGAAGGCTACCTTGGTCTTGTTTTTTTATTGTATGTACAACAGCACCTTTTGTATGTGTATATGTGTGTGTTTAGTTTGTATCTGATCTACCTGTTCTTTTTTTCCATTGTGGATGTGCCGCTGTTCTGTTCTTTCCTCCTGCTGTTGTTACAGTCACCTGATTTGGTCAATAAAGTGTCAATCCAATGAAAAAATCTCTTGTTTTGTGATACATGCGTGAGGGACATTAGATTTGACCTCATGAGCACTGTGCTGGTTACAGGCCAAACAATTAAAAAAAAAAAAAAAAATCAAAACAAGGTCTTAATGAATTGGTTGCATACCAATTAACATAGAAATGTCTTCATGGTATCACTTCTAATTTCATGACCAAAATTCATTTATCTCGATAAACTTTGTGTCGAGCAATGATTTGTTGTGTTGTTTTTTCTACTAGGTTAGGAATAAGATATTGACAATAGAGCGGACATTACACATGTACACATTTTGTAGGTCATTACAGAGCAATTAGTTGTATTTTGAATCTATATTAGAGAAATGTTGGAAATAGTATGACTTAACACTAGTGTCAAACCTTACACAGCTTTGTTGAACACAAAGTAACAATGCTTGAGCAAAAGTCATGGCATGGATATGCCTCTTAAGGTCAAACAATGGCAAACAATATTTACAAACTTCTAAAACACGGTCCTCCACCCTTTGGATGCAGTGATGTGATTTGTCCACTAGGAGGCACTAAATCAGCATGAGTTGAAGTTTCTTGGCATAAACCTGTTGCATTCTTCCCCTGCTCTCTACCACTGACATAACAGGATTAGGTAACACATGTAGTTCCCAGAAATGTGTTTTACTCTCTTCCTCCTGTTTCATGAGCCAGTATTTACAAAATTGACCATAATGCTAATAACAACGTTATTAACAAAGTTAATATTTTAATAAACCTACCCATTTTTCTTTGTTATGAAAGTGATTTTAAATTGGGTCAGTTTCAGGGGTGTTGTCCCTTTTAACTCCTTTCCTTTCCCTCACCTTTCCCCCCATTTTCTCTGTCTCCCCCCTCTTTATTTTTTCCTCTTCTTCTCCCTCCCTCCTAGCCTACATTCACTCTCTCCATCTCACTTTTCTTCACTCGACATGAGCTGACAGCGGATTGGCCGGTGTGGCTGCGTGTGGGTCTGGCGTGGGGGCCAATCAAAAAAGAGCCCTGGAAAGTTGGTTATGTGGGCACTTTGACCCATTTCTGACAGCCATGTGCTCACTGCGAGGCTGACTCTCCAGGATGTGGCGAGACCCTGCGTTACATTATGCCTGCGCTGCTCCGTGTGTGTGGGTGGCTGTCTGGCTGTGTGGGTTGTGAAGTCGCTGTCTGATAAGCTAGTCAGGTTCTGTTACTGTCACAGGGTGCATGGGACTTGTGAATCTAGGCTAACAGAAATGTGGGGTGAAAGAATATATATAGCAGTAAGTATATAACAGGGATATGGGGTAAGAGTGTACTGTGTATGTATGTGAAGTATGTAAGGATATGCTGACAACACTGCACGAATAGTGGCATTAGGGAACTATTTCATTGTTATGTAGAGATGGATATAAATTTGGTTTTGTTAATTCAGTTAATATATCATGTTCTATTGGCACTACAGACACTGTGTTGTGATGTTTTTGAGCAAGTTAATGAAAAAGTATTTTCCTCAATTCCTTTTCTCTTTTATGATGTACACCCCCAAATATATGTCATTCTGGATATGTTATCACTCTGTATGGGAACTATTTTCAGCTGAGGGCTTTTGGCACAATGCCAGCTATTTGCATTTGCATTTTCACCCTCTTATCCTGTCTTTCCACGATCAAATACAAAGAAAAACACCACAGCAAGTCTCATATTCACATCATTTTTATTACTTTCTTACATAGCATGTTATATTTATGATTGTACAAATGAATAAAATGCACACTGGGAAGTAGTGCTTTATGAAAATAGACTTTTTGGAGTACAGTTGAACACATGCTTGCCTTTGAGTATGTCTGATCTTGTGTGTCGTACACAAAAAGCTTATAGATCATTGCCAATGTTTCCTCTGGTCTCCTCATTCCTTCACACTAAAGTGTCCAGGCATGTAGGACACGACATTCAACAGTCTGGCTTCACCCTTCCTTGGCTTAGTCTGCTGGCTTATCTGTCTTCCTCCCACAGTGACTGACTTGAGTTCGAAATCACCGCATCATCTTCAGGTCCCATCACCCAAGTGTATCATGTATTGTGACATGATATTGCAGCTTATGACAACTGTAGTGAATTCTCTGGGGACTGAAGAGGATGATTTGTGACAGGCTGTGACACGGGGGGAAATTATGGCAGAGAGAACCCATGTACTTGAGACGAGGGTAACGACTCGACGTGGGTGGGTGGGGTCATGGTTTTGTGGGTTTGATAGGAAGCACCAGTTTTGTTTTTTTTTTGGGAACACCCCTCCAACCCCAATTTACTCCCTCAAAGGGCAGTCAGCCCGCTGAGTTGACTACAAGATCGATGGCGTTTGCCTCCACAATCCCTCTCTCCCTCTTGTGGTGTCCCCAGTGGCACCCCTGTGCCAGACACAGAGTGAACTAATACAATCAAACTACGCATCAAATTAAAAAGGCAAAATAATACACTCCGAGATAGCAAACAAAAATGCTTTTCTTTTTATATAAAGTCTTTGACATAAATGTCTGTATGACCTTATTATAAGAACATATTAGAAATACATGTCTAAATGTTGTTCAGTAATAAGCACTCCATTTTGAACTGTATACACTTGTGCCCACACACAAAAAAAAATCTTAACAAAAAATATAGATATATATTACAGATTTTAAGTATCTTCAAGTATTTGTTGGTATACATTTAAATTCATATATGTATATATATATATAAGTATACATATATACACACAGACATATATATATTTTTGTATATACACTTAAACTATGTACATTTTTTTACAGTGTCACAGAATTGTAGTGTTTCATATGTGTGTACATACACATTCATTTAACCGAATGTGTATATACTTTCTCAATAAAAACAGAAAAATAAAAAAGTGATGAACATTAACATATATTTCTGGTAAAGCATAGATTTTAGAGCTGGTTTTTGTGTTCAACCCCTTTTACATACGGGTCCTGCTGGCCTCTGATATATGGTTGTGTGATTGTGTCATGCTCTCAGTATACAGTAAAACCCCCACTGCTTTGAGGGAAGACTCGTGCCATTACAATATCAGTACATGCGCCCACTGCACCTTGGCCCATAACAGGGTCCCAATAATGTCCCATTAATGTTATCAGACAAGATCTGAGAGCTGCATCAACTGTGGAATGGACCGCTTAACCTCTACTGCCTTGGAATTGGCTGGCATTTCGGAAGTTCATGTGAGGGTGCAAGTCACCTGCAGTGACATTTAGTGTCTGACGGGCCGTTGCTTCGTATAACTGAATCAAGGATGGCTAGACAGTCCTTTCTCATAGGCTGAGAAACTGCATTGTGTTTTGTTCTTAGTGAGACAGCTTGGAAGCAAGATGTCACCTTCACATACACACACACACATACACATGCACACACACACCAAAGCGATCCCACTTGAGCCACTAAAAGCTACACCCAGCCTCCTGTATCTGCAGTGGTGTAACCAGCACCTTTTCAAAGGAACCCCCCACGTGACAAAGGGGATCCCCTGTGGCTGAAGGGTCAGGGGTGGGGATGGGGATGGGGGTGTGGGGTTTGGGAGGGGAGGTCGCACTTGGCATTGGTCTGCTGTGTTTGTCCCTGGCGACCCTCACGCATCCACGCGGAAGGACAGAAGCTTCTCCGAGTGCATGTTGTTGAGTGTGCGCAGGTCGGGCAGCTTGAGCAGCAGCTTGGTGAAGCGGGAGGTGTCGGCCGGAGCGCTGTTGCTGACCAGCGTGCGCAGGGCACGGATCAGGCTCTCCTGCAGCATCTCCACAGCGTTCACGTTCTCTATGCCAGAACGGTCTGGGGTGGGGTGGAGAGAGATGAAACATTTAGACATTTAAAACATTTAAACATTTTTTAAAATCCAGATTTCTAATCCAGAGTATTATCAACTAGCTGTTCAGAAGACCTATCTCTTCAAAGCCTTCCACAGTAAAAAGTCAATGTTTTTTTATTTGCTTAAAGTAGAACAAAATGGTAGGTATTCTTATACATCTTTTCTAGACACTGAGCTGAGGTAGTTTTCTATTTGTGGTGATTAGATTAGATTAGATCAGATTAGATAGATACTTTATTGATCCATGTAGGAAATTTAGGATCCTGTTGGATAAGAAGTATCCCAAGTGGTCCACTCACCGGCTGAGACGAGCACTACGGCGGTGAAGAGCCCGAGCTCCTCGGCGGAGAGCTCCAGGGCATAGAGCTTCTCGCTGAAGTCAAACATGGCGCCCAGCAGGTCCCCCATGCCCATGGAGCGCAGGGCCTCCAGGCTGTAGGTGGCGCCGGAGATGAAGGTGACCGTCTGCTCCTTGAAGTTGAACAAGGAGGCAAATCGCACCATGAGCACCTGTGAAGACAAGAAGATAAGTAACGGTTTAGACTTTGAATAAAAAACTGTTAGTGTGTGTACAGTGTTTTACATTCAATTGGCATGTTTATGTTCACTTGTTTTCAACGCAAGACTCACCTCAAAGGTGCCTGCCTTGAGGAGGGTGACCTGGTCGTGCTGGGATAGTGTGCTGAACCCTGGGATGTGTTTGGCAAACTCCACCACCTCTCGCACGGCGGGGGTGAAGCTGAGGGAGAAGTCTTCCCAGATCTCCTGAGCAGACTTGTTCGGCTCCGCCTGAGGATGCATGTTCATCGGACAGGCCTGAAGCACACCAAGGGGGAAGACCATTAGCTTAGATACATCCATCTATGTGTGTTACATATCATGGTTAGAATTTATACATGCTATCATGCTCTTAACATATTATTTTACATGCTACTTGTTACTTGTAGAATAGCTTTCAAAAGCGCAGTGTGTTTTTTTTTCCCAGGAGGTTGTTTTCTAGACTCACCAGGAGGATGCTCTTGCGGTTCTTCCACGGGCAGTTCTGTCCCTGGGGGGCGCTGTTGGGCTGTGGTCCCTGATGTGGCCCCATGAGGTTGCTGTTTTGGCCCCGGCGACTGTTGTTGTCGTGCGGAAGCTGCTGCTGTTGGTCCACTGCCGACAGGGTTTGGGAAAGGTAGTGACTGTTGTCGGGTGGCGCCTCGTAGCCGTTGGGCGGCCTGTGCGTGTTGTTGTCGTGGTGATAGATGGTGTTCTGGCCGTTGAGGTGGTAGCCGGCCGGGCAGCAGTTGTTGCCCCAGTTGTCCAGCTCGGGGGCCTGCTGGGGGCCGAGCTTGTGTTGGGCGTACACAAAGGTCTCGCGGTGCGCCCGTGTGATGGCCAGGATGGTGCCGTCCACGCCCGGGCTTGGGCACTTGGGCGGGAGGGGGTCGCGGGTCACGGGGGGGCTCTGAGGCGGGGGGCTGGGCGGAGGGGGAGGGCAGGGTGGGGGCCGGCGGGGAGTGGGCGGGGCCCTGAGGAATGGCCGAGGGACTGTGGCTTCGCTGCCACCGTCAGGCCCAGGCAGGGAGAGGAGGAGGAGGAAGATGAGGAGATGATGAAGAGGAGGAAGAGGCAGAGGACGAGGTAGCGCAGGTGATGCTGGCCAGCTGGAATTCGCTCTGCAGCTGGTTGTTCACCATGTTGTTCATGGCACTCTGCATCTCGGCGAGCATGCGCTGCTTCTCGCGTTTGGGGATGCGACCGAAACGGACAGCTGAAAGAGATCAAAAGCACACACTTAGCTCAACTTCACAAACACACATTTACTTCAACTTCATTAACAAACACTTCGTTCAACTTCATAACTCACATCATCATGCCCCTTACTCACTTACTCAACTTACTCAATCCGCAAAGTTTTTTTTTTTCAATAAAACCTAGCAAATGACTAATGATGCACTCTAAGCATTTTTAATTATGTTTTTCATTATGTAGATAAACAGAAAGGCGTTGGGTGTTCACACGGGCTACCACGCTGCATTGCCTACAGATTTTCATTACTGCTGTGTAAGATGTGCATCTCATCAGAAAACTAATATGCAATTCAGATGCACACAACGTGTCTACTAGTGTGAATGAGGCCTAGCAAGGACACAAGGATACAAGGATGGTTTATTGTCACTTGCATAGATATACTGGGTACATGTAGTGATATTGGTGATTGTTAGTCTAGCGTCCTGATGAACATGGATGTGTGGCGCTCACCATCGCGAGACATGCCCACGGAGAGACACTTCTTGAAGCGGCAGTGCTGGCAGCGGTTGCGGTTGATGCGCATGATGGTGCAGGTCTCGTTCTTAAGGCACTTCTTGTACTGGATGTTCTGCTGGATGCTGCGCCTGAAAAAACCCTGTGGACGGAAGACGAGAGCACACAGATGTCAGACAACAAGGAATTTATGCCGTTAATTATTAGATTTATTTATTATTTATTGCACATAATTTTACACTGTACTACACTACTATACTGTACTATACTGTATATATTGTATATATTGCACTTGCTGCTCCTTGCACTTCTGATTAGATGCTAAACCACATTTTGTTACCTTGTATTTACACGTGTATGTGTGCGTGTGTGCGTACACACCTTGCAGCCTTCACAGGCATGGACACCGTAGTGGAACCCCGAGGCAACGTCACCACACACCTTACACAGGAGCACCATCCCGTTGAGCTCTGTGGAGAACACACACACACAAACAGAAACACTCTCATTAACACATGCGGCCCACCCAATAACACAGATTATAAATACCCACACAAACACACAGCCACACATAAACACCCACACAAACCCATTCACTCATAACACCCAAACGCCCACACACACACACACACCAATCACCCCCCCCCCCGCCCCCCCGTACACCTCCTTACTCACTGGTGAGGCTGGCCACAGACTTGCTGGGTGAGGAACGGGCACTGCTGCCATCGTCGCGGCCCCTCGGGGAGCCTCCTGAGCTGGGCGAGCTGCCCTCCTCCCCAGACCCTGAGCTGGAGCTGCTGCTGCTGGAGCTACTGGAGCTGCTGCCGCTGGTGTACATGCGGGAGGAGTCGTGGGAGCCATTGGGCGAGGGCGGGAAGGACGAGCCGAAGCAGGGCTGGGACAGCGACTGCAGGCTGCTGTTGGAGTTCTCGCTGTACATGGACACGGGGCTGGTGCGGTTTGGGGAGCCGCCGCAAGAGCCAATGTAGGAAATGACGCCCCCTAGTGTTGAAAGACAGAAAGAGAAAACACACAAGCACGTTAGCTCACTACTAATGATCTTTCATGCGTTCCCACAGGGATTTGCTTTTAAAGTAACCATGGGAGAGAAAAAAAAAGATGGGTGGGGAAAACAGAACACTAAGCAGAGCTTTGGAGCTACGCCCAGGGTTCCAAAACAACACGGCATCGGCGAAAGGAGGGGGATGGCTGCTGCACCCGGGCTCTGAATGTTCCCACAACCACCCGAGGAGCCAGAGTAGCACAGATGGAGCCATGGCAACGCGTAGCGGGAAGAGCTGAGAGAAAGAGCGGGGAGGGGCGGTGGTGTTTCCTGGAGGATATCCAGGAAGATGGAGCAATTGGAAAACACAAGTGCTTTCTAGGAACAGTTTGGAGCGGGACGTACTGGGGAGACTCTAGAAAACAAAATCTCCACGGCAACGCCCGTAAACTTTACTCGCGCTGGTTAAGAGTCAAACAGCGACTTCTCTGAATCCTGCTGTGCGGTTTCTGTCTCCCACAGTTACCCCTGCGCACACAAGGTCTGGTGTGGATCCGAAAAGGGGCGGCCATTTTGCTGTCTAGCCAGCCTGGGTGGTCCCTGCTGGTCCTGCTGGTGTTTTCTGACAGCGTTTGTGAGGCGCCGCTCTGCTGCTGTGTGGGCAGGAACACGTGTGTTCATACGTCAGTGCACACCAGACACATATGGCTGTGTCACCTGCCTTCACACCTTCATGACAGCAAACATCTCTCCTGCCACCACACACACACACACACACACACACACACACACACACACACACACACACACACATGTCAAGCTGCCTCTAACCTCCCAACCCATTCCCTCATTCCAAGCTATTTCATTTTAATCCTTCCACACTCATAAAGCTGTTGTTTGTAGTCCTTCTCTCCCTGTCTCTCCTCTATCTCTCTCTCGCTCTCTTTTGCCCTCTGCTTCTGATCCTCCCGACTGATGTTGGCTGTGTGTGTGTGTGTGTGTGTGTGTGTGTGTGTGTGTGTGTGTGTGTGTGTGTGTGTGTGTGTGTGGCCCCCTGCATGTCCACTGCACTCCCTCTCAGATCACGTTACCACGGCAGCAGACTGCTTGCACCAGCCCGTACCTACACAGTAGGACACTTTACCCTTGGTGATGCTGTATGTGTGTGCGTGTGTTTGTGTGTGTGTGTGTGTGTGTGTGTGTGTGTGTGTGTGTGTGTGTGTGTGTGTGTGTGTGTGTGATAACGTACGGGTGACTTTGCGAATAAAAAAGTGGGTCTTGCAGTGTCAAATCAGTCAGGCATCACTGGAAAAGTATGCCAGTGTGTATTCAGAGTATTTCAAGTCTACTTATTAGTGAAAGTAAGTGTGCCATTCCATGATAAATTGGGTCCTCTTGTAGCTGTACTATAGGTATACAGGTGTGTGTACAAAGGGCTAATGCAGGAAAGAAGTGTGGAAAGGCTCAAAGTCTCACTGTAAAGCAACTTAACAGCACTACTTGAGTTGGAAAACTTAATAGGGGGGGTGCAAAGGCTCTTCAGACACAAGAGTTTCATCGTACAGTTTCATCTGAAACCTCAAAGGAATCCTGCATTTCTTGTATTGGTCAACTTCTAAAATTGTTTTTCTCTACCAACGCTGTTTTACAATATATATTATATGAAAGCACAACTACATTTATTACTATTATTAAGTAGTTAAATATGATTTAATATGCATTGTTTATTTAGATAATATAATGATTAACAGCATCTCTATGGAAGGTTGCTGACATTTTACTACCTATCCTGTTAATATGCCAGCAATGCTGGCAGATGCCCAACAGCCACTTCCAGTGAATAGGGCATGTTTTGTCTCTTCTGTTCTGTACTTAAGGCCATGCTAAATTGGAAGGCGAGGCAGCCCCGGAGGTATTACATAACTATGTTGCACAAAAGGTCGCAGGGTAACTGTGTCAGGTGTAACCACAACAGCAATATATATACTTCCGTTGTTATTTCTGGGGAAATGTATCTCTCTTTCTGCATCTTTTTCGCCTTGCACTTTCTCATCATGGCAAAAAAACACATAACCCTTGCCTGTTTTTTCTCTCTAAAAGATGCATATTCCTACGAGCAAAAGTGGGTTGATTGGTTGTGATTCCTGCGAACTCTGGTGTATTTTTTTCTGTTCCCCAAAATAACTTGTTAAATAGATACTCTGGCCATGGCTTCTGTTTTCTTGCTGACTGATTGTTGAGCGAAAACAAACTCGGAAACCCGTGTCAGTTTCGTGAAGCGCCTTGTGGACCAACTTCAGTGCTTTACACCGAATCACGCCCCCACTCCACGTGCGCTGTAGACATAAGGCTCGTCAACGAGACTGGAGGCAAAAGACCCGCCCACGAAACGCCCCTTCTTCTGGTAGTACAGAAGCACGTTCCACCTCCGCCACACCTCGAATACAGAGAGCAACATCCTTTTAGGAAAAAAAATGTTTTCAAAGAACAGTTTGTTTTAAAGGTCAACCAACCTATAGCCCACCGATACATGGATAATTTTGACTCTATATAACTATTAATAATTATGCATGTATAATAAACTATCTGATTGGTCATTTTATAATATGCACTATGTGAAATCAGATTTTTGTTATGTGTTAAACTTATAGTGGTTATAACTAATATGTAAATAGCAATTATCTTGTCATTTTTACAAAATGATATGCCTCGCTTCCCAATTGGCCGGTTACATCTAATTCACAGCCAAACAGGAAGCTTAAGGCTACTCAAGAAAGCAGTTACGTTTTCGTAGATCAATTTCATGTCCCACTTTCGATTCGAGTGCAGGTCTTTGGGTTATGTCCGTGCCACTGGCGACTACTCGGCCAGGAGCCATCCAATCGCCTCGCGCACATGGCTCTTGACGCTGCGTCACGCACACGAACGGCAAAGGGCGATTATGTAATGATGGCGCGCATTTACCAATGGATAGAGGTGGAGTGCTCGAATGAAAACAAAGCGCACATGGCTAGGCTCTGCGGGCCATGTGAACCAGGCAAGGACATGCGCCGCCGCTCGCATCACTGGGGTGTCCGTACACCTGACTTTGCTGCCATGACCCAGTTCCCCCATACTCTTTTGGTACAGTTTGCCATTGACAAAACATCACATCAGATACAAACATTTCTATTCTGCAAACGGGTTTATGGATATACGACTATCCTGGTCACATAGAATACATTTACAGTGACATTTGTCATCAATATTGTTACAATGTAACAACGCTATGAAAATTAACAAAATCAAACACACACACACACACACACACAATAAATTGTGAGATACCATACATAAGCCACTATTTAGAGATAAACTATGTTTATAGGTAAACTATGATATGCGGCAGCCTAAACGAGGCTGGGGCTAACGGTGAGATGAATGGGAATCCGTGCGCCACTAGGGTGTTAATTTCATTTTTTCGTGATGGGCACGCTGCATTGACGCACTGTGAAGTGTGCCAAGTCCTACTAAACTTCTACCTACACACACAGTGTTGCAAGACCTTTACTCTCATCTCTGACACACGTCTGACCAACAGTTGCTAAGAACATCTCTCTCAGGGCAATATGATGGAGACACGAGTACCAGGTGCGCTCATAAAAAAACATAAATCTAGGCAACACATTCATTAAAGGTAAAATGAATCAGAATTCGAAAACACAGTGGATCGTTTACCTGTATTGTTGTTATTCGTGTCCATTGTCGTGGTCATCTTAAGTTCCAAGAGAGTCATGCAGATATCAACAGAACGAAGTAGCCGTCAATGGAACAAACGATAAGGAGAAAGGCAGCAGTCCTGCCTTAGAATATTCTCTGTGCAACTAGGCTATATCACTGACGTCAGTTCTCTGCTATAACCATGGCATTCTTAAAGTTGTGGCTGCTGTTTGTTTACCCAAAAGTAACAAGTTACCTCAAATTAAGCATTTGCACAAATGTTGAAATTCTAGTATGTTTAGAACGCAAAGAGTAGCTGTGGATAGCGCCTCCTTAAAACGTGTTTCATTCTATAAATGCAATAAGTAAAGGGAAAGCAATCAGCAGACTGCGATACGCCCCTGCTGTCACTCTCTCGATCTGTGTCGTTCTGATCTGCAGTTTGAAGTCGGCCAGGTTTTGCTCTGCTAGGAACGGAGAACTTCGGCGCAGGCGCGGCCATTTGCCGCACGTTGCTCAAAACGGGACCATGTGACCCTCGGGGAGTGCCTCGTGCCCCAGTGACACACTTTTCTTGTGAAGACATTTAAGTGTTCTTTAAAAACCCCGCGCACGTGTACTGCGGACATTCTGGGATTTGTAGTATATTTATCACTGTCATTCAGCTACAATCATCATTACTTTGGATTTGACATGCAGTTGTGCAATGTTGACATCTGAAGTACTATAGACCTACAGACACTCTAATCTATATTTAGATACTTAGTAGGGAGGCTGTCTAAAGATGACGGCGTATCTGCAGCTTGCAGTTTGCTGAAAGTGTACAGTTGTATTAGGGGTTTCAGTGAGGTATGAACAGCGTGCCTTCGTCTCCTTGTGTCCTTATAACATGGTTATACAATAAAAGAGACTATTTAAATCGCTTATTAGTACAACCCTAACCAATGGGCCAGTTTGATCTACATGCTATACTTTGGTTTTTTTTTTCTCTTTTTTTTGCAAATGGATATTCCTCTAGAAATATCCAGAGGTTCTCCAGAAGTATAGTCCAGGACTAGGCTTGATCCATGGCACAATATGCACTGGGTCTTTACCAAATGGTAAGATCATTTTTCCTCATTCACTTTTTAAGACATATGCTTCAGCTAATTACTTCCCAACTTAGTGCAATTTGCAGTTGTGTGAAATGTTATGCCATTGCTGGACTATGTCAGTCAATTGTGTCCATTTTCCCTTGAATGGGACTTATCCATGTTTAATGTCCATGTCTGCACAAACCCTCCTGTCTACCTGCTTATATTACTGTTGTAGCTTTGTTTCCTTCACTTGGAAGTTGCTTTGGGAAAACCCTCTGCTAAATAATCTAACAATGTAATGCAATGTCCCTGTGGTTTTTATTCCAAGAAAACACATTCACTACAAAACAACAGATGTTGATCAGATGCACAGATTTTCTTCTCACTTACATCTCCTCCTCTCCAGCATGAATGTCTAAGAAAGATATATGGAGATGTCTGTGTCTCTCTGTATACTGTACAATAACAAGAGACTATTGGCCAAAGAGTATAATCTACAAAGTTCCCCGACAATTTAGTCTAATGGCAGGTCACAAACCAACTACATTAAATAACGAGATGTAATTACAAAACAGTATGCTGTTCATCTACTAAACTGGAGACCAAAAGGATTCTGTAGGACACTATAATCACAGAATGCATGGAAGAGGACATAATAGCTAGTGTGCTAAGTGGCCAGCATTCAAGTGTAGCTGGTTTACCTGACATCAGACTGCACCAAAGGTTACCCTTACATACTCCTTTTCTGTGGCAACACCTTCTACTTGCCCTGACCTCAGCCACTTAGGACAGACAGCCATATTGGCATCTTGGGATAAAGGCACCAGAGAAGCTGGGTTTTGTAGACTCTTACCTGATTTGGAATATACCAGAGGGGAGGGGTGTCATTTTCAATTTACAAAAGCATTCTTGACCCAAATATATCAGATACCCTTGTATTGTGCCATGCTACATGATAGGGCACTGCCACCCAGAGAGAAAAATTCCGTTATCACCTGACAATAGTCCTGTTATGTGTGATGGTTTGTGTGGTGAGACTGGGATCCTCCAGGGTGTTTAGTGAAGGACCCTCAGACAAACGAGAGATTACTACAACATCCATTAAGGCATTTGATGAAAACTAATATCAGGAACTGAACTTCCTCCTGGGTAGCAAACCATATAGCCACATTTAAAAGTTGAGGTGCCGGGTCACATCCATTCTGATAAGCACACCGAGATGAAGACTGCCACCACAAAAGTTTGTGTTCTTGTTTTTTCCGACACTGTCACAAATGTGTGTGTGTGGTTGTGTGTGATCTGCTAATTCATTTTCCATTTACCATTTCTAAAATAACTTATTTTGATTTTCATGTGTTCCACCTTGGGTAGGCGCATAAAAATAGCACACAAAGCCTTATTAAATCTGAAATTATATTTAGAGGGATATTTTATGAATGCTGTGTCTCTTTGTCCTCAACTTTCCAACACAGAGGTTACCAAAATGGCTTTGTAGACCAGAAAAGAAACCAATCAATGTGCATGTGCAAGTGTGCATGTGGGTCTAATTTTAGAGCTTTGTTGGACACAGGGTGGCACAATTGTGTGTTGTGTGATCAGAATAGACTGGTTCATCTTTTGCTTGTTTCTTGTTTTTTTGCAGTGCATGGTCACAGTGGAAGATCAAAAGCTTTTGCACATGACCGAGTAGAAAAGATGACCAGTGTCAAGTACCGTATTGTGGTTACAAGAGGCGTTATTCATTTGCTGTTATTCTGGGCACCGCAATGTTATCCAGCCATGCGTCGAACAGCTATCCATATAATGGCACTCAGCCTGGCACGTTTGAGACACGGATGTCGTACCCTGCGATGTTTACTGTGGGATCAAGGCCATCGGATAATGGCTGTTGCTGGGGGATAAGTGAGTAGCGTTTTCCTCACGTTTAAGCGGCACGCCACTAGCCACGCCGTCTGCGCGCGTGTTTCCACATGCTGATCATCTTCGTGTTAAGCACTAGCACAGCAGGGTAAACAACACTCCATACTAGGTGCAACACGCGCCAGGCACAATCAAAGGAATGGCATTGCCTTGCACCTGATAAGGAACTTTTATAGCATTCTTTTAGCAGAGCGCAGCAAAGCAATAACAGCCTAAAAAGCAACATGTTGCACGTGTTACTATTTCAGGCACCAACCAAAACAGAGACAGCAACCATGTTTGAGTCACGTTTAACAGCCAAGCGTGCATATGCAAATAGATAATGTAGTGTATTGCCAATTGTAAACATTAACATCAAATAGGGCCGCGTTGCTTCCTTTTATATATTGTGATATAGTATTGTGATATAGTTTTGTGTTTTTTTTTAATCTATTTTTAATAATACAGTTCGAGTTCCTTTTATCAGGTTAGCATAGTTTACAGTAGTTCCTGCAAACTTTCTTATTTTGAATTCAGCTCCTTGCAAATGTTGTAGCCGAACGCACACACACACACATACACACACCCATTGCGCACAGATGGGTGCACCTTCAATCATGGACATTAAAATAAATCACTCAGACATCAGGTCTCCGTGCCCAGACCCAATAGAAAACACAAACACACGCACAGATCTCGTGCCTGGGGCATCATAACCGGAGATATGCCAGACCGTTCCCCGTGCTGCCTCTGTGCCCTTGCTATCAAATGAGACACCAGTCCCCGTGTCTGTCCTCGTGAGAAAACCCAGGCGTCGTGATCGCGCATTATCGCCGCGTGCCTCAGTACAGTCAGAGTAGGCATAGCCTCGCAGCGGTCACCGTGGCTTTTGCAGTAGTCTATCTTTAGGAAGACCCAAAAGCGTATATTTATTGTAAAAAATTAAGGTTGTTGTGCGCTCGGGTTCGACAAATAAACCTTTGTTGACGGCACGTATGGTTAACATGCATGTTGATGACAACGGAGAGACAGATGTCAACCAATTTCAGTGATCACAGGATGTCATTTCGTAGCGTACACCTCAGTCTAATAATCTATTAAACAGGTCCTCAAAAGTAAAAAAGAAAAGTTAAGATGCACAGCTCCGAAAATGTAGGTCACGGTATGAAGCTAAAGCCGCCTCCTAACCTACTGTCCGCGTGACTCAGTACAGCCTCTACAACCAGGGAAGGAGCGCTCCTCTGCCTGCAGCAGCAGCGGCCATTGGGGCAACCAACGATTATTATTGGGCATCTTAGGAGCTTCGGTTACAGCTGTAGGTTATCCCAAAATCTGTAGTCTATTCTAATTTTTCTCGAATGCCGTGATATTTGGCACAGCCTAATCCCGAACGGCAATAGCTTCACACTTTATTTCTGAAAGGTAAATGTTTCTTAGGGTTTTTTGCCAGAACAAGTCAAGGTATACTAGAAATGGGGCTGCAACATCCATAATACAGGATCATTTGTAAGATAACAGCCGCTGATTGCCTTAATCAATCCAGCCTACAGACTACACACGGATAACTATTCCAAATCACTGAATCACTGAATATAGGATGACGATGTCTCTTTCCTCCATATCTGAAGGCAGCTGTCACAGCGTCCCCGTGAGTTCCATGTGAGCTCGCCGGTACTAAGGACAGCGCACTACGCGCCTGGGAGCGTGAGGGGAGTGTCGTCACCAAACACTGCGGCGGGTGTGTGCGGTCACCCGGCCGGTCCACGTGAGGGGGCGCTCTTACGACGGCAATACTGAGGATGTGGAACAGTCGAGGGGGCGTACAGCTCGCGCTCTATTTTCGTGGAAAAAAAAGCAAGTCAGCGGGTAACGGGGGTCATTTGCCAATGTAAACACCTCGAGGAGCGGCTGTGACATGTGAGTCCGGTGCAGTGTACTCCTCGGAGTTGTTTTTTAAAAAGTACACATGGCAGAAAAGACTGAGCCAACTAGTGATGCTCAAAAACTTGAAATAACTGCCATACAAAAGCTTAGGGATATTGATGCAGGAAAAGACACGCAGGGAATTATTATTATTATTGTTATTACAAAGTATAGTGAGATGTCCTTTGGAACAGCCCACAGATGAACAAGACAGTAGATAAGAATAAGAATAGAAATAGATACAAATAGCTAAGTAGGCCTACAATTAAAAATAAGTTATGAGATGTACAAGTACAAATAAGACAATGAAACTGAATATGCATTTTACAATGCCAAGCTGTGGATGAATAAATAAGGTGCAGAAAGTGGTGTGCACAACAGTCATATGGCACAGAGTTCAATTTAATTGCAGGACAGAGTCCAATAAGGGTTTAGTAATAGTAGTAGGCCTAGTAGTAGTGGTGGTGGTGGTAGTATTATTTCAGGAGTAGTAGCAGTTCATCATCATCATCCTTATAGTTGTAGGCCAATTAGTCTCCTACAAGGCTGACAACTAATTACCTGCAACTCTTTTTGGGAAGACCTTCTATTACCACTAATAGGTTAGTATGTCTTGCCTACAACAATACATTGCTGAATAAGCTTACCGGCTAAGTAAGCTATAGTGTAACATTTGGTTACGAAGGAACAGCTCAGTAGCCTACAATCACATGTTGGACCTAAATGCACAGGAAATTGCAGTTTAATAAACACAGTGTAGTGAAAGGGCGAGAGCAGTCACCCCACCTGGCCTCCAACCTGGGTCTGCGAATGTATGGCACTTCATCACACTGCCTTCCTCTTCAGGAAGCGCACCAATGCGCCAATGTGCTTCCACGCACACCCATGCGCTTCAGACTCACTGAGGTGTCTCTTATGCATCTCCCACTACACTTCTCCTATCCCAGGATGCCCCACATACTCATGCTTCACCCATCACTGCAGCGCCTCTCACCAGGGTCAACCTAACCTGGGGGCTCACACAGTGTGCTTACGGCAACAATCAATTGTAGCAAAGGGCAGGAGCAGTCACCCCACCCGGGCTTGAACCCAGGCCTCCAGGGTACCAAACATGCACTCTGACCACAACATCAAACCAAGCTTGTTGGAATGGCAGTCAGATGATCAAATCCGCAACCTTACTGATGGCTCTCAATCACACACAGGTCTTAATGAAGAACTTGTGTGGTTTCCCTTTTTCTGAATTTGACTAAGGCGTAATGCTGCCTATCAGAATGGTCACAGCTAAACAAAATGAAATCTCCAAACAAAAAATGTAGGCCTAAATGTAAATAGCATATGAACTAAAGTGAGGAATAGACGCCTATGAAAAGATCTAAAACCTTAAACCAAGCCTGCCCTCTAGCGTTGACTATGTGATTGGTTAGGCTACTGTATATCAAATCTGCTCACATATTTTAGCAGATGTTTAAGTTAGTGATTTTTCTCAGCTTTATTTAGCCAAGTTTACTCTCTGTTGGGTCTGTTGGGTTAGAACTTTATGGTCACATACATCCTATCTATTAAAAAAGCGTCATTGTTAAACGTATTACACTAAACATATTTATTTGACTATACGATTTTACAGCTCGTATTTTAGAACCATTTTCTCTCATATAATTGAGTTTGGGCCACTTAGGCTATTTGATTTGTGACACTAAAGCAGTAGCCTAACCACCGACAGTCTGATACATGATTGAAGATCAGATTCCCTTATGAACGCCTTCAAATATGAAGACGGTTGACGCATGCGCAGTATATTGTATTTTAAAGAAAATCCGAAACTAGGGCATGACGGCGATAGGTGAGTTCGGGCGGGGATAGGGGACATTCAAAAAGCAAGTTGAAACAGAATAGTTTTATATTTAATAGAACTGAGTATCGACCTTTATCCGTAATTTCCTTGACAAAATTTTGCAAATTCTAAAATGGCGCCACTACGAGTCCTTTACTGCAAAAGCACCACAGCCAGTACAAGAGGCTGTCATTGTTTTGCTAGATCTAAAATGGAGGACACAGGGCTTGGTAGCTAGCAGGTTACAGCTGAAAATATCTGAATATGTGGTCGATAGAAGTATCAAATGTGTTGTTTTGTGACAAATGCTGTTTAACTGTACCCTATTGCTTCTTTTAAACGTTAGCCACTTTGTTGTCGCTGTATTACATTACATTTGCATGAGCAGCAACCCACCAGAAGACATCAAGCTGTTACGCTGCAGTGGTTAAACTTAAAGCATTGTGTGTGTCCTTAACTTGCGTTAGCAATATCATTAAGTAACCTTTTTCTGAGCGGGATTAGTAAGGTTGTATGACTTTTATGATGTCTTCACTTAATTTTGTTGCTTTCGCCTCAAACTTCCTGGACTTGGTGGAAGCTAACGTTACGTTGTATGTAGTTAGCTTACCAGCTAATTTGATTAGAGATGTGGCTGAAGTTAGCCGTGGAAGCAGTTCAGCTAGTGTAGGAGCACCTCAGGTAACTAAACGTGGTGTGGTTTACTTAGCCTACTCTTATTCAGGAGGCTGAATATACAGTAAACACCCATTACTGTAGGTGTAGTTGTTTCGTCGCTGATACAACAGTGTTGATTATCACTTCTTTGTCTATACCAACAGTGAAGTACCCTACGTTTGTTTTGATTTCGGCCAACCCGCCCCTATCCATTGCGTCATCGCGTTTCCGCCGCTCTCAGCTGGCACCAACTCTTTTTTCCTCAAAGACACTTTTGCAAAGGGTTTATTGTTGGGATTGCAATGGGTTGCAGATGATAAAAAAACGCATGTGGACTTGTTTTTTTTTTTTGTATCTCTACAGGTATGACAATGGACCCCGGAGGGGGTGTGCCCATCTCAAGTTATTTTCTGTGTGCCACTCGCGTCCAGCCCAGGTGCTGGTGTTGATCGTGTCTCCTTTGTGACTATGAGATCCACTCTGTTGACAAGCGGAGGGCTTCATCTGGACGCAGGGGCGCTTGACCTCGGCCTAACTAAAGCAGCAGTACAGGAGTTCCTCGCGGGGCAAGAGGAGGACACCTGCCACTTCATCCATTCTCTCCCCAACCTGATCGGCTCCATCCAGCAGCACACACACACACACAGCGGGCCCGTCCTCCGCAACAAGACCAGGGTCCCCACCCGGACGTTTCCGTGCAGGCCAGGGCAGTCCCCTGTTTTCGGGGAGGGGCACATAGGGCTTTTGGGGAGCTTTGGGGCCCTGACATCCGCCTGCAAGCAGATGGGGGGCGAGGGAATCCTAGTGAAAAGCAAATCACTGTTCGGACACGCCAACAAGAATATGGGTAAGATGGACCCTGTGGTTTCAAACGGCAGCAAGCAGCCCAGGGAGGCTGACGACGTGAGGAGCGTTGTGGGGTTGGGGGGGCTCCTAGGGGGGTTGCCGCTGCCTTCGCCCGAGCCCTGCCCCGAGGGCAAGCGCAGGAACGTCCGCAAGGGGCCGAATCACGGGGTGGTGCAGACCAGCTGCATACGGCAGATCCTGCTGCTTCAGTTGGAGCTCATCGAGCAGCAGCAGCAACAGCTGCAGTTCAAGAACCACGAGATTGACGAGCTCAAGGCAGAGAAGGAGATGGTGCGTTCACAAAGAATCGAGATTAATGCAAATAGTGCACACACACAAGCACATACATACACATGTTGCATCCTGATATGTCATGGAAGTATACAAGTGTAAAGAAAGAAAGACTGCACACAGGGGCCATGTACTGTTGAACTGTTGTAGTACAATAACGTGCCAGTGACGAAACGGGCCATAACACAAAAGTAAACAAACATCCTAAAGCATTTGTTTACTTTTTTTGTTGTGGCCTGCTTTGTCAAGTCAGCACGTCATCATAATTGTAAGAATTTGTTATTATAGCCCCTGTTTGCGGTCTGAACTTTCTTCATCCTGAATGCACCAGATGAAATATTGGATTCAGATGAAGGTGCAGATGTCAGCTATCCCCCCTCCCCCCAATAGTTTCGAATCACTTTTGCTCATAAAACTGCCACAACCAGCATTAATAACTAAAAGCCTTAGACCCAAAATGTGTCTGGGTGTCTTGAATACATTTCTGTTCACTGTTATATGCACAGATGTGTTGCCACTCTTGCCGTTTTATGTGTTCATACTCTGTGTGTTCTTCATGCTCTGCTGTGCTCCAGTTGATGGCACGCATTGAGCGAATGGAGAGGAGGCTACAACAGACAACGTCATCAAAGAAGAAAAACAACAACAAAAACAACGAGCCACAAGCACCTCCAGCCCAGACCACGTCCACACGCCGGAAAGAGCCAGAACCCCCAGCGGAGCCACGGGAGGAGCCGGTGCACACCCCCAAACCGCCATTTTTTGGAAGGGGGGGTAAGGGCCAGAAAAGGTAAGGGATGCAACAGTGTGACCACAGAACAGGCTCCAGAGATTGGCATGACATGTGAAGAGTCCACGGGAAAAATGGGCATAGTCACAAAATTACATTTTTCAAGTTACTCCCCCTATTGGTAGTTGCATTGAAACCCCAGCTTTTTAATAATGTAAACAACCATAGTCTCAAGCTAGAAGCATTTTAAAACAGCATTGATTTATAAAATCAAATCAAAAATCAAATGTAGAAACTACATTTTCTCAGGTTCTACATTTTGTGACCATGCCTGTTTTTCCCGTGGACTCCTCGTGTGTTAATACCATGGGGTTCATCATCTTACCTCTTGACTTTAGAATAGTTTATAGTGTGATGATTCAGTCACTGTATGGATGCTTGTGGGGCTCATACAGGCTAGTAAAATGGGTACACAAAAATGAATTTTTACTTGGCTTTTTAGCTTATGCTGAAACACTCCCAGGCTAAGTGTGTAGAAAAGCATATTGAAATGTCTGTACTGTTGACTGTGCTGTACTGTACAGCAAGGGTGGAAACTAACTTTGCAAAATGTACATTTTTACCAGACACTAACAAATAAATGCTAAAATTTCAATATTAACCACTCAACAATAAATTGTTATTTTTGATATAATTGTGTCTTTTATATTTCACCAGCATTTGGCTGGTGATTGGTGCAAGTTTCCATCCCTGCTGTACAGTACTGTAACTTGAACTTGAGTTTTGAATGAAAATCAAGAAGTCAAACTAATTTTGTTATAATGTTGCCCACCTGCCAGAAGCTTCCTCTGTCAGGAGCCCCGGACGCCTGGCCGAGCTCGGCGCGGCACTGGCCCTCTCGCCCGCTCCCCGCCCCAGAAGGTCGTCATCTACAAGGACGACGACTCGGAGGACGACGATGACGAAGATGAAGATGACGAGGACGATGAGGAAGAGGAAGAAGAGGAGGAGGAAACGGAGCACGAGACCTTCAGCCTGCCGAGCTCGTCGCCCAGCTCCCTGGAGTCGGAGGCGGTGGTGCAGCCGATGCCAGAGCTGCCCTACCTGGCCACCACCGACATGTACCTGTGCTGCTGGCAGCCCCCGCCCTCCAGCTCGCCCTGGCGCGACCCCTCGCCCTCCCAGGATGACACCGTGGACGGTGGGTAACTGCTCTCTCTCTCTCTCTCTCTCTCTCTCTCACACACACACACACACACACACACACACACACACACACACACACCACCTGATGACCTGCCTCATCTGCACAGTCACAACTTGCACAATTTACACAAGGCCTTCTTGAAGTCATTAACCTCTCAAAGCTTTGGCCTGTTTCGCTGCACTTACTTTGATGTGATTGGGAGTCACTGCAATTGGTTAATATGTTAATTTTCATATGTCAGAAAAGGGCATTGTCGGGAACTCAAATGTTCAGTTTCTGTTATGCATAGCTCTAAACAAGTCCTCAGTCATGATGTGCCTTGTTCCTGAAAACACTCTAACACAAACGTCTTGTTCTTGGAAACCCTCAAACCCTAACTCTATATATACACCCAACCAGACACACACACGCACGCCTTGTTCCTGGAAACACTCTGTGTCACTCAGTCACACTGACCCTGTGCCGCTGTCTGCTGTGTGTGCAGTACCGTCTTGGAGAGAGAACACGGTGGCCCCCCTGGGAGAGAAGGAAATGGCCAGTGTCACAGAGGTAAGGTCAGGAACTCACATGTGCACCATAACCATCAGGTTAAGAGAACTCCCCCAGTGCACGCCAGACTGTGCTGAATAGTCATTTTAATTTACAAACTTTCAGATAGTTTATAAAATATATTATACATCATTGTTTTAACAGTCATTGGTTCCTAGAAAGGCATCCCTTCCTTAGCTATGAAAGACAAATTGCCATTATTTTCTGATTAAATTGCAAAGGGACAGTTAAAGGTCCTGCTTTGAAAAAGCCGAATAGGTTTCGAATATCATTCCAGCTGTTAAGGCATATATTTGGAGGTTGACACTGAAGACATTCATTTTAAGTCAAATGTAGTGCTGCCGTTCTGATTCTACATGGATTTGTTGCACACCAGTCATACGACACACAAATACCAATTTTTACCATTTTCTTTGCCATGCCTCAGCATCACAGAAGGATCTTAAATGTGCACACTGTGAAGAGTGCAGCTATTGCTCACCATCTTTCATTTGTGCTTTTCCCTCCGTCTTCCCCCACAGAACATGGAGGACACTGCGTACAGGAAGCGCCACATGAAGCTGGAGCTGGATGAGAAGAGGAGGAAGAGGTGAGGGGAGCGGAGCGTGTCATAGATATGTGTACTGACTAGATGCCGCGTTGTCAGGAGAGTTCTGTTGATGGAATCCGTTAAAGTGGCCACCATATTGGCTACAATGTATGTCTTGGACTTGCTTGCGCTCATAATTTAACTTTTAGTCTGATAATTATGACTTTCTAGCTCATAATTGTGACTTTACATAAACATTCTTTTTAGTGGTGAAAATTTGCTTCCCTACACATCTGCATGCAAAAGTCTGGCATTTTGTTCATTTGATCTGGGTGCATTTGAAACACAGACTGTCAAATCTCTGCTTGAAATGGCCCTGTGGCAAGATGGCGGCATTCTAGACACATGCTGAGAAGCTGAAGGCGGCATCTAGTCAGTAGTGTACATGTCTGTGGGAGCGTGTGTGCTCAGACTCTTTCAGGCAGGGCCCACATGGGAACCCAGCCGAGAGGGACAGTATGACCAGATGGTCTTGTCTCCAGGAGACTCTCTGACTCACAGACACTAAAAAGGGACGGAGGCAAAGTTGTGTGTGTGTGTGCGCGCCTTGGTGCACCACCACTATCCATCCTGTTCACGGATTTAGGGAAGAAAGAACATTAGTGTGTTCCATTTGCCATGGGATCCCAATAACATTACTTCCACTAAAAAAACAACCCAGTAACTTGGAGGTCCTCTGTGTCCCCAAAAATATGTGATCTAGTGTCCGAGGGTTGGGGGCATGCATTTTGTAACTTCTGCTTCACGCTCTGAAAATCAACTCTGAAAACAAGCAGCAGTAAATGTTATAATGTAATACCTGCAGCCTTAGTTTTGTATGACATGACTTTAGTGTGGCTTCAGTTCTTTCACACTAACTAAAGCCCCTCCTCTTGTTCCCTCTTGCCCCTCCCCCCTGGTGTTGACAGATGGGACATCCAGCGAATCCGTGAGCAGCGAATCCTCCAGCGGCTGCAGCAACGCATGAACAAGAAGAAGGCCGTCCCTGAGCCCGAGCCCCAGCTCCTGTCCTTCTATCCGGAGGCTGAGGACGGTACGGTACAGCACCAAGGGCCAGACCACCCTGTATTTATTTATTCCTCAAGGACAACAGGCGTGCTCTATGTCCTTAATTATGTATTATCCTCTATGTATTAATTAGAATCTGAATCAGTTTTATTGCCCAAGTATACTTGCATATACAAGGAATTTGACTCTGGTAGATGTTAGCTCTCTATATATTTAACATATAGCCATGTAGGAGTATATATATATAATACAATATACAATACAATAAAATACAAAATAATAGACAATTAAGAACAACAGGAATGCTCTACTCTACACTAGCGATGATGATGACCTAGAGCCGAAATGCATATGCATGTGGACATGGGCCAATAAATCAATATATTTATATCCTGAATTCCATTTATATCCAAAATATCAACCCTATGCCACAAACAGAATGTGCAGTGCTGGTGCAACCCTTTCGAGTGACCCCATCCTCCGAGCCCAAAATGTTTTCAGCTGCACTGTAAATAGTTTGTGAGCCATTAAACCAACTTTTGCTATGAACTATTCGGCCCTTTAGTTGAGTTTGAGTTAGTTAAGGTTTTTTTTTTTGTCTTGTTTCGGTCACATGGTTGGCGCCTACGCACATTCTTCCAGAAAACAGCCCTCCGGAAATGTTCACATTCTGATTTTGACTACTCATAGATAGACTGTGGAGACCTTTGAAACAACAAACTGCTGCTGTTAGCAGAGACATTCTTTTGATTAAAAAAAAAAAACCTTGGACTACTGTTTCTAGCAGAGTTTTGGGGAAAAAATGAGTAATTTCTCTTCTCTCTGTCTTATTTTCATCTTTTAGTTGAATCCATTGTGGTCACACCTTTCCTGCCAGTGGTGGCATTTGGTAGACCTCTGCCAAGCATCAAACCACAGTAAGTGAAATTATGTAATTTCTGTACTTTTCTCTCCCCGAAACATGCATTTAACGCACATGCGACAGAATGGGTGAATTCATTAATTGTATTGTAAATATATTGTAAAAGACATTAGTATAAAATAAAAAATATTGTAAAAGTATTGACTTGAAATATTGTTTGTGAACATACGTATATTGCATCTTCTTTGCTTAAGAGCCATTGTTTTTCTGCCTCCACAGAAACTTTGAACTTCCATGGCTGTACGAACGCGAACGCGTCCGCAGCCGCACGGAGGTGCCTGTGAAAAAGAAGAAAAAAACGCCCCACAGAACGTGCCGAAAGTGAGCCCCGACCCAGAGCACTTACAGCCAAGCGGATGAGAACCCAGTGTTGTCTCCTGTCTGTTGTCTCCCATCCACCTCTGACACAGGACAAGCCTGGGATGGGCTTAGAGAATGTAGTAGGGGGCTGATGGGTTTTTTTTTTTTTTTTTGGGTGGGGGGGTTGAGGGGTGGGGGGGTTGTGGGATCCTAAACAGGTGACCTGCGAGGGACACTGGGTTGGGAAGACACGAGGTCTCCATGTTTTTTTGTTTTTTTTTCGGGGAACAGTGAAGAATATAGGGAAGCCCCTTTTGCAGCTCATTAGTGACATTTCAGCCCTGTAAATCTCCGCTTAACTGGAGGCACTCATAAGAAGAGACAACCTACCCCAAGCTACTTGCTGAACTCTCACTGTATAGGGACATTTTTATTTTTTTGTTCTAATTTTTTTCCCTTTCAAGCAGTGCAGAATGTATATGTTTAAGTTCTTTGTTGGCAGTTTACGAAGCTTTTTTGTGTCATGTACGTATATGCCAGGCCTACCCACTTACCTCTCGTCACAGGAGGGACAACAGGGACACGCGGAGGACGTGGGAGGTTACAGTTTAAAAAAAGATGTCATATCATTGTGGTATATGAAGACGTGTTGAATCTGTCATTCTTCTCTACTTTAGTTGTTAGGAGGTTCTGTTCAAATGTACAAAAAGAATTGATAATCATTTGTTGTAAAAAGAAGAAATGTTATGTTATTAAAAAAAACAATATGTCAGAAATATTCTTAAAAAGTTATTCCAAAAAATTAAACTTGTTAACAACTTAAGTCTGAGTCTGTATCTGACTTTGTGCCCTTGTGGCTGATTGCGTGAGGCCCACAGATTATGTGTTCATCTTAAATTCACAACTAAGTTTCCCTTTATAGGCGCATCTGTATATACAGGTCTTTTTCCAAGCCATCCTAAAATATTAACTTTGTAATTTCAGCAAAAATAGGGTGGTCAGTTTTATGTATATCTCTTCAGATTGTTGACATCCACATATGTGCTCCAGCCCAACGAACTGGGTGTTTTCAGGTTGATGTTTGTACAGTAGTGACTACCGTGTAAATGCTTGGTTTAATTTTAGTTTTTTAAAGGCCAAAATGCAGATTATAATATGAAAGAAATCACTTATTGTGACTTTTCTTGGCTCTGGTACCAGTAATTGTTATTAGTATTCTCTATATTGAATGCTTTCTGCGCATTTTGGTCAGCCACTGGTCGTCTTGACTTTGCTATATATAAAACTGGCCTACAGACTGTGAGCCAACACAAAGTCCTTATTTAGATGAAAATCTCAACTTTCAGTTCCCATTTTTCCCTTAGATTGTGAAATCTTAAGTGTCTCAACCGTTACAGTCAAACTTAACTCATCCCACTGGGATGGGCATCATTACTGGCATTAGTGATGACATGTCACTAATCATAATGCCTCCATTATGTTCAAATATGGCATTGTAAAAACTTGAATTGCAGTAAAAGAAAATGCTGGTCTTTGTCATCATTAGGAAGATTTCTATAAAATTAAGTTCATGTTTAACAACTAAATAGGCCCTGGTATGTTATAACACATCTATCAGCTTTCACCAGGTATGAAGACTGGATACTATGCAGTCAGACAGTTGAAAGTACTGGGGAGTATCCACTGTGTGAGTGAACAGAGCATGGTGTACACTGAGTGTAGAGAGCGCAATTTAACATGAGAAAAGATGTATGGATAAAGATGAGTTACAATTAAATCACCTAGCAGACCAATTATCCAAAACCATAAGCTAAAAAGCACTTGGAGTATGCAGACATTCGCCAAGACAAAACCTTGTGCCAGAGGGCAGAAGTTGGAACAGGTAGTGACATAATCATCATCATCGATATCATCCTCACAGACATCATCATATCCTGGAGTGAAGATAGTTGTTGAGAAATTGTAGCAAAAAAAGTGAAGCAAAAAAGCGAACTGAAACATGCAGTTTGTCCCATCCCAGCAGAAATTAGCTCTTTATAAACACAGACTCTCACTCTCAGAATCCAGACTCAAGGAACCTTTGTTGCAAACGTGAGTAAGCCTACCACAACAGTAAGTGACTAACGTGCAATATCATAAAAACAATCTGCTGAGCAGTGTCTACAAGTAACAATCTGTGATCTTTTCTGTCAGGTTATAACAATCTGGGGCAGCAATGGCTTTGATGAGGATTGTGGGGCATCTGGTTGCTGTGATGATGTTTGGGTGTTTAGTTAGTGCACAGGAAGGTAAGTCATGTTCATTTTTTTCTGCTTGACCTCACAGTGCATGAAAATGCTCCAGTTCAATTTTTTCATTCATGTAGAGGACCTTTTTACTTTTTGAGCATTGTTTGTGTATGTGTATACAAACAGCTAATATGTATTTGTTTGTTTGGTTCTGCAAGGTGAGATAACGGTTGACTTCCCCCCGGGCCGTCCAACATCCGAGAATATCCGTAATATTTGTCTCCACGGCAACACAAGACCTCGCTACCCTAGTACGGAAATCCCTCAGCACGGCTGCCTTTTGCGTAAGGTGAACACTATCCACCGCACCGAAGCCTGGTACAACCAGCAGTGTTGCAAGGGCAGCTGGGAACAGAACATCAACCAGACAGTGTGCTGTGCTTATCATGCGGTATGTAGATGTCACAGTACAGGCACACACACACACACGTTCAGTGATAAATCAATCAATCAATCTATCTATCTATCTATCTATCTATCTATCTATCTATCTATCTATCTATCTATCGATCTATCTATCTATCTGTCTATCTGTCTGTCTGTCTGTCTGTCTGTCTGTCCATTCGTCCGTTTGTCTGTCCGTCCATCTACCTACCTGTCTGTCTCTGTCTGTCTGTCAGTCACTCTCCCATACACAAACACACACCCTTACAACATATTGCTCTCTCTGGCAGTGGAAGAAGGCTCTGGCTCTACTGTGTGAAGAAGAATCGAGGATTAAGACCCGCCAACGCGCTTGTTGTCTTCTCAGCGGCAAGCAGAAGTGGGACTGCTTCAGCAGCCAGGCCCCCAACCCCTCTTACCAGACCTCCAGCCCGTACTCCGGGCCTGATGTACTGCCTCGGGGCCCTGCCTTCACCTACCCAAGCTCCTGTTCCACAGAGCAATAGACATATCCACCAAATTTGCACCAGCCACCAGTAAAATGTTGGTAAAATATGAAAGTGTCTTGTAAATTTTGGACTCAAAATAATGATTTACTATTGACTACTGATTTTTATCATTTACTGTATCAGTCAGTGTCTGGTAAAAGTTCACATTTTGCAAAGTTAATTTCCACCGCTGACCCACAGGGTGAAAATCACAGTATTACAGTGACAGTGTCAGTAGCCTGCTATAAATCCATATTTTAATTCGTTGTCATGATTGCATTGTGCTTACTTCAGGGCAAGGGTTCTGCTAGATGGCCCTTAGCCCTTAGATCTCAGTATAGCTTGGCCACCCTGTCTTGTTGCACCAGCTGTACTTTTTACTCCTTTTTACCCCCTATTTTCAGTCTGCATTTCAGGCTCACAACGTACTGTATGGCTTTATTGTTTGCACATTTTTCATTCTCTCTTTGTGTGTGTGTGTGTCTGTGTGTGTGTGTATAATTGTTCATACGTGTTGCATAAACAGAGAAAACACAATAAACAATCAAATACTATAATGTGTCTGCCCAGTAATAGTTTGTATGCCCTGTAGTTTTGACTGCAAGTTGACCTGTATACTATGGCATCTTAAATAACTGGGAGCATGTTATTTTTTGAGACCACACTTTATTTCAAAGGGCACAAAATGAAAATGACCTATGTTCTCTCATTAGTCCCATACAGATAATATAAAATATTCTCAAGCCACCCATGCTTTACATTTAGAGTATTTTAAAGCAATACTACCACCTAGTGACACTACAGAGAAATGCTTGTTTGGTTGTATAACAAATTGTCCACAGAGAATTAAACCACCACCATTAGTTTCTTTTTCTTCTGCAGTCCTTAAAAGGCAGCACACATGCAGGCATTTAGTATACCCATCAGGACCAAATCAAACAGCCCGAAGAACAGCTTCCTCCCATGGGCAGTCAGAAATTTAAACGAAACGCAACAGTGATACTGCTTTTTAAACAGTCATGTTGTCACTTTACTGCTGCTGCTCACTGATGTTGGCTAATATCAAATTTGGTTTTGTCATCCCATTGCTACTGTTGATTATGTTCAAAAAAGGTTTCCCCCGCTACCTCTCACTATGTAACACCTACAGTATAATGTGCAGTAGTGCAATATTATTATTCACAGCCTACATAGCCTTTTTACCTTTACTATTTAGTGTATGTCCTCACTTCTTTCCTTTGTTTCTACAATGCTCCCTCGATTAACTTGACACTTGACATGTTTCACCTTTCACCTGTATGGCCTTGCAATCTAATTTCACTGTACGAGCAACTGTTCAATGATAATGAAAGTCTTGAAGTCTGTTATGCTTCCTGACTCGGTGGCGCACTTCCCTGTCTGTTTACAGTTACACCATGATGTATTCTGGATGAACAAACAGCTCTTAGTTTGTACACAACCAGCATAGAATAAGATTTTGACCACAGACTTAAATGGCATGCTGGTCCGCAGATTCACCTATATTCCTTCCTGTATGGTAAACCTGTGGTCTGTAGCTGAGGAATTTGGTTGTTCATGAACATTGTCCATTGTTGGGAAGAATCCTAGTGCTTGGGTTTGTCTTGAGGTGTATCTTGAAGGTGCATCTGTTGTCCTTTGGGTGGGGTCTAATGCAAAACACCATCGCATTCTGTGTCCTGGCCTATTTAAATGAAAATCTGCTTAAGGAACTTGGCAAGCCTACCTGACAACCCAGTGATAATAGGATACCATGCTGTTGCTATGGTTGTTTAGTACTGTATTGCTGTAGTGCAACCAAGATACAGCACAATAGGGCAGCTGTAGCCTAGTGGTTAGACAGTTGGTCTTGGGATCAGAGGGCTGCAGGTTTGAATCCTGTTCCAGTCAGACAAATGGGGGTAGTTCTCTAATGCATCCTCATCCATGGCTGAAGTACCTTTGAGCAAGGCATCTAACCCCACATTGTTCCAGGGACTGTAACTGAGACCCTGTACCTAAATAATTGTAAATTGCTGTGGATAAGAGTGTCAGTCAAGTGTAATGTAATAATAAGTAATAACTTTAAGACAACTCTCTTCTCTTGTGGAGTCCCTCTATAAGGGGGAAAAGGGATTGCTTAAGTTTTCCAATGTTTCCAACGACATTGCCTTCTAACCTTGCGTCCTCTGCTAGGCTGCACTGACAGCACACCCACCCAACCCAAGAGGATTGACTGACCTACTCAAGGGTCTTTGCACCTACCATTGACAACCACAGACAGTAGGCACAACCATAGACAGTAGAAGAAACAACACCTGTACTGACCATAGACACGCATGAAGTCGGGAGGGGGGGGGGTGCAATGAGGATGTGACGCAGTACAAAACGCCCACAATTCCTTGCTATGTTCCGGTTTCCTTTCCTTCAGTGCTAAGATGGCGGACCGGCGACGACGAAGGAGGCGCGCGTCTCAGGACAGCGAAGAGGAGGACGAATCTGCCTCTGGTTCGGAAACTGAAACACCATGTTCTGTAACGGCAAAGACCCGTGCAAGGGACCCCGAGACCGTGGAGGCGCCACCTGTTCGACCTGTGATAAAGAGGGATGACGAATCGGAGTGTGTGAGTGCCCCCCCTCTGAGTTGGTGGTAGCGATGTGGCTAAACTAGCCTAGTAAAGAGATGACGCCTGGTTTCATGTAGAAGTTTGCGAGTTAGCCAACTCTTTAGGTTTCGTGAAATATATGTCTAACAACAGGAATGGGGAAGGTTACTTAATCCTTTGTGCCCAAAAACGTATTCCGACGTTCATCGTTTGTTTGAAAATCGGAAAATACCGACACATTGGCACTACTTAAATATTAGCTGAATGGCTATCTAGCCAAGTGGGTAATGTTAAACGCTAGAGATGTCGGTTGATTGAGGAATAGCTTATACCAGTTCATTCTAACCAGCTCTTACTTCTGCTTTAACGGAAACATTGGCTAGATAAATAACTAGTGAGCGACTAGTTTTAATAGTTTGCCAGTTGCAGCTGTGACGTCTCAAAAATGACTAACATTGGCTCACAGGATAACCTTAATCTAGGCAACGTCATTATCTGATAACAGGCCGCTTTGCACTTCCGAACATTATTTCTAATTAATGACCATGAGTATATGATTCTGGTAATGATCATGGTCAGTAGGAAAAAGGAAAGGGGTGGTTTTTGGCCTTACCTTATGTCAGCGCTTTCAGTGGATGTTGGCTAGTCCCATGTAGCATGAAAGATGCAGGCGTAAGAGCATGCATGACCCAGTCCTGTCGTATTATGTATAAAGCTTTGTCATAACATTCTAGCTCAGAATCATGCGAAGACCGTCCTCGCAACAGTAAAAATGTATTAAAAAAAACATGCGCCACAGCGCAACACTACCTTCTCTACCTGGATGGTCCGTTCACTGGTCCACAGTAATGTAAATCATTTGTTGTCGATATTCCATCGTACTCAAAAATGTAACTCTGAGTCATAATACTCAAGAATGTAACCGCACACGAACTATGATATTAAGCAAATATCCACAAAAGTGAAACAGTGGTCGAGATGTTTGAGCTCTCATCTCTCCCATGGTGGCCCGCGCCAACGCTAACTTCCGCTTTGTTTTCTTCCTTCTTTCAGGAAAGTGAAGATGGTGTAGGTGAAGGTAAGCCTCAACTTCATTCTTTCTTTTTGTGTTATTCTATTCCATTTGTTTGCAGTTGTGGGGCTTTGGCCATACTGTGCTTGTGTGGCAATTACATTTCTCCTTGCATACAACAGTCAAACGTTGAGTAGTACGTCAGGATATTTACAAGATGGCAGGTCAGCCTTGGTTTTCATTGTTCACTTTTGGATTCACTTCTCTCTGTCGCTGTCTCTCTCCCTCTCCCACCCTCTCTTTCTCCCCCTCCTCTCTTTCTCTTTCTCTACAGCGGTGTTGTCAGACTATGACAGTGCAGATCCTGAGGAGAACGGCTCACATTCAGAGGTTAGTTACCGCGGCAACTCCAGACATATTAGCTCACATGGAGCCTCCCCCGTCTTTTCTGTTACCGGATTTGGGGAAAGGGCACAGGGCAAGGCAGTGTCTGTGCCAGTCTTGTGTGGCTTTTCTTGTTATCCCATTTCACCAGTTTCCCTATTGTTTGTGCATTTTGTGGTTGTGCTCTTGTTGATGTTAGACGTTTATACTTTGTCAATCCCTTTGGGGAAATTGGAGTGAAGGCCATCACTGGTCAGTGTCACAGCCTTTCATAAGTGGCAAAAGAGCCAGAGGCTTTCTGTCCACCACTGTATGTCTGTATAGGGCTGCAAATAAATGATCAAGGACATTTTATCTAAAAACAACAGTTTGTTGAATGATCAGTAAGCTGGACAATTTGTGTTCAGTGTAAGCATTTCAAATGTAAGAGAGAAAGACACACCTGTAGGTACTACGCGAGGCTGTCTCGGCCAAAGCCCAACTGGCCTGGGGTCCCTCTGGCGCTTTGAGTCAGGCCATCTGATGTTGACTTCAGATGGGGTGTGCAAATGCTGTGACTGTGGCAGTGATGTGGCAAAGGCTTCGTCCGGCCAGATTGACTGCATCTGTTTGAAGGTCCTTTGGTAGTCTGATGGGCGTCTGACCACTGTGAAGAGACTCTTCAGGAGAGTTTTGGTTGCTAATTGCTTACATAATTCCTCAGCCCACACAAGACCACGGCTTGTGTAATATTCTGCTACATCCAGATGGCGTCCTCTCTCTCCTTTTCCATCTTGCTCTCTCTCCCTCTTTCCTTTTCTTGTCCGCTCTCTACACCTCTCTGTCCTTTCCTCTCCCATCTGTCTTCATCTCTCTTCATTCCTGTCTTTCCCATCCTGTCATCCCCCCAGTCCTTTTCTCTCTCCCTTTCTCTCTGTCTCTCTCTCTTTCGCTCTCTCTCACACACACACTCGCTCAGCTGCCAAAAGGCAGAGGCCTTTTACAACTGGTGTCCTAGCAACCCGTCTCTGTCCGTCTGTGGCGGCTGCATTGGGCTCCTTGGGTACATCCCCCCACCCCCCCACCCCCCCTCCTTCGTTCCACTCTTTCTCTCCCCCATCCTTCCTTTCTTTCTCTCTCTCTCTCTCTCTTCCTCCATGGTGATGAGACTGAGACTGCCTCTGGGGGTAGATGCTTCAGGCCTCTCTGTTCTTGTGCATCAAGACCAGCATGCTGCAGCTCTGCTCAGGCATATCACACACCACCCACACACACACACACACACACACACACACACACACACTCACTCACTTGCCACACACACTCACTCACTTGCCACACACACACACACTCACTCACTTGCCACACACACACACCATCTTCATCTACACATGCACACTACTTTCATCTACACACACACACACACACACCCTCCAGCAGCTTGTGCCTGATAACCCCATGGTGTTGTACTGAATATGATGAGACAGGAGTGGCCTTTTGTAGAGAGAACCTGATGGTCTGATCTTTTGTGTTTTAGAGCTTTTCTCTTCCTTAGCGATGTGTGTCTGTTTTAAGCCTGTGTTAGAGTAGCCTGTGTGCTCCATGAAATCGCTGAAGCTCAGCTGTAACAGGCTTTGAAAGGCTTTCTTGTTGAACAGTGCTAGGGTGCAAAGCTGCATCAATGGTGAGGAGGGAGAATTTTAGTTAAATTAAGAATTAAGAGCTGTTTCTTTCCACATGCTGAATAAATCAATAAACTCCCTCGTGTGATTTGCCGTGCATAAATTGATGCAATATTGGCTTGTGAATTTGCCAGTTTTTTTCCCCTTGCTTATTGTTTGATTGGTTCTTTTAAGACTTAGCCCAAGACATCTGATTTCACTACAGAAAAACATTTGGGTTTTGACTGTGATTGTGTTTTGCAATGTGGGATTGGTAATTCCTGCCTTAGTTGTTCTAAAGCAGACACTAGGCCAGTCTCTGGGTCTTGGAGTGATGCACAGCCCACCCAGGTTGTCCATCTTTGTTTCGTCATAACTGCTTTCATTATGTCTGTGTCACTGCATTGCATGAACAGTGTATACAAGTACTGCTACTACTATGATTACAATTGTTATTGTTTTTAATAAAGATTATTATTATTGATCACAAAAGGCCACGGAAGTGTCATGGGGAAGCATTGTAAAAACAAAGGAAATAAGGAAGTATATACAAGGGCATAATTAATAGCAAGGGCTGTACAGAAGTGCTGAATAACAATAATGCACTATGAGGTAGGTGTTGGCGTGTTGCACATTATGCTGTAGGTGTTGCACATTGAGGTAGCTGGGTAAATCCATATTAAACACTACACTGCATTCCATGTCAGCATGCCCACATTCAAATTTGACATTAGCCACCATTAGTCAGAAGCAGCAGTGAAGTGACAACATGATTATTCCAGGAGCAGTGTCATGGTTCTGGTGTGTTTATGATAATGGTGTGTGGGAAATTTTGGCAAACTAAAATGATGGTGCCTGACGGGGCATTTTCCATGTGTTCTTGATGTGTTGCATCACCAAAAACTAGCAGCACAGCCTCATGATGAGCCCGTCCCAATGATCAGATGTCAGGGTTTAGTATTATCGAAGAACAGAAACGATGTCCACGACACCAGTGTGTCCGCTCCCCCAAAAGTTCTTAATCATGACGTTTTTGGGCATATACCCTTCATGTCTTTTGTGGGAGCACACTGCTGTCATGGACTTTGTTTCTGTTCCTTGACTTTGCTTTTTGCTCCAGCACCCAGACTACTTGAGGCGGGTGTGCTTGCTTTAGGCCGTCACAGGGTTTAGTGTTATCCCTGTAGTCTGTGGTTTCCTTTGAGGTGGTCTGTCTGTGCTCACTGCTCTCTTGTGGCTGATGCAGGGAGGAGAGGAAGAAGAGGATGAGCGGGAGCATTTCAGCGAGGAAGAAGCATCCCGGCCGGCCGAAGCCCCCCTGCCCCAGCCCGACGGTCCCGCTGTGGCCCTGGAGGTGGTAGAGGGGGGCGGTGAGGAAGAAGAAGGGGAGGAGGAAGAGGAAGGAGAGGCTGGCGAGAAGGAGGCCAAGACAGAGGACAAGGAAAACCTCGCTGGCGAAAGGCAGAGTGGAGATGGACAGGTATGTTGTTGGTCACAGCATTACAATGTCACATCAACGACATGGAAGTGGGTGTTTTTTTTTTTGTTTGTTTTGTTTGTTTTTTGCACAGCTAATGTTTGTGTGGTTTCTCATTCATCTGTATCATGAAAGTCATAAGTGCTTACTTGTCCTGTGTTCCTTTGCCAAGCTGTTGAAGCACTTTGAGCTACATCTTTTGTATGAAATGTGCTGTACAAGTAAACATTTCTTCTTATTCTTCTTATTCTTATTCCTATTCATATTCCTATTAGTTGTAAGGCAATTGGCCTTCTTGGAGTTGAAAGACTTTAGTTCCTTAAAAGAAGTCCTTTGGCTAAAAGGTGAAATGTCTTCAGTCTCCAAGAAGTTGTCTAGTTACCTTATAGCATGATGAAAGCTTACTGGGTACAATCATTTTAGATAATAGAATGGAATAGAATAATAACCTTTACTTGCATAGCACAGTTCATACATACAAGATGCAGCTCAAAGTGCTTTACAGTTTGGCAAGGTCACAAACAAAACAGCATTTCTTGCAGTCCAATGGCATCGGAGTAATTGAAAGCAATAATGGAGTGGCGTAGTGTTTTAAAAATGCAATGTCACAGCAACGCAATGCCCTGCTGATGCTGGCTCTTACGTGAACACAGGTAGAGCATTTGTTGTATCTTGGTGGTGCAGGGGGGTTGTTCAGGCACTGTTGACAGTTCCTGCTTGTGTCCGTAGGGGCAACAGCGGTGAGGAAAAACTCCCTGAAATGCCTTTCATTGTCACTACAAAAAAATAAATAGTAGTGTAAGAAGCATAAAAAAAACAGGGATAGGTTGCATAGTCCTTAGGCAAGAGTAAGAAATGAGGTTTTATATACCAGATCACTGTTTTATATGCATGCATAGTGTATTATACAATTAGGCAAATGCAAAGAAAGTATGCTATTTACTTGGCCGTTGTCTGTATACTGAACCCGTCCCTGATTAAATACTTGGTTGTTTTTGGTGCAGAGTGCAAACCCAGTCATGCTGCAGAGATGAGGTTGAAATGAAAATAACTTTTCACATGACTTGGAAAAGGAGTCAGTGGAACACTAACTTCTGTGTTTGTGTGAGTGTGAGACAGTAAGACAGAGAGCAACAGAGAACTGGTTTGGGGGGGGTGGTTATCAGCGTAGTGTGGTTGCAGCTACTGTCTGACTTGATTGCTTTTTCCACATGTGTGTCTGTGTGTGCACACGTTGCCATGTAAAGCTTGTCTAAAACTGCTGTGCTGATGTGTGCGTGTGATGTTGCGCAGGAGAGCACAGACGACCCTGAGAATAAAGGCGGGAACAAAACGGGCCAGAAGTTGGACGACGACGAGGACCGCAAGAACCCCGCCTACATCCCCCGCAAGGGCCTGTTCTTCGAGCACGACGTGAGAGGACAGACACAGGAGGAGGAGAGGTACGAAAGGAGTGGAGGAGGGAAGGAGGGAGTTTGTGGGTGGGGACAGGTGATTGGGGAGTGGAGTGGAGGGGCAGGGGTGATGAACGGAAGGCGGACAAAGGGTGTGGGTGGGACACGGGTAATTGCGGGGTGGGGGGTCAGGTGATGAAGAGAGTAACAGGGTCATGAGTGATATCAAGAGGAAATAGGAATCCACTGATACACATAGTCTCTAAAAGGTAGTAGTTGTCTGAACAGTCATTGAATGGTGTTGAAATGAACAGTTGTTTCTAGTAGTAGATTAATGGTAATGTGTGCGTGGTTTATCAGCGTGTGGGTGTGGGTGTTTGTGGGCAGCAAAAATACATGCAAAGGGAAGTGCTTGTTGTTGGATGTTGTCCACGCTGCTAGAATGAACAGTCTGATTTCTCCCCCCCTACCCCCACCCCCGACAGACCCAAGGGCCGTCACAGGAAGTTGTGGAAGGACGAGGGCCGCTGGGAGCACGACAAGTTCCGCGAGGAGGAGCAGGCGCCCAAGTCCCGCGAGGAGCTCGTCGCCTTTTACGGCTACGACATCCGCAACGGCACGGGGCCCAGCGAGGGACGACAGCACCGCCAACGCAAGCCCAGGTACACACACACACACACACCCCGATGGAAATTGGCACCAGCCAGTTGCTGTAAAATTTAAAAGTGGCTGGTAGATTTCAGACACAAAAAAATGATTTACTGATGAGTTGCTGGTGAATTTTACCATTAATTTGTCAGTGGTTGAAAAAGGTTCATATTTAACACAATTCATTTTCACCACACACGCACGCACACACACTTTCTTAGCCGACTTACGTTAAAGGAAACATCAGCGTAGCCCTTGTCAGCAACCTGGCACCCAAAGCTACATGTATTCCAAATTTTGTTTCTGACGTTACTAAACCAGCTGATTCTAATTTGTATCAGAGGCTTCTGTAGGAGGAGCCCAGGATGTGGATTTGTATGTATTGGTCGCATCGGTGGTGTTTTTGCGGTGTGCGTATGTGCAGTGTTTGCTCTAAATCTATTCATGGTCTGTGTTGCTGTGATGTGTAGTGTGTGTGTGTGTGTGTGTGTGTGTCATCCCGTAGTCATTCTTCCCCTCTCTGCTCTTCCCTCCCCAGGCACGGCTCGCCCCCCTCCCGTGACAAGCGCTACCGGGACATCACGAGCGACAAGCCACGCTATCGGGACCCGATGACGAACGAGAAGCCCGCCCCACGCTCCTCCTGGCAGGGGTCCCGTGGCGGCCCCCCCTCTTTCCAGGGCCCCCAGTCGTCGGGCCCCCCGCACTCGGCCAGTCACCCCGCTCCCTCCGCCCCACGGCCTTCCGCGCCCCGATCCTCCTCCTCCTCCCAGCCCCCTCTCAACACCTCCAACCGCGGCTTCCAAGGCGGCCGGCCCCAGCAATCCGGCCTGCACAGGGGCGAGGGCCGAGGGGAGAGGGAAAGGGACAGGGGCCCCAAACAGGGTCCCTTCGACAACCTGGGGCCTCGTTCTCAGCATCAGCAGCAGCGGCCGCAGCACATGGAGGGAGAGCGGGGTCCGAGGCTGAGGGGCGGCAGGGGCCCCGGGGCCCAGGTTGAGCGGAGCCCCTCCGTGGTGGTGGAGGACGTGAGGCACCTGGGCGAGGCCGGGGAGCTGGACGACGAGCTGGACGACGAGGGCCCCGCCATCACCATGACGACCACCTTCACCAGCTCCAGCTACAGCCACTACAGCAGCAAGGCCGAGAGGGACATCGCCGTAGCGGCCACTGCTGCCGCCACCACCACCCCCTCCACGCTACAGTTCTCACGGCGACAGCAGGACCCCTCGCCCCCCGCCCACCAGCAGCAGCAGCACCACACGCAGCAGCAGCAGCAGCCAAGCGCAGGCAGCGGGGGTGGGTCGCAAGATTTCCCAGCATCCTCGGCGGGTCGGGAGGCCTCTCCGCCCCCAGAGCGGCCGGTGGAGAGGAAGTCGTACTCGGCCGCGCGCAGGACTCGAGCACGGCCCTCGGACATGGGCAAGCAGGCGTCCCTGGAGGAGCCATCGCTCCCCCACACCACGGCGCCCCCTGCAGGAGGAGTGGGGGGTGGCAGCAGCAGTGGTGGTGGTGGGGGGATGAAGGGGGAGCAGTGGCAGCAGCAGGGCAGCCAGGGGCAGGGCGAGAGCGGGGGCCAGGGTCAGGGCCAAGGCCAGGGACCCCTCACGGGCCTCGACCAGGACCTCGCACGCCTCAGCCTCGCTGGTCAGAACTGGGCCCAGAGCCCCCCATCGTACCTGCGCGCAGACCTCCGAGGTGAGTGCTACACACCTGTCTGCTGTGTCTGAGTGTGTGTGTTCACACCTGCCCTTTGGTGTGTGTGTGTGTGTGTGTGTGTGTGTGTATTTACACTTGCCTCTGTTTGTGTGTTTGTGTTCACACCTGTGCTTTCTAGTGTGTGTGTGTGGGAGGCGTGGGGTCTAGATAAAGAACTTATTAGTGCTTAATATTAATTTACTTCAGGGATGCAGAAACTGCAAGCATTTGAAAATGCTTTGCAAGGTGAAAGTAATGATGTTTAGTGGTATTTAATATATGCAGGTTGACGCACTGTTTTTTTTAATTAATGGCTCCTTCCTACTGTTGTAAGCCCTCAATAGTAGATTGGCAGCTTGCCGTAATTAAAGGGGAAATTTGGTGTAAAATTAACTTTGGGCAGGTTAAAACACGATAACAAGTTGGAACACTTTACTATTTTTAACGTTTTTGTCAAAAAGGTTCACAATGCTGGTGTTCAGGGCACAGCGGAAGTTTGAAATGCAACAGGCTTACATAGGTTTCCTCCTCAGCAACCAACTCGTTATGTTTTAACGTACCCAAGTTCATTTTACACCGAATTTCCCCTCAAAATCAAAACAGGATGTGTGAATGGATGTATGGATCACTGTTTTTGTAGCCCTTCCGTTGCTGTAGTATTTCTTTTTAGGAGCTTTAGGAGACAGTCTGCCACTTGATGTGAAGGAGGCTTTCAGGCCAGGCAGCAGTACTGGAGTGTTGGTTAAAAATAAGAATCGCCATCGCAAAGTGTCGCATATAATTGAATGCTGTCTGCGCTCTTCTGACTTCCTCTCAAGGCTCCCTGCTGAGCTCATAGGCTACTTCACGCTCTCACAGGTCCCAATAGTTGTATGCTGAAGTGTTTTTGAAGGAAATTGCAGTTAGCTTTGCTATTAGTTATGGATTTTACAACCATTGACGCTGTCATTTCTTTGAGTGACATCTAGAATGAAGGGTTGCATCTATTTTCTAATGTTTCCTATTTTTGAAAGCAGTAAATGTGTTCTGTTGCAGTCAGGTTTCACACAGTAGCTTTGGGATGCATATCATACTACTATTGATTGTTATAAGGTTCAAGTTCAGTTTATTCATATAGCACATTTTATCCAACGGAAGCTGACGAAAGTGCATAAATAGAAAAAAGACTAAGTAAAAAAAATGGTAAAATTGGGTATTTAAAACAAATTACACACCATTACATTTTTAAGGTGTGTCTGGTACGTTCTTGCTGTGTTTGGGTAGGTGCCTTTTAATATAGAATAGAATAGCTCCATGCTGTGAGAAAACCCAATGAGGCCTGAGCTGTTCCCATTTAGCTGACACCTCTTATCCAGAACAACTTAAGTTATTTTTTAGGTACAGGGAACGCAACAACATAGCAACAACAACTACCACCCCTCGAGCAATGTGGGGTTAGATGCCTTGCTTAAGGGATGAGGGTGCAGGAGAGCACTAGCTGTTTTACTCCCCCACCCACATTGTTCCTACTGGTACGGGACTCGAACCTGCGAACAACAATAACAGGATCCGTAATGGGCACCCCGGTGTTGGAACAGGAGGAGTTGCTAACTGGAGTTTCCCCAGATGAGCTCTGGATCTAAAAGCTGTCTGGATTTATCTCCGCAGAGGCTGGCTGGATGTGTGTGTGTGTGTGTGCCTGCACGTTTCTGCGCGCCTGTGTGTGTCATGTTGGAGTCTTTTCATCACTGACTATTTGCCCTCCCTCCCGTGCCCTCCTTCTGTCTCCTCCTGTCCCCGTTTCTCTGCTCTGCTCTGCACTCCTCTCTCTCTCTCTCTCTCTCTCTCTCTCTCTCTCTCTCTCTCTCTCTCTCTCCCTGCCTCCATCTCCCTCCCTCCCTCCCTCCGCAGGTATTCCCAGCTCTATGCACATGGGCGGAGCCCCTCCTCCCTACGCCAACATGGATGAAATGGTGAGCCCATTCCTCTAATAGAGCATTAACCCACTACCACCTTTCAGATTGCTCGACGATAACTAGATAAATAGATAGCCAAAGGAGCTCAGTTGTATGCAGCTAGATGACTTTTGGAGGCTTTAAGTTGGAGTCTTTTGACTATCATGACCTGAATGAATGAGAAGCTTCAGACATAGATTGATACTTTTATCTTCATGTAGGAAATTCTGAAATTTCTGAGTCTGAGCTCATGTCCCCTAACCTCCCTGTCTCTGTCTCTACCCCCCACCCCCTGTCTGTCCAGGGTGTCGGGGGCGGACGTGCGAAACGCTACTCGTCCCAGCGGCAGCGACCCGTGCCCGAGCCGGCCGCTCTGCACATCGGCGTGATGGAGAGCCACTACTACGAGCCCAGTGAGTGCACTTCCACCGGCCACCACTAGGGGGCATGCACCCCTTACTCTAGTGTGTGTATGTGTGTGTGTCTGTGTGTGTGTGGTTGTGTGTGTGTGTATTTTCCTGGGACAGGTGCGGTGGCACGTTGGTGTTAAACCCAGACACTGTAAACGTGAGGAATCAGGAAGGACTCTTAAGTGTTGCTCTGGCAGGGAAAATGCCGCATAAGCATTTTTTTTTTTTTTTTTTTGCTGCTTTTATTGGCTGACTGTGCTAAATCTGTGGTAAAATACACAGCGAGCAGACTATGTTTGGAGCCCACTTGGGCTTGGTTGCGTACTGACTGGGCATTCTGACGTAATGGATGTGAGCAGATGGCAAATGGAAACATCCCACTGTACAAGATTTAGAAGGCATAAATCCCCATTTTTTTCCCCCCAGAGAAAGTAATGTGGTAAATTATGCGTGAAAACATCGACTGGTACGGTCACGGTTCCAATTTGCACCTCCATGGTGGCATCTCCTGAAGAAGCCTCTGCTGTTCTAGAATGTTCTGAGAGTGTTGCCATTGGTAACCCTCTGCTCTCTCTCTGTCTCCCTCTCCCCCACCACGACCACCACCTCCATCAGTGTCTTACCAGGGACCAATCTACGCCCACGGCGACAGCCCGGCTCCGCTCCCGCCCCAGGGCATGCTGGTCCAGCCGGAGATGCATCTCCCCCATCCGGGTCACCCAGGTCAGTGCCAGTGCCACGTCCTATCATGTCACTCCTGTCAGGGGGCTCCCCCCCTTCTCGTGGGGGTCTGGTGTGCAAAGTTTTCTGTTTTTTTCCCCCCCCTCTTTTTGGTGTCTGTTTTATGGCCCTCTTGCTCTATGTCTTGGCTCTTTCTGCGATTTACTTGTAGTGTTATGGTGCGTTGTGTTCAGGTTTGATGTGTGTCCAGACATAACCTTGAAATGGCCTTGAACGTGAGCGTTTTGGACAAAGTAGGGCATTATTTTTATCGCCACGATCAATTTGTTTGGTCCCCCTGGCATGCGTGTTTAGTCTGAATGTCTTTTCCACACGTCTCTTGGCGCAACTTAGCTTAGCGTCGTTCCGCTCTGCTCTCCTCTCCCACCAGCTGCTCTGGGGATAGGAGGATGCAGGAAGGGAATTGACAGATGCTCCGTTTTCTCACACACACACACACACACACACACACACACACACACACACACACACACTACCTCATCTCACCCCAACCTTGATCACCTCCCTTGTCCCATGTTACAGTCCTGGAGCAACTAAAAAGAACCATGTTAGTGCAACGTAGAGCAAACGTGAGATGTTACCTGTGCAGTGCACACTGTAGTGAATGATGCACTGTAACTGATGCAGTGTAACTGATGCTGTATACAGTGCACATTGTAGGGGCAGATCCCATATTCCAACCAAAGCGTGAATTGCCCCTTTATAATTGAGGGGTACTGCCCTTTACATTTTACATTAATTACATCAATATGTCCGTACCCCTCAACCCTGCTATTTTTGTGTTTTTGGGGGTACTAGGTCTTGATCAGGGGTACCATACCCCCCTGTAGTGCAAACTATCCTGCAACCCCATCCCCCTTCTCCCTTTTTTCAACATTCCAGCATTCTCCCACATCTGTCTCATACTCACGTGTTTGTTTATTCTTTTCTTTCTCTGTAGGTCTGCACCCCCACCAGTCAGGCGGCCCGATGCCCAACCCCGCCCTCTACGCAGCTCCGCCTGTGTCCATGTCGCCAGGGCAACCGCCCCCCCAGCAGCTCCTGGCTGCCCCCTTCTACCCACCTCCCGGGGTCATGACCTTCAGCAACACCAACTTCCCCTACACCCCGGGCGCAACACTGCCCCCCATGTACCCCAACCCACAGGTAAACAACCACCCCACCCCTGCCAAATCTCAGCCCCTCGCTGTCTCTCCTGTCCTATTTTACAAAGTGACTTTTCTCTCTTTCTACTGCCACGTAGTGAACACACTGTAGTCCATCATCACAATAACTATTACTGGGCAAGATATAATCACGAGTGTGCACACTTATTTAGCAACAATTCTACTATTGGCAGAGTGGTGAGAGAAATTTGGATGTGAAATCAGTTTAAAATAAATGTCATTAAGTTAACTTCCTCAAACCAGATGGTATCTGAATTTGTGCATTTTCACCAGGATTAAGCCTCATTGTAAGTGGAACAGGAACAGAAATGGCTGATGGGCACTTTGCTGATAATAGGATCACTTTTGCTAAATGTTTGTTTCAGGAATCCGGCCCCTGCTGCATGCTTTGTGATGTTTGAACTTTTGTTCTACCAGTTCAGCTACTGGAACAGGAACAGAAATAATAGGCTGATAATAGGCACTAGGTCAATAATAGAATCACTTTGGCTAGTTTCTTTAGTTCTCTATTCCTCTAGTTTTAGTGTCGTGCCTATCTCTGTGTATCTCTTGGCTGTGTGGTAAGCTGTGCTGTGGTGGTTAACCCTTGCTTCTCCTTCCTTCCCTCCCTGCTGCCCCCCCTCCCCCCCGTGCAGGCCCAGTCGCAGGTCTACGGCGGAGTGACGTATTACGACACGGTGCAGCAGCAGGCCCAGCCCAAACCCTCGCCGCCCCGCCGCTCCTCCCAGCCCGTCACGGTCAAGCCGCCACCACCAGAGGTACGCTGCTCATCGCATACCCCTACTCCCCAAACACAGGCTAGCGAAATGTGGTTCAGCATCTCATCAGAAGTGCAAGGAGCAACAAGTGTGAGATTTACTGTATAGTGCAATATACAGTACAGTGTAGTATGTACAAATAAATAGGGCAGGTCTTCTTGAGGGTGAGATCTGGATTGGGAGAGTGCCACCGCTGAGCTTCTCAGGGGCTTTGCAGTGATCCCCCGCTATGTCGCAGTTCAGCTTTTGCGGCCCCACTATATCGCAAAGTTTTTTTCATTAATATATGCATGCTGTTTTTTTTTCCCCCCATTTAATATATGCATACTAAAAAGTTTGGCAGAACAATTATAATTTATGATGACTATACTGCAACATATAAATATTGATTAAAATGCAGTAATAATTCAATAATATATACAAATATATTAAAACAGCATGTGGGAGAGGTATTTTAAAGCTTAATGTTTTTCTGTGTGGTCTTGTTACATCACGGATTTTCACCTATCGCGGGGGGTTCTAGAACGCAACTACTGTGATAAACCGTTATAGGGGGAACACTGTATTTCAATGTTCTCATCCATCCACCTGTGTAAGTGTGTGTGTGTGTGTGTGTTATCTACAGCCCTTGTGCTTTATTTGCTGTTGCTTATGTTCACCTGTGTAAGTCATGTTGCCTCTCTGCTGTGCACTCTGTCGCCCTCTGCAGGACCGGGGTGGTAAACAGAGTGAGGAGGTGCGCTCTTAGCCCTTACCATGACGACGTGGAGCCAGTCTGGGCATGAGATGAGGTTGTCTTTCGAGGACCAGCACCACTTGTGGATGAACAGATTCATTCTCCCCTTTTTTTTGTTTTTTATGTTAATGTTTTTTTTTTTATTGTTAGTAATGCATTGCAAATTTTGTTCCTTTTACTTTTTATTTGTTTAAGATGTTTGTGTCGTGTACATTGTGCTCACACGTCCCCTGGAGTGCAACGCCCCCTCCACCCCCACCCCCACCCCACCGTAGTCATGGTTTTAAATCCTCTCCTTCCTGGCATGTCCTCCAATGATCTTCACCCTGTAGTCCTGTCGTCTGTCTGCCTGAAAGAATGGAGCTGGCATCGCAAGTGTGTCGGGGTCAGGAGAGGACTGCCGTCGGCTCAAGAAGGAAGCTGAGGGTTTGAGGAATTTAGAAAGTGGCCCAGTGGCGGCATACTGTAAATTAGACCATCCCCGCCCCCACCCCCCGTCTTTAATCCACACCATCAGATGGACCTTATCCGTTAATATGCATGGTTGACTATGTTCTTCTTGATCCAGGTTGTTTGCTGTCTTTTGTCATTTGATGAGGGCTTTTCTGTCTCTTTTTCATTCTAAGCAGACCCAATGGTATTTATTCCAGAATAAACTCTACCAAGTTGAGATATCTTGGCAATAGAATGATTGGGAAACGGAGTGGAATACAGAGGCAAATGTTTATACTGTATACCTTTAACAAATGGGACTGGTGCAGCCATCTCATTGGCTGGTCATTCCCAGGATCACTTCCTTTTGGCCTCTGTATTTCCTGTTTGAGTCTGCCTGGGGTGGATGCATGGTTTAGTTCACAAGGACGGCTCGGGAATGTGTTGAGTTCTGTTTTTAAACTCTAGATCGATCACTTGTGATTCTCACATCTTATCAGTGTTTGTCCCTGAAGGGTTTTGGAGAGTCCAGTCTGGATTCCAGTCTGTTGATTGTTGTCTTGAAGGAGAAAATAGTGTAGTCGTTTGCTCCCCAAATGGTGTCTCAGAGAATCAAAGGAACAGGTTTGGACTAGTATTTAACCCGTGCTGTCTTGCAATTGTTTATCCGTTTACCCTACAGTTACAGGTGCTTAACATAGTCATCCCTGTTGATCATCCTTTACTTTAAAAAATTGTTTAGAATGAAACTCTTTTGAAATACTTGACCAATTCACCCACAGTGTGATTATATAAGGAGAAGGTGCTAGCGGTAGCATGTAGCTAAGGGCGATCCAGATTTTTCCACTAGAGAGGAGATGCTTCTCGCTCATTTTTCTCTCAGTTTTCCCCCCCTTATTTGTTTTTCCCTTTTGCTAACTTCCGCCTTGTGCTGTGTGGAGTTGAAAATACTGTATTATCAGAGTAAAAAAAAATCCATTAACCTTTGGCTGAAACTGAAGTACTTGACAGTGCAACTGCTTGGTGATAACGTTTCTAAGTGTGTATAGATAAGTGTATATTGAAGCCTGTGGTTTATTGAGCTGTAATACTTTTACTTTAATGATTCATTTTTTATTATTATTATTTGTTTCTAGTTACATGAGGAGTACTGTCAGCTTGAGCTATATCGGCAGGGAAGCCCCAGCCTGTTCATATTTGTTGGTCTTATATTTGTAATGACGGAGAAAAAAATGAAAGGAATTAAAATATAGATATATATATACTAATGATCCTGCGGAGGCCAGAGTCACAGATGGATAGTCTCATGTCTGTCATACTAAAAAAAAAAAAGATGGCAATGGAGAGTCATCTACAAGCCACTTGTCTCCTTAAGGGGTGGGGTGGGGTTGCTTTCGAGTTGTAATTTTTGCCTTTCACTAATGCTGTACAGACATGCATGAGGATAAAAGTATATTTCATTGTAAAAGCAATTGTAGAGGGGCGTCAGGGGCTGAAAAGCTGTTATATGCTACCCCATATAGGGGTACACAGGATGCTAATGTTATTTTTCTTTATTAAGTAAACAAATAAACAAAAAAAATAAAAATGAATTTCCTCCCTCTTATGTTCCACAGAAAAACCTAACAGTATCTAAACTGAAATAGTCGCAATGTTTGTTCTCAGTGTTGATTAGATATGAGTAATTTAAGATGTATTGCGTTTTATGCCTTAATGATGGAATCGGTTTAACATATCTTCGGTTTTTGTTTGGAAATAGACCTGCCAACACTGTGAGGCCGTGTGCTTGTTTTGTCAGTGCTCGAATATACAAACTTTTCTTTTTTTTTTGTGGAGGATTGTGGAGAATTTGTCAGGAGGACTATTAAAGAATTTGAGTCTGAAACTACCTGGTTGCCGAGTTTGTCTTTATTCGATGTGGATGAACCTGGTGTGGCTTTGGTGGGGGAAAGGGTGCCCATACAAGTTCTCGTAAGAAGTCGAGTCTAATGTATAATGCATTTCCACACTTAGATTTTATTCTAATTGTGTGTTAATTGCCCATAAGTAGACACTTAGTGACTACATACATGGACCCTAGAGTTTCAGCTGATTTTATTCAACATGGTAGGAGTAAAGAGATGTGTTTGTCGTTTATGCATTTCAATGTAGGTTCCTCAGGTTTGGTGCATTAAGTACATCCTGTAACTGACTGCATCAAAATGAGTCATCAGTCCGTTATTCTCAGGGTCTAACCTGCACCCACACACACACGTATGAAAGATTTAATGCGACTCCAATTTACAGTGTAGGTTGGGTTTCTTTATTAGTCTCCTCCAGGGAGAAATGTGTATTGGAGATAGGGATAGTTGCAGCAACATGAGTAACACAAAAGCACATACAGTACAACATACAATACAAACATTACATAACGTATGTGTGCAAGGTTAGCTTTCATCACGAGTGGTTTGTGCTTGGCCTAGGTCAAAATACATGAAAATTTACTCTGGCCCTGAATTGTGTCGATTTAAAAAAAAATAAAATCCTTGATCCCCTGACTGGAAATGTCCGGACCAGTATGTTTTAGTGGCATCCTCCTTGATTGTTCCTTGAGTGAGTGTAAGTGGGTGTCTGAGTGAATGATGCTGATGACAATGGGCCATATTGCCCAAACAAAATCCATCCATTTTATGAATTGTTTGTCTTCCACAGCGAAAGAGCAGTAGGAAGACATATTCTCAATCTGAAAAACTGTGTTTACAGTCTCTCCCTCGCACTCCTCTGTGGTGAGCAGACGGGCGGCAGTCTCTGGGATATTTATGCTACTGGGGTATTTTTGAGTGCTAAAGCAGGTCACGCCAGCACTGTGGCACTGTGGTGAGCTGGCCTCAAAATGCTCAGGGTGACCACGGCCCACAAAATGGAGTTTCCTACCCTACGCATGCTGGCCATCCGTGAGTCCAGTTCATTATGATATAGCTACCCCATGTTTGGTTGGTGTGCTGGTCATTGTCAAAGTGGCATGGAAATCTGACTAAAAAAAGTACAAATTGTACCCAGCTGTTTACCTTCGGCAAAACCTCACCTCACCACCTCCGATTCCCACAACACACACACACACATACACTTCCTCCTTCATCCCCTTTTTGGTTGTTCTCTTTCCGTGTGCCCTTCTCCACCTCTCATCTATCTCCCTGTGCCTCTCTGTTTTCTCTCCTCTTCACTCGTCTTTCCCAGTGCTTTGCTCTGCCCTTCCCCATATGTCATTTATCGCTTTCTTTTTTTCTCTTTTCATTGTCTCCCTCTCTTTCTGCCTCCCTCTCTTTATCTCTCTCTCTCTCTCTCTCTCTCTCTCTGTCCTCCACTCTCATGTCACATGCCAGCACTGACATTGCCAGCAGGGAGGATTTGCCTTCTGCTGTGGTCCATCTTGCCAAGCGGGACAGCCAGCCAGCGCTGCTGTGGTGTCAGCCTCTTAGGAGCACTGCAGCCAGGAGCCGTACAGAGCGGAGTGGAGTGGAGTGGAGCAGAGATGGCTAATGCTAGCGCTAGCCAAGCGCTAACAGGGAGCTCCGGCTCCAGCTCCAGCTCCAGGCTCCCCTAGGCTACCTGTGCTCACAGGGACCAGGGCCAACAGCGATAGATAGCAGCACAGGCATGCAGGTCAGTGAACAGGATGAAGGCACACAGCTTAGTCTTAAGTTACACATGCTGAGTGGAGAGCTCATGCTGGGTAATAGTGAATAAATTGGCCATTGTTTATTAATAAGAGGGGAGGGGGGTGGGGGGGTGGGTGGATTGAGAGATTGTATTGTATTTCACTTTCAAATTTATATTTTCTACATTTAATTAGCTTTAATGGTGTGCCTAGACTCTCTTATGCTGTATTTAGCAAACATACAAATTATACACTAATGAAAAATCCATTTGTCTTCCGTGGTCAACACATTTTAACATGTGTGAAAAGTTGTGGGTGGGGAAGCCCCAGTTGAGTCTTTTTATCTGCTTATGATCTCTGCTTAATTCCCTCGGTGATGCGCTGCTGCATCTATATTTACCCTTCCCTTTTTGTATACTCAAAAACAGCCTTTTCAGCTTCCACTGCCGGGCCTCCCAGTTGCCATCAGTCATCTGTCCTCGGCAGGAGGCAGTTGGGAGACATTCATCTTGACTGACAGAGGACACATGTTCCGGAATCTTCCGCACAGAACCCTTTGCTCCCATTGATTCTTTTCCGTCCTGTCTCGCAGAGTGCTCTGCCCCACCAATCAAGGCTAGTATTTTTTTTCTTTTCCTTTTTTTCCCCCGTTTTTTTTTTTGGGTTCATTACAGGGATGAGCTCATTGGAAACCCCGCCCCTCTCATGGATATTCATAGATGGGCGGTGGCCTACAGCTGGCTGGCCGCTGTGGTGTTGAGTGGTCGCGTCATGCCAGAGGCTTTGGAGAGACTGATCTACACTCTGTGTCGCACCTCATAAGTGCAGCTGCCTTCCCTTCCCTTCCCTTCACATCACATCACAAGGCACCAAACACGTGAATGCCATGATTGACAAGGTAGGGCAGGAGGAGGTGGGCCTTGTCAGACACTTGTTATATAATCAGACCTATTTAAGATGGTGAAATTATAACGCTTTTATGTGCCTGGTGCTTGGCAGCCAGATCCTGTCTTCACACCTCCATTACAGTCAGACGAGAGGAGGAGGAGGAAGGGAGGGGAAGGAAGGAAGAGAAGGGCAAGTGCTGTTCGGCGCTGGCTCAACGCCACTCTCCGTTTCTATGGCATCCAGCCCTGAGTCCCTATCACTGCTTTCTCATCCTCTTTCCTTTTCATTTCAGCCTCCCTGTGCTACCCTTTCTCTTTATTTATCTCTTTCTCTCGCCCCCTCCTCCTCCTCCTTTACCCCCCTGCGGCCCCTCCCTCTCTTTTGTTGGGGGACCTTGGCAAACCCCCCCTCACACACACACACGCATACACACACACATGCACACATACACACACAGACACACACACACACACCGCACCCACCCCGCCCCACACCCCTTTTCACAGCCCCTACTCCTTTCTCTCCTCTCCACTCTGTAATGTATGGAATCTCTCTCCCCCTCTCAGCCTCCCTATCCCCCCCTCCCCCTCCCTCCCCCCTCTCTCCCCATCGCCCCTGCTGTCTTTTGTGAGGGGCTCAGGGTTTAATCTGCGGATGAAGCAAGGCCGTCTTTGAGCCACTGTACCAGCCCTGCAATGGCAATGGACCCCAGCAGGCCCCCACTCACAGCGGGGACACAGAGGAGCCCTGCATGCCTCCTGGCACTCCTTCTGGTTGTGGAGAAAGATATGACTGACGAACTGTTTTTTTTTTTTTAGACATGAAGGCAAAATCCTTGACACTGTATTTATTCACAAAACACTTACGCACTCATTTCCTTCCTTTGCTTTATTGCAAAGAAGTGTAATATCCTATATTACTGGAGACTTATCCACTGGAGGTTAGATTTATTATGGGATAGGTACTTTAGGTCCCTATGTCAAAAGGTCAAGGTCAGATTCTGTCTACAGCATAAAGACTTATTGCAGTTCAATGCTCTCAGTCAATTTCAGTGTCATTGTCACCTGGGTTCTGCTCAGTTACGGAGGTCTTTGTGCTGGTAATAAGTATACTGTGTTGAACAATGTACGAATTCTAAAACAATCCTTGCTGAAAGATTTCCACAAAGCTGATGTACTAATGGTTTCATTGTGTAGAACTTTATGGTTTTTTTTACAGAAATATGTTAATCCTTCATTCAGGTATCTAATTCTGTTTTGGACTGCACAGGACAAACATGTCCAGGATGCTTATATGCATGTCCAGGCACCATGTCTTCCAAACCATGGGTGTGTTTTCCATGTACGTCACACATGAGTTGAGCTAGGTTGATTATCCGTTGTCAAGGGTACAGTATTTGTGTGTGGTATCATAGTGTGTGTGTGTGTGTGTGTGAGTGATTGTGTGTGTGTGTTAATGAGGGTGTGAGTGTGTATGAGTGGTCGTTTGTTTGTTCATAAGCAGCTGGGGGTTGTCTCTCCTAATGGCCGCTTCATGTTTATGATGAAGTGTTCCCAGAATGGACCTCCAACCCCCCCTGGGGCCCTGGCCAATGGGGTGGCTGCATGGCCTGGGGGGGCCTCTGCGATGCATCTTTGATGAGATGCGTTGGCGGCTGCTGCATATTTAAAGTGGCTGCCTTCCGCCTGCCCCCCCGCCACCCCGCCACCCAGCCCCCCCCAACCACCGTCCCCTCCTGTCTGTTTTTGTTCCGTGTCAGGGGAGCGTGCCGGTGCGGGAACGGCCCACCACCCATATTACCCCCCAAATACACACACACACACACACACACACACACACACACACACACACACACCACCACCACACCACCACGACTGTCGTCACAGCCCACTGGACGGCAAACAAAGACCCACCGCCTTGCCAAAGATGATGTCATCCCCATACACCCCCTTCCCATCACACAGACACCCCCCACACTCCCCAATACCCCTGCACACACACACACACACACACACACGCACACACACGCATGTACACCCCCACTGGTTTGTGCTGAGGAAGGGGGTGAGGCTCATTAGGGCCACCCATGGCCATGAGTCATGATGAGAGGCTGCATGCGGCCGGCTGCTTGTAAACACAGAGTCAGTGGGCTCACATAATGAGCTAGACAGGACTCTCAGGATGCGCACACATGCTACGCTCAGCCCAGCTAACACACACACACACACACACACACACACACAGTGGCTACTGTTCCCCTGTTAAACACACACGCACACATTCCCCGTTACACACACACATGCACGCACACACATGCATGGGCACACATGCACATACACACACACACACACACACACACACACACGCACCATCCCCGCCCGTCTCTTTGACTGGCTTACACTATCCCACACACACACACACACACACACACACACACACGCACGCCCGTTTCTTTGACTGGCTTACCCTGTCCCTTTCTCTGTCACTGTCTCTGTGTATCTCATACAGTGCCTTTCATTCTTTACTATCCTTAAGCTCTTTGTTCCACACACACCTCTCTCTTTCTCTCTCTCTCTCTCTCTCACTCTTACTGTTTGCTGACCTCTCACTGTCTTTGTTTCTCTTTCGCTTATTGTTTCTTTGTCTTTTTATCTATTTTATCTCTGTTTCTTTGTTCCTTCCTGGAACAACAGTCATTTTTTAAAACTCTTGTCAGGGTTCTTTCTGTCACTTTCTGAATTCCCCTTTTTGTCTCACTGGATATTTCTTTCTTCATCTCTCATCTCTGTGATCTTTCTGTGTTTCTGCACATCAACATCATCTTTCTCTCCCTCTGACTCACTCTCTCTGTCTCTTTCTCTGACTCTCTGAGTATCTTTCTCTCTCTCTCTCAGTGTCTCTCTCTCCCTTTGACTCTCTTTCTCTCTCTCTTGGTCTCTCCCTCTCTCTCTCTTGGTCTCTCTCTCTCTCTCTCTCTCTGTCTGTCAGTCTCTGCCTTTCCTTTCTTTCTCGTCCTCTCTGAGTGTCCACTGGTCTTGTGTGGTTTGTGTGGTGGTCTCGTGGGGGTGTGTGGGTTGTGTGGAGGTCACCTGGCCATCATCCCGCAGTGTCACGCTCCAGCTGTGTGTGTCACTGTCACTCTGGGACACGGCCCTCTCATGGCCCCCCTCAACCGTGTGTGCAGGAAGGAGCAAGACCATCTCTCTTCCCCTCTGTCTCCTTTTTTCGTTCTTTCTTTCTTTCTTTCTTTCTTTCTTTTCCTTTCTTTCTGTCCCCTTTTTTGTTTTTCCGTTCATCTTTCAATTCTCTCTATTTTTCATCTTTTTTTCTTGCATTCTTTCTTTCTTTTATTCTCAATAAATAATTCTTTCTTTTCTTTTTCTTCTTTGTAAAAAAAATACAAATGTTTACAATGTCTGTTATTGTGCCTCTCTCACTCCTTTTCCTCATTCTCTTCTTCCTTTCTGTTTTGTATAGCTTCCTATACGTATATGTGTGTATATATATATATTATTCTTTATGATCTATATTTATCTTCAGCTTCTTTAATCGTGTCCATGCGTGCTACATATGGCCTCCTCTTTGAGTGATCATGCATATGAGATCTGTCTTGTGGGGCGCCCCTGACAGCAGCCACGCCTGCATGTTAACTAAAGAAATTAAAAATGCATGAATTGATCCATTTATCACTCATCCCATTTGGGCCTCTGTGCAATATTGGCTTAAAGACCATTCGGCTCCATAATGGCCCGGGGCTTTTTATATATATCAAGGTAAGAGTCCTACTATACCCGTCTAAGCCTGATAGAGGTTCAGCTGTGCTGAAACTGAGAAGGGTGACTTCCCCCTCAACGGTTAACACCAAAGAGCTCTCTTTTATATCCTCCAGTGAGCCACACACTACAATATTAATGCATTAATGTTGTTGTTGTTGTTGTGTGTGTGTGTGTGTGTGTGTATGTGTACTTGTTCGTGAAATACAACAGAGTATTTGTGTATGTGCATGCGTGTGGTGTGCGTGTGTTTGAAGAGACACAGTGAGAGGGAGTGTGGGTAATGTGTGTATGTGTCTCTGTTTTCAGCAAGAGATTAACAGTCTGTGTTTGTGTTTATGTGTACGGATGCAGAGCGGCAGAGGGACACCTCTCTCTCTCTCGCTTATTCACCCTTCTGTCTTTGTGTGCGCGTGTGTGCGTGTGTGTGTGTGTGTTTTAGCAGGAGTGAAAGCACCATACATCATCTCTCTTGACGCAGCATCTGTTTGACGAGTTAAAGATAATCTGCTTATGGCTGGAACCAGCCCAAACACTCCCCCCTCCCCCCCCCCGATCCCCTGATCCCCCTGAAAGGCCAGAGTGGAGGGGAGCAGAGTGATCAGCCATGCCCAGCCAACCTTATCCTCACTAGGGGACAAGACCATTCATCTCCCCCCCTCTGTCTGGAGCTCTGTGTCTGATACCCTTTGTGTGTGTGCGTTCATTGTTCATTGTTTGTTTAGTGTAGGTGTGTATGTGTGTCTGTGTGTGTGTGCATGCGTGCGTGTGTGTGTGTGTAAGTGGGTGTGTCTGAGTCTGTGTGTGTTTACTTGTATATCTGTGTTTGGGAGAAATCGCTTACAGAATGAAGTGTGCATCTGAACTGTCCATTGTATTTATAGTAGCGTTGTGTGTGCGAGAGAGAGACTGATGACTCATTGAGTGTCACTGTGTGTGTGTGTGTGTGTGTGTGTGTGTGTGTGTGTGTATTCGCTAACTGTACAGTATAAAGTGTGGCCATGGCTTTGTGTAAGGTTGTGTGTTGTTGTGGATAGTGTGCAAGTGGGGCTGTGTGTGTATGGCTGGCTAAGGAATATGATGGCTAGTTTGGATTATAGGTGTTGTGAATCTATCTTTGATACTGTTATACTTGTATATTGTGTCCCTATATTAGGTGCCCATATGTGTATTGGGATTTAGGTGTTGTGAAGCTGGCTTTGATGCTGTTATCAGTCTGGCCATTGGACTATATTGATTCTGACAACTGGCCTAAGGATCGAGCTTAAGCTTTCACAGTGGAGGTCAAGACATGTTTATTTATGTGTCTGTCCTTCTTTGAGACATGTTCAGACCCCTACCTCTGATTTAATGTCGGCACTTTGGCACTTTTACAAATGCATCAGACTGCCTGCTGTGAATGTGTGTGTGTGTGTGTGTGTGTGTGTGTGTGTGTGTGTGTGTGTGTGTCTGTCTGTGTGTGTGTGTGTGTGTGTGTTTGTGAGGAAGCCTGAAACATGTGTAGTTTGCACATGGCATAAGGATGATGTTGTGGTTGTCATGAGGTCTGTGTGTGTGTTTGTGTGTGTGTGTGTGTTTTGGGAGGCAAGGGGGGGTCTGTTCCAGATGAGTCATCACAGATGTGTGTGCCCTGGTACCTCCACCTCCACCCCCCCCCCTCCACTCCCACTCCTCCACCCCCCCACTCCTCCTCTCCAGGGGGTGTTGAGCTCATGGGCTCGTTTGTCATCTCGGGATGACACAGTGGTGAGGGGAGACACACACACACATACACACACACAGACCTTTACATACACACACTCTCAAAGCATGCAAAAATGGTGTGAATTATTCTGACCTAACAAGACTAACATCTCTCTATCTACACCCACCCTCACACATACACGCACACCCACACATACACACTCACACATACACACACATTCACACACACGCATAGATAGCATGCAGACACACCTGTTTAGGTACACACTTACACACACACACACACATACACACACACACAAGCACAACAGATAACACAACAACAGATAAATGCAGACACACCTGTTCAGTGCCACATTCACATGTAATCACACAGAATATCTCCCCATCTGTCTTGATCATTCTTCCCCACCACACATTACAGGCCAAATGACAGGCTCGATCCCTGCAGCTCCTCGAAAAAAACACAGCGTCCTTACTCTAAGTAGCATTTATCCCCTGCCTGTAAAAACGCCCCTTTTCCCATAAATAGAAGTGTGGACTGATCTGTGGCGTAGGACAGATAACGTAACATTAGTGCGCATTGTATTGCCACAGGCCACATCGGTTTGGTGTCATGGCAAGACTCTCGCTTTACGTCATCCTGCTGAAGAGAAGAGAAGAGAGGAGAGGAGAAAAGACGTGGGAGCACTGACTCGCTCGCTCGCTGGGTTCAGTGACGACCTCACAGAGAGACAGTCGGATCGAGCGAGGACCAAAGACGCTGTGAGTCCTTCAGCAGCACTGAATAGAGACGCATTGTGGAGCTCTGAGCCCTCTGTGTGTGTGTGGGCGCTTTATTCTTCTCTAGTGATGACGATGCATGCACACTCACACACACACATACACATTCTGCCCTTGCTGGATACCTACATCGGCACCTGACACAAGTCAAACACACACACACACAGATATCTGATCAGGATTCTTCTGCAGCTCTGGCTTGACTAACTGAAGCTTGATTGACAAACAGCAGGGCCCTACTCATCAGTGCCTCATCAGCACCTCTCCCAGTTACAGGGAACCAGTCTGGAAACTTCCAGGGCCAATTTCCCATCAAACATCACTAAGTTAGTCACATGGAAACTGATGGAGATCCCTTTCAAAACATTGCTCCCTACCGTGTAATGAAACTGACAGAAATCCCTTGCAAAATGTTGTTCTCTACCATGTAATGAAAGTAAAAGTGACAAATGAGTTGTAACAGATTCCTGGAAAACACTGTTCTGTCTCATGAGCTGATGTGTTTATTCTTTCTCTGAAATTAGGAACTGACGCCAGCTATGTCATGCCTGTGCACTAAGCCCCGCCCATACGTGGAGATGTCATCCTTCACCCTCCTGATCTAGCGGGCTCCAGAGCAAAGAGCTTAGGGGAATCAATAAAGCTGAGGAGCTCAGTGCTACAAGGTAACCACATGTTTCTGCCCCTTATGTGGATGAGAACATGTGTAGAATATAACTGTCATGTGTATCAATGCCATGTGTATCTCTGTCTTGTGTTCCTTTGCTGAAATGTTGAAGCACTTTGAGCTACATCCTTTGTATGAAATATGCTACACAAATATAGATAATTGTTATTATTATATTTATTTATTTATATGTATGCTTCATGTAGCACTCACAATGTAATAATGTAACCGTGTTCTTTCACAAAATCAACTGCAGATGTTCAAACCATCTTTGAAAAAAAAAAAAATTGGACGCAAGACTAATTTGAGATGAAAATGTCAGTGTGAAATAAACTCATGGATGCCTTGATGTGGGTGTCTGTATGGCTCAGCTGTGGTGAGAAAACCACACACACAACACACACACACACACACACACACACACACACACACACACACACACCACACAGCTCGGCATGGCTAAATGGCAGGAAATTTCACTGAAAGCCCCACTCACTCTCACTTCTTCCCCTCAGCTGGGTATTAGTGATGCCTAGTACATCGTGTGTGTGTGTGTGTGGGGGCTAATGCCACTTGCACAAGCCGGAGGGCAGCCGCTTCATAACTCAAAATGGGCCTGGCTCAGTTTTCAGCCAGATACCCTCAGCACCGGATTCAAACAGAAACACATTATTGACTAGGCTAACACTTTTAACACTTTCTATGAAGTTTGTATTCATCAGATTCTATAAACACATTCATAAAGATTAATAATGGTTGAAATTTGTATTCATAACTCATGACTGAACTCATAGGCAGTTAAAGCTTTATAACTAAGAATTCACTGTGTCACTTGAATGTGAAATAAGGCATATGACATAGGATTACAATGCCTTAAGAGTACAGTCATGAGTGTGTATAAATAGTTCTGAATATTTTATGTACTTCATGAATGCACTGTAAGGCTTTAGGAATGTGTTTATAGAGTCTTTTGAATACAAGCTGAATAGAAGGTGTTACCCAGTATGTTTAAACAAGCAAAAGTCTCTCTGTCTCTGTCTCTCTCTCTGTCTCTTTCTCTCTATTTTTCTGCTAAGGTCAGGTAATGCCTACCTGGTACTGTGTGTTGTGTTCTATATACTGTATCTATAAACACAAAGGTTTTTGTGTCTGTAAGCAGTGGTTAAATTGACTTTTGTTAGAAGGGGAAGCCCTTCTTTACTCACAATGGTCAATATCGCACTATTGTATTACTATAAATAATGTAGCAGAGGGAGCTCAGTGCCGGCTGGCTGTATTGCTGAGGTGAGGAGCTGGAGCTGAGCTCTGGAGGGCTCCGGCCCAATTTAAACTCTGCCTGTAAGTGAATATAGCCCAGGAGACAAGTGCACCTGACACTAGTAACTCCAGATGCTCAGACAGTGTTGATAACCCAATTATCAGGTGACCTAGATGATCCATAAGCCAATTCTCAGGTGTCCTAGATGATTTCATAAGTCAATTCTCAGGTGTCTCAGATGATCTCACTTCTGGGAAGCCTAGGCATCAATGACCAAACATTAATGATCTCATAAGTTCACAGGCTCTGTGACAATGGCATGGCAACAGTTGTTGTGACAGATGTGAATCACATGGCTGAGAATTAGGGGAAGTCTGGAGGCCACGTAAGATGTTCCAAAGGGCAGATGGACATATGACCTCCATGAGTGGACAGTGAGTGTGTGTGTGTGTGGGTGGGTGGGTGTAGGTGTGAGACCGGGTCAGTCTGGTGGAGTCCCTGTTTCTCACACTTTAGTGACTTCCTCTAAATTCCCGCCCCCCCCAAAAAAAAAAAAAAAAAACCAACCCGCCAAGAGACAGAGAGGGCAGAGACATTGGAGGAGATAGGAGAAGTGAAAGGATTCGGAGAATCGGAGAATGGGTGGGACTGGCAGTGTTGGGGATTTTTTTATGATTAATGTTCCCAATTTGGACACAGTTAAATAAAGCAGAATTAAAGCCATTGAGATTAATGTATGTGTGTGTGTGTATATTTGTGTGTGTTCGCACGTCATGGTGAAGAGTGGTTTTGCAATTTCCTTCAGCTTTCTTAATATAGCAGTGTGACCTGCGTTGCCTGTCACAAGTCAGGCAGGCTCCAAACGGCCTGTGTGTGTGTGTGTGTGTGTGTGATGTCACACTTTCTTTTTCACACCTCTGTTGTAGAGCAGGCACGCTGTTTCCTCTGCCCTGTTGCAGATGCAGCATCACAACCACCACAGAGGGAGTTTCCATGACACCACACACACACAGGGGCAGCACAGTGGAGGCAGTGCACATCACTTTAAAGTCATATTTCCCTAAAAATCATAAATGATGTCACACACATGTTGTCATGGCACTGACTGGACAAAACCAAAATGTTCACTTTGAGTTTACCTCTTAAATCCTATCCCCATCATGTCTTTGTATTGCTCTGCCTCTCACACTAAACGAGAGTTTGAAGATAGTATGTTCGTTAGGTAAACCATACCTTAGTTTGCTGTTACTTTTGCCTATAAAGAGAGACTAAGGTCATTTGACAAATATTGGCTTGGAAGCAGGATATGTGAATACACACCTACCCAAGGCCTGATTTTGAAGAAGCGCTGCTAGCCTAAATTAACTGGAAATCAACTTCCCTCCTTCTTCCTGCGTGAATCCCTAAATGCTCAGTGACCACGTGCCAAAAGGGAGGCGGGAAGAATGCAGAGCCATAACAGTTATCACTTCTGTAAGGGAAATTTATAAAATTCCCACAAGGCATGGACTCTGTGCTGTGGCTAGGCCTACTGCCCTGCCGTTAGGTCACAGCGCACCTGCGTGTGTGCTCGTGCCAGTCGACGCACAGTGTTGTGTCTCCGCAGCAGTCCACACTGGGAAGAAATAAGATCCCACATTTAGGCCGCAGCGTAACATGCTACCATCTAACGGTACGGCTCCCTGAGATCCTTTTCTGCTTAACATTTTTCGGCTGTCACTACACGACACCCGAGCAGGCTCGGTTTCATAAATAACCTGTCGTGTAGCTGTTGTTGGTATGTCCTTCTTGGCCTCATTGCTCAAAGTAATTAATGGGTCGCCTGTAATGTGCCATTGACAGGCAGTGGTGCATGCACGAAGACTGCTCCACACAACCTACCATTATGTCGTCTGTAGGCTACGGCACGAGTTTAGACCATCATAGTTATTTCGCCTATAGTTACAGACCTAACCCATTTAGACCTGCACGCCTGGGTCGTTAGGATAGTCTCGTCTAGGCCTATAGGATCATCATCAGACAAAAACTCAGACAAAATAGGCTAGGTAGGCTATTACGTCCAGCACACATTTGTTAGTTATCAGACAGTAGCATTCCGACTGACTATGTCTTATAAATATATTAATAAAGACATGACGTATCTTTCGCCATTTACTGGATATTGACACAAACAAGGGCATACTGCAAATGATTTTAAACTAACTGGCAAACAAATGACTTCCCTCCGTCAAAAAAAACCTCAGGAGGATTAAACAATAGCCACAGTCTCATTTTCAGTTGTGGCCGGTGAGAGAGAGAAAAAAACGTAGCCACACGTGTCTCACCTAGCCTACTATCGTACAAGAGCTGAATACCAGCAAACGCGCAACTGCAGAACAGCAGAGAGGGAGGTGAAAGCAGCAGTCTCGTATTCGACACACTCGCACCTCCCTGGTGGGTGTGTGTACCGTAGTGGTGTGTGTGAGAGAGCGAGCGAGTGCTCATTGCCTACCATCTAGCTGAAAGGCTACACACGCAGAGGCGAAAACAGGCACCCATAGAAAGGCAACCAAGTCGGTTTCTGCTACCCGGATTTCAGGAGGACCCTTCACAGCAACGATATTGTCAAGGAAACTGGATAGATTTCGCGGACGCCTGATAGCACCACTCATTTGAGGCAACAACCATATATCAGCGCTGCCGACTCAGTAGTGAAACTGTCGCTGGGCTCTGTGTTTACAATCCTCTTGTTATTCGTATCTTTTGTTTCCGCGTTCATTCATTGTGTTCTATTCAAGGCTGTTAGTTCGCCGCATTGCTTTTTTGCACAGCAAGCAATTTAGTAATGATTTTGTTTTATCGTATACGGATGCTGATATCGTGAGTACAGTCTGTGAACGTGGTCTGCATAACTGCAGAGGTGGGAAAGCGGTAGCCTCGGGAGCAGTGCTGGATTTGAACGATAACCTAAATGCTGGCGACGCGGTAAATGCCAAACCATCCTCGGTAGAGGGGCGTCACTGGCGATTTACACCGTGGTATTCGTGTCTGCATTTACGCACTGTCTTTGGTTACTGACTAATGGGTTGGTTTTCTTTTTGAGACAACAGACAGCATCGCGATTTATTACTGTAAATAGCCCAGTAGGCTACAATGTAGAAGCGCAGGTACAGTTCTTGTGGAGCTTCAATACTATCTCGCTTTAATTAGTGTTCTGCCAGGCCTTATTGCGGTATTCGATCAAAATGCCGGCCGGAATGAAGCCTTTGGAAAAGTTTCTGAAAAAACAGACCACTGCGCTTAGTCGAGCTGGTGGCTTCGGAGACAAGGCGACTGGCACTGGGGCTTCTCGGCGACGTGCCAGCCTGTCCCGAGTTGTGGGCCTACCATTCTTCAGGGAGACTTCACCAGAGAGCGGTCCAGCCCGGGAGGTGTTCAGTCCAGATACCGAAGAGGCCCCTTGTTGGCCCTCCGCCACCGCGGACATCAGAAGCCCATCTTTGTCCAGTGACGAGCAGAGCTCCGAGGCAAGTCTGGACACTAACTGGACCCCGTTGCCCCCGGACACACCGGACAATCTGGCGCTGGCGCTCTTGGACAGTGTTGCGGGGAAGCGCTTCGGGAATTGCACAGGTATGCTGGCAATAGCCTACACTGTATCACATTCACAGCAGTTTACCTTCACAGATCAGGCCACATAGATTTTAGGTGCTTAGTCTACACTTTCACGAGAGCATGTGTTGTGAATGCATAATGTGGAAGCACCTGTCTCATCTCATAGATCTGCAGGGACTTTATATTCTGTGGTCTGACTGTATCTTAGTTGGTAGGATTTTTACACTGAAGTTTACTCTTGATAACACCTCTCTCGACCAGAGTTCCAATTTTGCAAAGTAGGTATTGGGCGGTGTATTTACCTGTCTGTTCAGTTTATCTGTGCCATGGAGGTTGGTGAAATCACAGACACTTGTGAATGTGTATTGGGAGATGTGAAGCACTGCTGTTGTGCTACATACAGTGTTTCAAAGGTTACATAATAACCTCAGTCTTATTCATGGGTTACGAAATTGGCTCCTATGGAGAAAGACTACTTTACTGCATCAGGCGAGCTGCGGGCTCAGCAAGGCTGCTAATTTATACACTGTCACAGACTTACACGCAGCATTTTGTGGCATAATATTGCATGCGCTGTGGGAATCAATAATACAAGTGGTCTCCATTGTACGTGGCAATCATTTTATGGCTATGCGTTCATTCATGCGTCGCTGCAGCTTTGGTGGAGCCTATTTACACAAACTGCACGCGTGCGTTTATTTATTAATTTAGAGAAACGAGGTCATTCCCCCCTATGCACGAGGAAAAAAACAGGAAAACAGTCGATATTTGTCGACAGACAAGGCAGTTCACAAAATCGTTATCTTTATCTTATCACGCATAGCGAAGCCCATTTTTCGTAGTTGTACAAATATCATGGTTAACGTTTAAAAACAGATAGCTCGCGCACCACTGACAGACGAGAAAAAGGGAACGTTGACTTGTCACAAAATTGTGTGGCAACTAAGCAGGTGATAACGGAGTTGTTCTGCCTCTGTCCTCACATCTGTCTGTTTATCTGGATGTTTGTGTTTATTACCTGTGAGTACTTGTAATTCTCTGGGTATTTTCGGAGTTACTGGCGCACAGGCGCTATAATCTGTATTTGGCTGGGCATATTTTGGGCCAGCAGACCATCTGAATTGCTTGGAATGTTTTTTTCTCTTTACCCAAACATTTTGTGGATTTTGATCTTAACTCCTAGGTCGACTTTCACTACCTATCTTAGCAAGTTGCCATATCAAGCACATCGTGTACTTAGCTCAGTTTTTATTAATGCTCGGAGAGCGCCTGTCTTTGCCCTCTGTAGGTGCACTTCTCCCGGAGTCACTTCTTTCCACGACCCTTCTCCAGGCTACTGTGAAATATAAGACAGCGGTCATAGTTACTACCGGTGTCCAGATGACACACTGGTAGCTTACTGGAACAAAAATCTAACTTGGGGTGGCTAGATCAAACCAAGATCAGGGACCACACAGCAAAAGGGCAACATAAGGGAAAACATCCGATTTTATTTTGGCCATTCCAATCTTAAACACTGAAGTTTCCAAGAGGGGCCGAGAATGTCAGGCATGGTCTCTAGGACTTGTCAGCAATTGTCTGGGTAGCATGCACTGCCACAAACCTGCTTTTGTTTTCTTTTTGACGTCACAGATGAGTTTCTTTTTCCCCTCCTGACCCATCCTTGATTCCTATTAGGTATGGTTATTAAAGAAGCACGACTTGAGCTGTTTTTTTTTTTTTTTTGGTCTGGTAACCATGGAAACAGCAAAAAAAGGATCAAGTTGTTTTGCCACAGAGATGGCTGCTTTAATAGAGACACTATCATGCTTCCTTCTTTGCATGCGCACCCACTTTTTAGCATACACTACATTGTCACCAAGAGAGCGCATATCCTGTGTGATGAGCGACAAACTTGAGAAAGATCTCACAGACTGTCCCTCACTCGAGACAAAACAAGTCGTGTCATGCCTGTAAGTTCCTATCAGGTCACTGTTCACCTCCAGTACCTATTAATGCCAAGGATAGTTAGCTGTCTTACTCTTGACGTAACATGAGACAGTCTCTGCCCTTTTTTGGTTGCTTAACCTGTTTCAAGAAGGGTTTTTGGCTTGAGGCACAGCTCAAACTTTTATCACCGTAAAACCCAGAGGTTTTGAGGTTTGAGAGGGTGATGTTAATCCAGGATTATCCTGAGATAGGATTCCAGATTGACAGTTCCCATTCTCTGTAGTTTGAAACAAATGAACGATCTTGAACCTGTGAAACCGAGGTGTGGGTTTTGTGCTGCCAAAGTTTATTTGTTTTCCTGAGGCTGTTATCTTTTGCATATCTTGTTAATCCCACGAATAGAATGGCCAGGCCAGCAAGATTCCCGCCAAGCTCGCAAAATGGCATCATTGAAACTGGCGAGATGTGTATTTGGGGTTGACTGTATACGGCTAGTGGGAGCCTGACTGTCTCCTTCCCCATTGGCTGGCTCCCGCTGGTTTCTGTGTGACGCCATGTCGCCATCCTGTTTGACCTCACGCTGTGTGTCCACGGCCCCATTGCCACCTGAGGCACTCGTCCAGTGTGGTGTGTGAGGGGCCACATCTGTGTCTCTGGGCTTTAGAGAATGGGTGTGTATGTGTTTGTGTGTGTGTATTTGTGCAGGCACGTGTGTGCGTGTGTGCTTGTGTGCATGTGTGTGTGTGTGTTTGTGTTTGTGTGTGTGCACATGTGTGTATGTGTGTGTGTGTGTGTGTGTGGGGTCCATGCTGATAATGAGAGGTGTAGAGCGATGGTTCCCTGAGCAGGCTGCTCGCCCACGGCTGGTCGTCATGCCGTTATGTAAGCTTGTTTACCTGTGTGTGTGTGTGCGCTTTCGTTTCGCATGCAGCAGTGCGGAAGGCCAGTGTGAGCGCCAGCGTGTTGGGGCAAGGCTTTCCGGAAAGGCCCACGGTATACGCAGGGCACTGCTGGCGTAGTTTTTGTTTTGGCATTTCCCAGACAAGCGCCCCGGCATATTCCTGGAAGAAAACTGAGTCAAAGGCAAGCCCACATCAGCGCACTGCATATCGAACTTATCACAGACATAAAGGGGTATTTTTCAGTTTCTCACACCCTCCACATAGAGGCTGTGTGTGTGTGCGTACGTACATGTGTGTGTGCATGTGTGCGTGGGATGATCTTTAATGAGGTGGAAAATAGAAAGGTTAATGTTGAATCTAGAAGATTCTGAAGAAAATAGAACAGAATAGAGTAGAATGCATTTTATTGTCACTATACATACAGTATGTACAATGAGATTAAAAGCAGCCCCTTCTCCAGTACAGACATGTATGAAGAACATTTACAGCAAGAGTGAGAACAAGAGATGCATATGGAGAGATGATATGGAAAGATACCACAGTGAATACTGGCAAACAAACAAGCAAAGTGATCTGGCCAATAGATACTGTAAGTGTGGGGAAAAGCGAGGGAAAGATACTCCTCTTTGATGCTGGGTGTTGGAAAAGAAAGGGGACAAGATGGAAACCCTTAGGGGTCGTGTTGGCGATGGCTGCTATCTCTGGACCAGATAACTCTCCTCTGTTTCTTATCCAGCCACATCTCCACTAGCCTCAGCTGCTGTTTGTGCAGCTGGAACAGCAGCAAGATCACCCATGATGGCCTCCATCAGTAGAGAGAATAGGCAATGTTGTGGCACAGTCAGTGGGTTTGTTTGCAGAGTGTGAAATACCCCTTCATAATTTGGGGGTGCTACCTTTTACGGGCGGTACTACTGTTTACGTTTAGGATTAAGTGCATTGATATGTTGGTACCCCCCAACCCTGTTATGTTGGTTTCTTTAGGCGGTACTGGTTCTTCTGATTGGGTTGTACTGTACCTACCAGTAGCCCCTGTAATTTGAACTATGTTTGTTTGGTTTGTTTAAAAGAGTTTAATGAAAACTGACCAGAGATCAGAGCTGAGCTGATCAGGTGCAGTATTTGCCACCTGTTGGGGGCAGTTGGAGAGCTTGTGTGAAGAGAGGGCAAGATGACGATCATTTGTGTTGTCAGTGTTTGTGGAGTGCACAGCAGTTACTATTATAGATGTGGGCCAATATCAGGTGTGTGTGTGTGTGTGTGTGTTGTCCAAATGGTTATCCCATATCCCTGGTCAATTACAGAGTAACACTGTCTATAGATTTACATGAAGTGTAACTTATAATGTTCACTTGATTTTATTACTTCACTGTGAAGAGGAACCCCCAGTTGTTAACATTCTAAGCACATGTCAAAGATGGAACTCCCTAAAGCGATGGAGGTGCTTACTACAGTAGTGATTGAATTCACTTGTCTGTGTTTCTCCTCTCCTCTCCTTACCTCTCCATGTTGCTACTCTCCTCCTCTCCCTTTCCTTTACTCTCATCTCCTCTCTTTTCCTCTCCTCTCCTCCTGCCCTCTCCTCTCCTCCCCTCTCCTCTCCTCCTCCCCTCTCACTCCTCTGATGCCCTGCTGCAGTAGGAGTGTAGCGCAGTGGCGCGACCAGAAGGATTTAAAAATACATCAGCAGCCTCAGAGCTGCACCTCAGAGCTTCATCTGAAGTGATTGTCATCGCAGCTGCACATGCTCCAGAGCCAGACCCTGCCACAGAGTCTAATACATGCTCTCTCTCTCTCTCTCTCTCTCTCTCTGTCTTTCTCTCTCGGTCTGTCTCTCTGTCTCTCTGTCTCTCTGTCTGTCTGTCTGTCTGTCTGTCTGTCTCGCTCTCTCTCTCTCTCTTCTCTCTGTCTCTCACTCCTTGAAAATACACACATATACACACTCATGCACACACCACAAAAAACAAATCCACACATGCACAGCCTCATGCGCAACTGATTCCCATACATAAACATACGCACAGTTGCATGCATGCAAGGGTGCATGTTTGTGGTAGCAAGTGCACAAATATGCTGCACTACACCACACACGCACGCACACACACACACACGCACACACACACATGCATTCACTAGCGAGGGCATGGACACACACCGTCGCGTACACGCCTGAATGTGCGTGCGTGCACAGACATGTTGCGGCGCTTGCTAAGGCTATGAATCTTGTGTGTGTGTGTGTGTGTGTGTGCGTGTGTGTGTGGTGAGCAGCTTAAGTAAGAGTGATATGTGTTACTGAGGAACTTGTGGCAAGACTCACAGGGAGATGAGGAAAAAGCAAAAAAAAGAGAAAAAAGAGATTTTCAAAAGAAACCCACCATAAAGAGAGAGAGAGAAAGAAATAAAAGCATAGAGAGGAAAAGAGTGAGTGCATAAGCGAGCGAAAGAGCAAGTAAGCAACTGCGCCGAGATTGTGTGGGAGGAGTTCAGTCTATTTTTTTTCTTTCTTTCTTTCTTTTTCTCTCTTCCATTTCTCTGTGAAAAGCGAGGGATTAGAGGAGAGGAGAGAGGGCTGCCCACTCACACACTCGCTCGCTCGCTCTCTCTCCCTTTGGATAGCTTTACATAACCATGGGAGAGATGGGCTACCCCCACCCTGCAGCAGCAGCACCACCACCACCAGGCAGCGGCACTCAGTCAGCCCCCTATGCTCCTCCACCGCTGCCCACACACCTGTGCCTGCTGCTGGGGAGGGGAGAGGAGAGGAGAGAAGAGGAGCGGGGAGAGGAGAGGAGGAGAGGAGGAGAGGGGATAGCCGCAGGGCTTTTCACTCTCTCTCTCTCTCATGCTCTCTCTCTCTCTCTCTCTCTCTCTTTCTCACACATGCTCTCTCTCTCTCTCTCTCTTTCTCACACATGCTCTCTCTCTCACTCTCTCACACTCACTCTCTCACACTCTCTCTCTGTCTCTCTCACTCACACAAACACACACTTTCTCTCTTATACACTCTTATACACTCACTCTCTCTCTCTCTCTCTCTCTCACACACACACACTCTATAGATTTCTGTTTGTATGAGAGACGGTGTGTGTTTGTTGGTGTTTTTTTTTAAATGTGATGAGAAAGAGGCTCCCAGTGTGTGTTTGTGTAGGTGAATGTGCATCTGTTTGAGGGTGTATTTGTTTGTGTTTGAGTGGTTTGGTGTGTTTGCATTTGTGTGTGTGTGTGTGTGTGTGTGTGTGCGCGTGTTTGTATTTCTGTGAGTCTTAAAAGAAGAGTATGAGTTAGGTACATATTGGGGATTGGGGAAGGCTTTTGGCTATATGCCTGTGTGGGTGCAGTTGTTATTGTCCTGGATAGCATTTTTTAATTAGTTTATGTAGACTTTGTGTGTGTGTATGTATGTGTGTGTAAAAGAGAGTTGCTGACTCGATGTGTGCACATGGTGCTGACAATCGTTCCTTGCACATGCATACATGTGTTTTGGAGATGTGTGTGTGTGTGTGCGTATGTGTGTGTGTGTGTGCTCTCTTGCACAAACATAGCTGTGTGGGAAATGAAGTTCTGCTGAGCTGCCTGGCATCTGTTCACATGGCAACCAGCACTCGCTAGAGGAAAGCGAGGCGAGTGAGCGAGCGGAGGAGGAGAAGGAGGAGGAGGAAGAAGAGGAAGAGGAAGAGAAGAGAAATGAAGTGAAGTGAAGCGAAGGAGCCAAGACAAAAAGAGCGAGGATCAAACACACCCCTTTGCCTGAGATCCCAAAAACACTTTATGAAGACAAGTAGAGGGAAGAAAAGACAAAAAAAAGCGTCAAGTCGGAAGAGAAGCCAAGAAGAGATCAGAGAGGAGAAGAAATGAGAGTAGAAGAGAAGAGACAAGTAGAGAAGACGATCACCTCTGAGTCCCACACGTTGAGACCCATGGTGGTGTCTGGGCAAGGAGATGGCAGTGAAAATGCCCCCATGCCCACGTGCCCTTGGGCGCGGTGTGGTGAAGGGCGCCATGTGATGATGCTGGCCCCTTTGATGTGATGCGATGGCCAGAGCAGCCAGAGCTCTCCTCTCCTCTCCGCCAGTGTAGCCCCCCCCATGCCAGTCCCATCCATGCCAGTCCCCCACATCAGGCACGCTGGCACAGATGGCTCTGACTCTGGTTCTGGCTGGGGTTGGTGCTGTGGAGCGGAGGGGCTGTTGTGATTGTTGCCACTGATCTGACGGCCATAATAACAGCCTCGCTTTTCCCCCCCTTTCCTGCTTTCCTCTCTTCTCTTCCTCTCTGCTTTGAACTCTCCTAACTCACTCTGGTCTGTCCTTTTCTGTTCTGTTCTCTTCTCTTTTCTCGTATTGGCTCAATCTCTGAATCGTGTAGGCCTAAAGCACACACATCTGCCTCAAGCAGTCTGGGTGCTGGACCAAAAGGCAAAAAGTCAAAGAACAAAAAACAAAGTCTGCAATACCAGTGTACTCCCACAAAAAAAAATTAAACATGACATTTTGGGCATTTGTGATGAAGGGCGCACGCCTGAAATGTCATGATTAAAAACATTTTGTGGGAGAACACTGGTGTCCCGGACTTTTCTGTTTCTGTTTCTGTTCTTCTTCTCCTCCTCCCATCTCTCAGTGGCCCATTATTCCCTCTTCCTCTACCCCATAAAGGGCAGCAGTTTGGCAGCTAGACCAGCGGAACTGCTCCCCATGTGCTCGCCTCCAGTCTGGAGCCTGTTTTTGTCTTACGTTCTGATTGAGCTACTCCAAACTGCTCTTGTCAAGTCTAAAGAACGAAAGAAAGAAAACAACACCGGGGCCCAAGCGCTACACTCAGCAACACTCAGTGTAAAAAAACAGAGACTGAGTCTACAACATTATGCGTTAGTTCCTCAAAAACATGTTGGTTGTTTGATTTGAAGCAAAAGCTTGTCGGCCTTGGGCAGTGGCTGGGCCCTGTCCTCTCGTGTTTGGGTGAGGATGTGTTGATGCGTTGCTCACTAGTGTGACCTGGTCGGCTCTTTCCCAGACGTTGGAAGACAGGAAATCACCAGTGAATCATCCTAACTTTGAAAGCTTGTGTGTGTGTGTGTGTGTGTGTGTGTGTGTGTGTGTGTGTGTGACCATCGATGATACACTATTGTTATAGGAGTTTGATTCATACTGAATCCACACAAACCAATAAAGGTCAGGCCTTTTCTCTGTCAGCTGGGTTTACTAGAAGTGTGGGTTTCAATGTGTGTGTGTGTGTGTGTGTGTGTGTGTGTACACCACAGGCTGCTGCAAAACCACAAAGAGTATTGGGTGTCTCTCTGTTGCCTGACTGTTTGTGTGGTCAGTCAATGCCTGTGCAAGTGACTGTAAGAGAGCGATCCGATTGGCTGAGGGTTGAGGAGAGTGAGAAGGTGTTGGCCTAGTAGCGGATCACTGCCAACCTTTGGGTCTCTGTGCTGTCACAATGTCTGTGCTGTTGACGAAAGTTCATTGGTTAGAACAACCACACACACACACAAAACATATATCAACACAAAAGCTCAAAGCCACTCTTTGTCTTTGCTGCCAACATATCTTCTCAGCATGGTCTTGCTTAGTGCTTTGTGTGTATGTGTGTGTGTGTGTGAGTGTGTGTTTGTGTGTGTGTGTGTGTGTGTGTGTGTGTGCAAGAAAGTCTTTTATGAATACTCTGTGTGCTCTTTTTTATGCGCATATGTGCTGTGTCTATTAAAAGACACAGCACATATGCAGTGTGTATGTATGTGTGTGTGTGTGTGTGTGTGTGTGTGCTTCTGCACGTGTGTGGGTGTGTATATGTCTGTGTGTGTCTGTGTATGCTTCTGCACATGTGTGTGTGTCTGGGTGTGTGTGCGTGCATGCTTGTGCACGTGTGTGTGTGTGTGTGTGTGTGCACGTGTGTGTGCTGTACTCTGGAGGGGCATGTCCTGTTTTTATGGGCCTTGTTCTGTTTGGTGTGTTATCTGCCTGCCTGAGTGCGGAGTGGCCATGTCCGAGCCTTGTTAGATGGTGATAAGTTAGAAGTGGCTCGCGCACACTCCCTCTCCCTCTCGGGGGGGTTAGCCTAAATTGGGTTAGCCTGGAAAGTGGGCTAGCACACACACTAGAGTGAGAGTGTGTGTGTATGTGTGTGTGTGTATGGGTATGTGTATGTGAGTGTATTTATTTCAGTATGAGTGTGCTATGCTTAGCTACAGCCATGAAGTGAGTGTGTCTCAGGTGTGCACAAACACACACACACACACACACACACACACACACACACACAGACAGACACATATAACACTGTATCTCAGGCTGTGTGTTTTTGTTTGGGTGCTTTTGTGTGTGTGTGTGGGGTGGTGGTCTGTGGTTTGTAATGTGTACATACGTTAAGTTTCTTAGTTCATATATTTGTGACAGAGGGAACTTTTTTTGTGAATGTGTGTGTGTGGCCTCTAAGTATAAAAAGGAGAGCAAGAGCTCGATTAATGGTGTGTGTGTGTGTGTGTTTTCTGGTTTGGAGATGGAATGGAAGGCCTGAGAAAGCACTAGCTGGAGTCCTGGAGATTGACCAGAGATAGACAAGAGCCAACAGGCTTTATGAAACAACATGCACACACACACACACACACCAGCTCTTTCACATCCATCCATCCGTCCATCCATTTATTCATTCTTACACACACACACACACACACACACAGTGTCACGCTCTCGCTGCTTCTTCCTCTGATGGCCCTTTGCCAAAACTCAGCAGAGAGAAGAGAAGAGAAAGAGAGAGAGATGGGAGCGAGAGAGTGAGTGAGAGAGAGAAACGCAGAAGAGAGAAAAATGGAGGATGGAAGTAAAAATATAGTGCGCAGAGAAGGCAGAGTGTGTGGGTGGTGGGGGTTCAATTGAGATAAGGGTGCCATGGCAACGGGATGTCTGTCGCACTTTAAATCACTGCATCCTCGCTTCGTGTGTGTGTGTGTTTGTGTGTTTGGTTTGTGTAGGAGCGAGCGTGTGTGTGTGCATGTTTGTGTGTTTGCGGGTTTTACTCCGAGAGACAGCTTGTAGCTTATGCAAAACTCTCAACTCCATTTTCATTTTTCCCTTCAGTGACTGATCTCGTACTTTCACCACAAAAAACAAAACCTCATTTTCTCTCTCTCACTCTCTCTCTCTCTGTACCTCCCTCTCTCTCTTTCTCTCTTTCACACACACTTTCTCTCTCTATCTATCTGTCTCTGTCTTTATCTATCTTGCTGTGCTGCTGTGTTCCACTCATCTTTCACTGTGTCTCATTCTCAGGCTCTTCCTCTTTGTATTATTATGATTTGTGTTCTTTAAGTTTGTTTTTGGTTGTGTGTGTGTGTGTGTGTGTGTGTGAGGTATGTATGTGTTTATTTCATGGTACATTAGCCCTGCCCTCGCTGACCCCCTTAATAGGGTCGTTGGGTGTAGGGTGTGTGTGTGGGGGGGTGAGAGTTCGCCTAAAGCTGAGACGTGACCCCTGACTCTCACCCCACTCTCAGAGGAAGAGTTTAGGGGTGCAGTGCGGCGGAGGGGGTCTACCCAGCCAACCCAGACCAACCCTCCCCTCTTAATGTAGCCTAGAGGGGAAAGGGGAGAAGGGCTGGCCAAGGCGACAGGAGCAGGGGGGCAGGGGGCTTGTGTATTGGTGGGGTGAGTGGGGTCACAGGGTTCGTTATGAATGGGGTAACTGGGCTGGAGACGGGGTAATGATGGGCAGAATGGAGGAGGTGGAGTTTAGAGGATCGGGGGTGGTGGCGGTGGCGGAGGTTGGGGGTGAGGGTGACCGGGGACGGGAAAAGGGTGGTTCTGTCACCAGAGGCTTTATGGTGGTGCGGGAACCACAACTTTTCTCACTGGTAAGAAACCCATTAAGAAAAGAAAAAACAATGACACACTCTGACTACCCGTTTCAAGTGCAGATTATTTCTTCAAAACTTTGTGAATCATCCGTTAAGAAAAAGAAGACACACTTTGACTACCCATTTCAAGTGCAGATTATTTCCTCAAAACGTTTCATACTATGAGTTTTGCTGTAGCTCAGGTCAGTCAGTGAAGTGTGAATGACCCCAGAATAATTACAGCCTGGGACCTCCAGTTAGAACACATACCAGTGTAAGCTAATTGAGATAAAAGCATTTGCCAGGGGCATAAATGTAATTATGTTGTTGTTGCTGCATCATCGTTTTAACTTTCATCCGGTTTTAATGCACATTTAAGATATTATGTTACAAAATAAGACATTAAGTAAGAAAACATTTGATATAATGCATTAAATCACTGTCAAAATTTTCGCCCTGCAGTGCATTAGTACAATGTATTTTTCTCCCCTGCACCCATGATTTGTGAACTTTGACAGGGGTGGCGGGGTGGAGTGGGGTGGAGTGGGGTGGGGTGGGGTGGGGTGGTGTGGAGTGGGTGGGTGGGGGTCAGGGGTGTAGTGGCTCCTGGTGATGGATGAGGTGGGGTTAAGAGAGGGAGATGGAGGGAGAGGTAAGATGGGGAAGCATCCTCTCTCTGCCCATTTAACAGATGGGTGTACTTTCGTGGTCCACCACTGCAGAGATTCTGTCAGCTTTTAAGAGCCTGTGACCCTGAAAAACAGACTCTAAATGCACTCTTTGAGGGAGGAAGAATGAAAGCGGGAAAAAGGAGAATATAAATGAAAAAGAGAATAAAAAGGAAAGAAAACCTGAACTGAAAGGCAAAAGTCATAAACAAAAGGCAAGAAACACTAAATCAGACCATGGCGCCACTCAGTCACCCATTTCAGTATACGTTCATAGTGTGTGTGTGTGTGTGTGTGTGTGTGTGTGTGTGTGTGTGTGTGTGGGCTGTGGTAGAACTGGTTCACAGGGTTTCATCTTGTGATTTTAGGGAAGTGTGTATCGTACACACAACAGACACACATACACACACACACACACACACAGTCACGCACTCACAGTCACACCCTCACATGCACATTCAAAACACTGTGTGGTCCATGTTGTATGATTACTTGCTGAGGCACATGGACAATGCTCATGATCTATTCCTCATGATTCCCCACACATGTGTATCTAGACGATGTGCTCCTCATGATTCCTCACACATGTGTATCTAGACGATGTGCTCCACATGATTTCCTACATGCAAGTGTGTATCTAGACGATGTGCTCCACATGATTTCCTACATGCAAGTGTGTATCTAGACGATGTGCTCCTCATGATTTCCTACATGTAAATGTGTCTGTATCCCCCATCTGAGGCTATCAGGGCTTGTTAAATGCATTAATTGGTGCAGCATCATAGCCCTAACTAGGGAATAGCATGCAGATAATATACATGTCATTTAAACACCCTGTGCGAAGCATAGGTATCTTAAGATACAAGAAAAATCACCAGTGGTCATCCGTGGAGCACACTTTGGAAAAAAAACCATATCTAGACGATGTGCTCATGTGTGGCGTTCTGTCTTTTTAAATATACAGTGTTCATGTTCATGCATGCCTATCTGTTATGTGTGTAGTTGGTGAGGTGTGTGTGTGTGTGTGTGTGTTTGTGATGGTGTCTTTAGTGGGAGTTTGTGTTTGCGCTCCCACTCTTCTGCTGCAGAGCGCAGGGCATCCTGCCAGTACTGGCCAGCGATTCGCTCCACTTGAAGCCATATCATAATGTTAATTGTAAGGCTCGATAGGAGGCAGAGAATCACAGAGAGAGAGAGAGTGTGTTGAAAAGAGAGAGAGAGCGAGGGAAAGATGGAAAGAGAGAGTGTGTTTAGCCATGAGAGTAGGAGAGAGAGAGAGAGAGAGCATGTTGAGAGGGGCAAAGCGGGAGAGGGAGAGGCGGAAAGCGGGAGAGGGAGAGGCGGAAAGAGGGAGAGCGAAAGGGGGAGAGAGGGAGGCCGAGAGGGGGAAAGCGGGAGAGGGAGAGGGGATAGAGATTGCTGACAGAAACAGTTAGGGGTGTGAGAGGCAGGGAAGTGGGGGGCAGTGCTGAGACAGCTACCCATACATTAGGGGCAATGCATCTTTGCAGCTTTAGTTACACAAAGGAGTTTCTGCAGTGCCTATTTAGACCCAAAGCTCTTCAGGTTCCATTGCTTTTGTGTGTGTGTGTGTGTGTGTGTGTGTGTGTGTGTGTGTGTGTGCGTGTGTGTGCACGCACGCAATCAGCACAGGTCTTTCCCCGCACAAGGGTTCAACTCATCACACACGTTTTTTATTGAGCAATAGGAGGATAGCAGGGACCAAGGGAGGGAGAGAGAGAGGGAGAGGGAGAGGGAGAGAGAAATGGAATGGAAGAAAGAGGAGAGGCAGAGGAAGAGAGCGTGGGAGGCCAAAGTAACGCAGTGAAAAATACTGGCAGCAGAGAAGAAGAGAGTAGAGATGGAGGAAAAGAGAAAAAGTTAAAAAGAGAAAGAGATGACAAGAGAGAGATAGAGGAGGAGAAGGAGGAGGAGGAGGAGGAGGAGAGAAGAGGAAGAGAGAGTGGGTGTTAGGCTGTGGTCATGCTGACAACTCTAAAGGGACACATCAGAGCTGAAGTGCTAATTACCTGCATTTATACATCCACTCAATCCCTCCTTCTCTCTCTCTCTTTCTTCTTCCTTCCCTCCCTCTCTCTCTCTCACTGTCTTGCACTTTCCCTGCAATTCTATATCCTCTCACCACCCCCTCTGTTTCTCTCCCTCTCTCTCCGTCTGTCTGTCTTATTCTGTCTCTGTCTCCCTCTCTCTCTCTCTGCCTCTCTCCCTCCCTCTTTCTCTCTCTGTCTTCTTTCTTTTCTGTCAATGTCTTTGCTTTCCCTCCATCCATGTCTGCTAATCATTGCTTCTCTCTGCCTCTCTCATTCTCTTCTTCATATAGTTTTGCTTTTCCCTTCTCCTTCTTTTGCTTTTCCAATCTGTGCCTCCCCCTCCCTATCTCCCTTTTCCTCTCCCTCCCTCTTCCTCTCTCTTCCTCTCTCATCCCTCCCTCTTTCTCTCTATCTCCCTCTTTCCCTCTTTCTCACTCCCTGTCTCCCTCTTGCTCTCTCACTCTCTCCTTCTCTCCCTCTCGCTCTCTCTCGCTCCTTCTCTCTCCCTCTTTCCTCCCTCCCTCTTTCTCTCTATCTCCCTCCTTCTCTCTTTCTCTCTCTCCCTCCTTCTCTCTCTCCATCTCTCCCTCCCCCTCTCTCTTCCTCTCTCTCTGTGTTGTGCTCTCGTTTCTCGCCTGGGGTTTTCCACTTTTGCATCTCATTTGCCTGCTGTGGTGCTTCATCTCGGAGCCACAGTAACCCATATCCACTCTTCCCCTCTTCCCCTCTTCTATCGCCTTCTTTCTTCTACCCTTCCCTCTCTCTCTCTCCCCCGGCTCTCTCTTTCTCCCCTCTTCTCTGTTCCACTACACTTTTGCTGCCTTGGCTGGTAGCCTACTGCTTTTTTACACGGCTCCCTCCATTTCATTTTTCCTCCCTCCCTCCCTCTCTCCCTCTCTTCCTCTCTCCCTCTCTCTCATTCTATCTCTCTTTCTTTCTTCCTTTTCTTTCTTTCTCGCTCGCTCGCTTGCTAGCTCGCCCACATGGGCTTTGTCACACTGCAGCCACTCAACGCTCCGTTACCCTGGCAACGCCGGCAAATCTGCGGCGGCAAAGAGTGGACAGGCCCCAGCAGACACACCCACTGCAGTGTGGACGCACACACACACACACACACACACACACACACGCTCACACTCACTCCAACACTCACACATGCACGCAAGCATACTCACACATGCATGCAAGCATACCCACACATGCGCACACACACACACACACACACACACACATACACACACACACACACACACACACACGCTCACACTCACTCCAACACTCACACATGCACGCAAGCATACTCACACATGCATGCAAGCATACCCACACATGCGCACACACACACACACACACACACACTCACACACTCTAATGCACACATACAGGCACACGCACACATGCACACACACATACTCACCCTCACACATGCACGCACACACTCATTCACACACAAACACATTTCTGCTCACATGCAAATTCTCAGCACGTGCATGCGTTCATGCAGTTACACTCATGCAAACCCAAAAACGAAAACAAACTGAAACACTCACACACACACACACACACACACACACACACACACACACACACACATACGCATGCGCAAGAGTGGGAGCCACTGTAGTGCACACAAGCCTAAATGTATTACAGGCTAGGTTTTTCTTCTGAAAAAAATCACATCTTTTATGCATGCATACTAAAAAGACAAGACGCTAAAGACAAATTTCAGAAGGCGTGTGAAGGCATGTGAGGTGTGCAGGGTTGTCAGTAACACACAGTCCAGGCATAGACACTGGACATCACGGGCCATTTGGGTCTAGCTGGGATGTGGCCCAAAATGACACAGGACACATCTATACCCCTGGACAGAGGTGGACAAACCGGCTTGAGAAAGTTAATGTCCTGCCATATATTCCTTCTGAGTTCACTAATTTTAGCTCATCTATCTGGATGAAGAGGTGTGCTAATTAGGATCACCTGGTCTGTTGAATTGGCTGGAACAAATATGTGGCTGGACTTTTAGTTTCTGATCCCAGGATGTCCACCGCTACCACTAAACTCCCCCCCTGCAATCCGCCACCATCCCCTCTCCCCAAAAATACTGGTTTCTTCCCTCCAGAGCCAAAAACCCCAATTTAAGCTCCTCGATTCTCCTCACAGACCCTCTACCTCCCAGCCACCTTCTCTCCCCTCCCCTGGTCTGGCCTTGCCCGCCAGTGGGTGCGTTTGTAAACTGCCACTCCGAGCACTTCGAGCACACTCTGACACTTTAAACTGTTTGTAAATTCAGAGTGATTGTGGAACTACTGTTTGTGTATTCAGAGTGGCACACTCCAAGAGCGTTCAGAGCGCACTCCGGACACTCCAACCGAAAAGAGAGAGCAGCAGAGTGTGACGTCACACTAACTGGTTGTATTGCTGGTCCATCCAGCTGTATGACAGATGCTAATACAAGCTAAAAGTTCGATTTTATTAGTCTCACAGGAGTATACTGGTAGTATTTTTTTGCAGTCTAAAATGTATTATGTTTATCACTGACATCAAGCTCAATAGTGGGATGAGCAACATCTCCATTAAACATAAAAGCCCACATTTACCTTCGGGGCTATTTGAGTTAGGTCCACTTATTATATAAACAAAACGAGTTTGTTAACTCAAAGGGAGATGGAATGCTCAGGCTTTTCAAACTACAGAGCGTAACTCCATTTTCAGAGTGCCAGATTGAATTTACGAATGAATCCAGTGTGGGAGGTGTGAGTGGTGGAGGTGCGACGCCATTGTAGCTGCTGTCACTGCGGTGGGACAGGCAGGCCCAGACTGGATACCTTTATCTCTGTTCATCTGTCTAGCTGTGTGTGTGTGTGTGTGTGTGTGTGTGTGTGTGTGTGTGTGTGTGTCAGTATGTGTCAGTGCGTCTGTCTATTTGTGGGGCAGGTGAGAGTGAAAAACCAATGCTGCCGTGGGCCCCCAGCTCATCTGGCCTTGGGCCTTACCCAGCATGCCGAGTGTGCATTCTCACACACTTTCTCTGTCTTTCTTTCTCTCTCTTTTACTCCCTCTCCCCCAGACACTGTCTGTTCTTTTTATTTTTTCTGTCGGCGGCTGCCCCCCCCCCCCCCCCCCAGCTCATTTCTCTGTCTTTTTCTTTTTTACTTTCCCTTTCTCTCTCTCTCTCTCTCTCTCTGTCTCTGTCTCTCTCTCTCTCTCTCTCTCTCTTTCTCTATCTCTCTCTCTCTCTTGCGCTCTCTCTCTCTTGCTCTCTCTCTCTCTCTCTGTCTGTCTCCCTGCCTCAGTTCTCCCTGCAAGCTCTCTCCCCTGTGGCATGGAGGTCAGTCAGTGCATGCAGCAATCCAAAGAGGGACTGTGGGCTTGTTTTGGGGCGGTGTATATGTAGGTGGCGAAGGGTGCTGCTGCTGGTGATTAGTGCGTTAGCAGAGGGCTTGCTGCTTTTAATGAGTCGCTCTGGGTAATGGATTTGTTTTATGGAGCATGAGCCACGCGGATACCATGGAGTCATTTTCATGAAAGCATCGATGGTTGGCATAATTTGCATATATAGCACAGCCCCCAGCTCCCCCGTGACCTTTTGGGGTGGACTGGTGGCTTTCTCTGGCTTTCCTCTGATTGTGCTGAATCACATCAAATCCTCTCATTGCACTCTTATAGTGACCATTGATTGATGCACACACGCACACACACTTACATACACACTCACTTTTTCTTTTTTATACATACATACATACATACATACATACACAGACACTCCTCAATACTCATTCACATTACAGTGCCATTTCATTAACATCATCTCTTTGGAACCCTGTCCAGTATGCGCATTGCCTCTTCTATTGGTTTTCCGTTAAGATGTGCTCTTTGTACTGTTCAGTGTCGCGTGTACTTTGTAGCCTAGTAAATCCACACTGACTCACTGCCCTCTGTATGCAACCTTTGCAGTGCACTTTGAAGGGCGATGACATATTTGTCAAAGCTGTCAGAAGTGGGGGCTCTTCTCCAATGTTTCTTAAAATAAGAAATGAGATAAACACGTCATTTACACACAGGTAGGTTAAGGAACATGAAAAATAATATTTTTATGCATCTACTCATGGACAATTTGGGATTTTTTGCAGAGCGCGGCCCACACTTCAGTGCTCTACGTCCTCTCTGTCTGGTGGACCGCTGCGTTGCTGCCTACCTACCTCGCCATTAGAATCAGACCCAGTTACTCATTTGTGAAACACTTCATTGTTCTTCAGACACCTCCAGTCATGCATGTGACCACAGAAATGTGTGCTGAGGCGTCAGGCTGTCCGCATGTGTGTGTATGTGTGTGTGTGTGTGTGTGTTTTTCTGTGTGTGAGTGTAAGTGTGTGTGTATGTGTGTGTGTATGTGTGTGTGTGTATATGTGTGTGTGTTTTTCTGTGTGTGAGTGTAAGTGTGTGTTTGTATGTGTGTGTGTGTGTGTGTTTGTGTGGGTTAGTGTTTCAACTGTAGTCGGTGTGTGAGATAAGCCTGTGTGTGTTGATGACACATGAGGTCGAGGCATTTTTAACAGGTTGGCTCCAGTAGTCGTGGTGCCAGCGGCGTGTTTGCCATGGCTCTTGACCCTGATAAACTCCGACGGGGTTCCGATAGATCAGAGATCAAAGGAACCCGCACGCCACAGACGTTATGCGTGAACCACACCGGATATTGGTGGCACAAGCGCGTAAACAAACTTCCATATAAGGCCATGGCAGAGTAGTGTTGTAAAGAGTTTTTGTTTTCATCAGCGTTGGACTAGAGGCCCGTGGATTAGATTTGTGAACTTTGTTAAGCTGCTTATTGGCAATATGTTTAGTAGTCCAAATCTAATTGAGAGGGACGTGAAATGAACATATTGCTCTGATGGAGCACAGCCTCTCTGTCTCTGCATTTATGTTGAGTGGATCAAATTAGGACACATTGAACAGGTGGCTATGGTCTCTCTCTCTCTCTCTCTCTGTCTCTCTCTGTCTCTCTCTCTCTCTCTCTTTCTCTTTCTATCTGTTTATTCCTGTACTCTCCCGCTTGCTTGAAGGAGTGTGTTATTTTTCCCAGAATCCCACTGTGCTAAGCTGTGCGAAGCTTTAAACACAAACAAAGGTGACATTAAAGGACTTCAAACGGTCACACAGTCCCCTTCATGTGTTGTGTGTGTGCCACACAAACACGCACGCACACACACACACACACACACACACACACACACACACACACACACACAGATATAGGCACACAACCGTTAAAGATATTCACAGATACTGAGATGTGAGATGTTGACCGGTTTAACAAGTAGAGCTGTAAAAGATCTATGCTGCTTCTGCATAATTAACATACTTTTCTCACTCTCTCTCTCTCTCTCCCTCCCTCCCTCCCTCCCTCCCTCCTTCCCTCCCTCCCTCTTGTCTTTCCTCTGCAGAAATACTCCTGGATGACTTCATGCTGACACACCCCATCTTTCTCGCCTCAGACAAGTTCCAGCAGTTCCTGCTTCAACAGTATCCTTCCCAACGTCACCACGGCAATTAGCGCCTGTGTGCGTGTGTGCTATGTTGCTAGCTCGCT
>CM059266.1:20067821-20077821 GCA_030347295.1 Setipinna tenuifilis | reverse complement strand
ACGTTAAAATCACAGGTTAGTTTTTGGAATGAACTTGTGCGCATATGGCGTTATCATCAACGTGAGAAGGCAATATACTAACAGTTAGGCTATAATCATCATGACTGGGCTTTCATTAGCCTACCTCAAAATGGTGAACAGAAAGTTGCCTAGATCATATTTGAAATAACCACGCGCGCCTGTGCTGGATCCCAAGAAATGCTCCGTGAGTGTTGCTTATCAATAAATGGAAAACTTATACGCACCTGCGCTGTCTACTAACTGATAGCTACGCTACAACATGCGTCAGGGAGTGCATTCATAGACTATGTCGACCTTGGCTGAATGCATTTGCACATCCGCCACAGTGGCAGGTAAAATGGCAAAACTCACCCGCCAACACTCATATTTACCCGCATTTGGCGGGTGGCGGGTGGTTAATTTCCACCCCTGACACACACGCACACACACACACACACACACGCACACACACGCGCACACACACACACGCACACACACACACACACACACACACACACAAACACATGCTCATATCCACACACTTTGATGGTTTTTGTCTAATGAAGTCCATACATAACCGCATGCAGTTTTGTGCAAAATGTTTGGGGACAGGTAACATAGTGCTGTTAAGGAAGCTTTTGCTCTCACAGTCACAAACATACACTTCATGAAAGTTGCTTGCTCGCCAAAATGTCCAACTAGGTCTCTGAATCATTGATAATAAATTGCATCTGTCACTTTTATATACAGTATTAATAATGTAGGCTACTTAAAATCGGTGCAAAATGTTAAGTGGAAGACACAGTGCATTAAATGAATGTAGGCCTTTTCAAAAGTCTGAGGTGTACAGCGTTTACACATGAGTTTAACATTAATTATTCAGCTAAGCTTTCCCAGTTGCCACAATTAATCTCTCCCCCCTCTCTCCCCTCTCTTCCTCTCCTTCTCCCGCTCTCTTTCCCTCCCTCTCCCCTCTCCTGTTTTCCGTCTCTTCTTTCTCACCCCTTCTCTCTCCTTTTCACTCTATCACACTGTGCATTTTCTTCTCTCATCCCCTCTGTTTCATTTTCTCTCTTGATTTTTTTTACCACTATCTCTCTCTTTGCTTCTCTATTCTTCCCCTGTGTGTTCTTCTTCTCCCTCTCTCATTCCCTCTCTCGCTCTCTTCACTGCTCTTTGTTTCTGTCTCCCCCTTCTCTTTACCCCTCCTTCTCTCTCTCACACTCTTTCTCTTTCTCCTTCTCTCCCTTGCTCTGTCTTTCATTTAACTGCCTTTCACTCTCCTTTCTTTTGCACTGCTCTTCGCGCCTCTCTTTTCCCTCCCTCTCTACCTGTCTTTCTTTCTCTCTCTATCCCCCTGTCTTTCTCTGTCTCCCCCTGTCCTCTCTCCCCTGTAGGACCTGTATCTGTGTGCTGTGCAGGAGCTGAGCCAGTACCCAGAGCTGGTGGAGGACGTGCTCAAGCTGCAGCGCTGGACTGAGATCTTACACTGCCCGTGAGTAGCTGCAGAGCAGCCACACACACTTGCTCACCCACACACACACACACACACACACACACACACACACACACACACACACACACACATTCACTCACCCACATACACACAACACAGCGCCGGACTGAAATCTTACACACACACACTGACTCACACACATGTATACACACACACTCACACACACGTATACACACACATTCTCAATCACTCACTCATCCACTCACACCCACACACACATACTAAGGAGTTCAGCCAAAGCAGCCCCACCGACCCCCCCCCCCCCTCCCCAACCCCAACCTCACCTCTTACCCCACACCCAAAACCATCCCATTCCCACACATCCATCTCCACCAGAAACATTCCTCCACCCTGAAACCCATTTCCAGCCTTTCCCAAACACACTCGCCTCCTTTCCCACGTGCGAGGGGAAGTGTGCAGCGGGCCTCTGTAATCAAACGCCGTTTCCTCCGGGCTCGTTAGGACGAGAGGCCGTCTCTCCCTCGTTAATGTCCCTCTGGCCTACTACCCCTGCCAGGCCTTTGCCCCTGCTGTGTGTGTGTGTGTGTGTTTATGTATGTGGGTGTTTGTGTGTGTGTGGGTATGTGCGTGTATGTGTGTGTGTATCTGTGAGCGTATGTGTGTATACATGCGTGTGTGTGTGTTTGCCCCTGTTCTCTCCTGCCAGGCTGTACCCCATAAACTCCACACACACATGAAGCCCCTAATTACTTTTGGGTTTAATCACAAAATAAGTCGTAAAGGCTGAAGAAAAAAAAAAAGAAAACTCCAGCTACATCAGAGAGCCAGGCCGCTAATGTTTGTGTTAGCGGTTGTGTTCTCTCACAGTGCTGATACAGTTTTAATTGGTTTGTTGTATGTGGGTGATTTATGCAGCAAAGGGCTAGGTATGTATGTGTGTGTGTGTGGGGGGGGTTGGGGGTGGAGGTGGTGGTAGGTGGTAGGTGAATATTTCCCTGCAGTGGTGCTTTTGCTGGTAGCAGGGGTCGAAGATTAACTTATCAAAATGTGAACGTTTACCAGCAATTTACAAATGAATGATAAAATTCCCCAGCCACTCAATAGTAAATCGTTATCTTGTGTCCAAAATGCACCAACTGATTAAGGCAGTCTGTATGCCCGGTTCCGTAGCTAGTAAGTGTTGACTGCAGAGTGGGTGGTGGTGATGGAGGTGGTGGTGATGGAGGTGGTGGTGGAGGGGGCAGGCAGGCAGGCAGGCGGGCAGGGCACAGTGGCGGTGGCAGTGGCAGTCTGGGCTACCGCAGGCCACCGCGGGACAGATGGGCATTTTTACGGCGGCTCCTCTGCGGCACTATGGGGCTGGCGTGGGCTCCGGGTGCAGATGGAGCATTGCTGCAGTCAAGTTTTATTTTCATCTGCTCAAACATAAATCTAAAAACTCTCTCTCTCTCCCCCACTCTCTCTCTCTCTCTCTCTCTCTCTCTCTCTCTCTCTCTCTCTCTCTCTCTCTCTCGCTCTGTCTATCCACCCGTCTCACCTTCTGCTGTCTCTCTGGTTTCTCTGTCATATCTGTTCTCTTTCTTTCGCTATCTTTCTCTCTCTCTGTCTTTCGCTCTGTCTCTCTCTCACTCTCTGACTTTTTCTGTCTCTCTTTCTGTCTCTCCCCTGTCTCTTTCCGTCTTTCCACCCGTCTTGCCTTTTGTCGTCTGTCATTTCGCTCTCATTTATTTATTTATTTCTCTCTCTCCTCCCTGTGTGTGTGTGTGTGTGTGTGTGTGTGTGCGTGTGTGTGTGTGTGCGTGTGTGCGTGTGTGTGTGCGTGTGTGCGTGTGTGCGTGTGTGCGTGTGTGCGTGTGTGCGTGTGTGCGTGTGTGCGTGTGTGCGTGTGTGTGTGTGTGTGTGTGTGTGTGTGTGTTGTGCAGTGCGGAGGAGGATAAGGAGTGTCGTAAGAAGCAGGTGCGGCCTCTCTTCCGGCACTTCAGACGCATCGATGCCTGTCTGCAACCTCGAGAGGCCTTCCGAGGGTCCGACGAGAGTGAGTCACACAACACACACACACACACACACATACACAGAATACACGTGCAAGAAGCAGATGCCACATTGGCCTTTAGAGAGGGTCCAAGGTGAGCAATTTCCCTTTGGTGCGCACACACACACACACACACATGTACACACACACACACACTGAATAAACTGGGGAGTTTTCCTCAGAAAACCAGGTCACAGAGAAAAAAACTCCGGGTCTGTTGGACTTTGGTGGAATGTCCAAAGTTATTTTTTTTGTCCCATTTTTACCTCTCTCTCACCCCTCACCACTTTATCACCCCTGAAAATCAATCCATAAATCAATTAACGCCATTGATCTGTGAATGACTCACCCTTGTTATGCAAACCAATCAATACCTAATTTAAAACCAGCTCCCCAAACCCGCTGAACTAGCAAATCCAATTAACCTGCTTTTCCTGCTTTTCATTCGCAAAATGGATGAGAAGCGTGGGTGGGGGTGGGGGGGTGGGGTGTGTGGGGCGGGGGGTGAAGGGAGAAACAGTTAAAGCGAAACAAAAGGCCGAAAGCAAATTGGTTGTGTGTGCCAGGGCTGACTCGTTAATTTCACTAACCTTCTCTACCTGCTGATGATTCACTCTGGTGAACACACACACACACACACACACACACACACACACACACACACACACACACACACACATGCTCAGAGGAGTGCGGGGAGAAAGAGAAAGAGAAAGAGTGCGTGGCAGGGTTATAAACGGCGTATTGATTTTGCCATAATGATGCTGATTGCTACACAAGAGGGGCACAAGTGACCTCATATTTAAACCTGCAGCAGCAGAAAATGCCAGCACTGAATCGGTAACCAGCACTGCAGACATACGTGTCATTGATTCAAAGTAGGAATATGTGGGTGATGAACAGCATCTCCTTTTTGTATTGTTCCCCTACATTCACTTAAAGTAATCTAAAATGGTATGCAGTGTGTAATCCTAATGTTAAATAATCGTGCATCTAAAAGAATACCGTGGTCCAATTGGGAGGTGTTTTTTTTTTTAAATAGAAATTGTACTTTGGTAAATAGAAAGATCAGGTGGAGCTCCAGGGCTCCTTTAGGGCTAGACTGAAATGCTAGTGCCCATTAACACACAGTCACGCAAGGAAACACTACCCCTCCTGTCTCCTCAGGTCCGGGTGTTTTTGTGTATGTGTTTTTGTGTGTGTGTGTTTTTGTGTGTGTGTATGTGTATGTGTATGTGTATGTGTGTATCCCCACACATACATACACACCCATACACATACACACACACCCATACACCCATATATATACATTTTGTTTATTTATTTTGAACTGTGCACACAAATAAAGGAGTGTGTGTATGTGTATGGGTGTGTTTGTATGTATGTGTGGTCTGTGTGTGTATGTATGTGTGTGTATGGGTGGGTATGTGTGTGTGTGTGTGTGTGTGTATGTGTGTGTGTGTGTGTCGTTGGCGAGTGTCCTGGGTGCTCTGGTGTCGTCTGGTCTCCTGTCTGCTCCGTCCCCAGTGAGGTGCGTCCCCCCTGGGTCAGCATCTGCAGCCTGCTGACGCGTGTGTATAAACACAGCACTCAGGAGTGTTTACCCCCGCTGACTCGCCCGGGCTCCTGGCCAGAGTTCAGAGCCAAACTGACCTCTCTGTCCCTCTCTCTCTCTCTCTCTCTTTCTCGCTCTCACTCTCTGTCTCTCGCACACGCATACAGACAGACAGCAGTGAATGTGGTCTAACCGCACCACACCACTCCACTCCACCCTCAACACACACACACACACACACACACACACACACACACACACACACACAGACATATACGTATGCAGCTGAGACAGGGTCTGGAGCAAGGCCAGCATTACATTTAAATTGATACTCATTCATTTACCAGATGCGCTCCCTCCCTTCCTCTCTCTCTCTCTGTTTCTGTCTCTCTCTCTCTCTTTCTCTCTCTGTCTCTCTCTCTCTCTCTCTTTCTATCTTTCTCTCCCGGGCCAACTCCCAGAGCAGTGCCCAGGCATACACTGGTTTGTTTATGGATATCGTTCATACATATTTTATGCCAGTGTGTTTGCTTTTGGTGATGCTTGCTCTTTGAGCTGAGATACAGAGGTACAGATCACAACCAGATCAGAGCCACATCAGGGCCACAACTGAAAGCAGAAGAGATTCTGTTATGGGCATATTGCCTATTATCAGCCATTTTCCTGATGTTCTACTTAAAACAATGCTTCGTCTGGTGAAAAGTAAATGATCACAGTGAAACCAATTCAGCTCCCATAACATTTTTGGTTTGAGTAAGTGAACTTATAACGTTTATTTTTAACCTGATTTCGCATCGACATATCTCTCTCAACCTGGCTGATGGTAGATGTATGTACGCTACATCTGCTCCATCCCAGTTCCAGTTTCTGCTGCTCTCTGGGCCTGATCCTCAGAGGGATGATTGGGGGGATTTACAGTATGTGACCTCCTACACATGCTCTCCTCCCCTCTCCTCTCCTCCCCTCCCCTCTCCTCTGTCTGACTTCCTACACATGCTATCCTCTACTCTCCTCTCCCCTCCTCTCCCCCCCCTCTCCTCTCTTCTCTTCTCCTCTCCTCCCCTCTCCTCTCCTCCCCTCTCCTCTGTCTGACTTCCTACACATGCTATCCTCTACTCTCCTCTCCCCCCTCTCCTCCCTTCTGTTCTCCTCTCTTCTCTTCTCTCCTCTCCTCTGTGTGAGTGCAGACGCTACAGTATGTGACCTCTTACACATAGTCTCCCCTCCTCTCCTCTCCTCTATTCTCCTCTCCTCCTCTCCTCTCCCCTCCTCTCCTCTCCTCTCCTCTTCCTCTCCTCTCCTCTCCTCTCCTCCTCTTCTCCTCCTCCTCTCCTCTCCCCTCCCGTCCTCTCCTGTCCTCTCCTATCCTCTCCTCTCCTCTCCTCTCCTCTCCTCTCCCCCTCATTCCTCCTCTCCTCTCCCCTCCTCTCCTCTATGTGTGTGTGCTCAGACAGCAGCTGACTGGTGAGTCTGGTCTCTGGCTCCAGTTGTCATTTGCATCAGATTACATGGAGGGGAAACCAGTCCAGTTCTCTGTAGTGGTCACGCACCTGCAGGGTCAGGCTTGGCCAGTGTACTGTGGTCAGGTGAACTAGCTGCCCCCAAGCCCCAAGGTTGTGTGTGTGTGTGTGTGTGTGTGTGTGTGTGTGTGTGTGTGTGTGTGTGTGTGTGTGTGTGTGTGTGTGTGTGTGTGTGTGTGTGTGTGTGTGTGTATGTGTGTATGTGTGTATGTGTGTGTGTGTGTGTGTGTGTGTCTGTGTGTGTGTGTGCATATCCAGTCTTTTGCAGGTGGTACTCCTTTTACTTCAAGCATGATCAGTGTACCATGATGAAGTGTATTAACCTCTTTGTTCCTCTCCTTTATTTTCTTTTCGTTCTTTCTTTCTTTCTTTCTTTTTCTCTTTCTTTCTCACTCTCACTCTCTCTGTCTCTCTCTCTCTCTCTCTCTCTCTCTCTCTCTGTCTCTCTGTCTCTCTGTCTCCCTCTCTCTCTCCCTCTCTCTGTCTCTGTCTCCCTCTCTCTTCCTCTCTCTCCCTCTCTGCTCTGTCCCGTGTGTCCAGTCTTCTGCAGGGTGTACACGCCGGACCACTCGTACGTGACGATCCGCAGCCGGCTGTCGTGCCGCGTGGGGGAGATCCTGGCGCTGGTCAAGGAGAAGCTCCAGTACAGCGAGGACCAGCCGGTCCAGCCGGGGAACCTGGTGCTGGTGGCCGTCACCTCCGCCGGAGGTACGTGGCATCGGCACTGACCGGAGCCATTTCAGTCTCTTCTTTTCTTAAAGTATCATTTTGGCAGCTGCTTAGGCAGCAGATTAACTTGTTTTCAACAGGGCCTTCGTCTCTTCTTCCAGCTCTGAAGAAATGACTACCGTAACAGTTTATTTTGAAGGCATGTCTACATAAGAGTGACATGCCTGGTATGTCACTCTTATGTAGACGCAAGAGTATGGTATTAACATGGCATGACACATATCATGAACATTAATGACCCTTCATGCATGTTTACAGCTGTTGCTATTAAGCGTCATTCGGTTTTTGTAACGTAAGTCAATATTTTTTGGGATACAGACATTGCAAAAACTGAATGACACTTAACGACAACAATCATAAACATAAATGAAATGTCTTCATATTCAGGATATACGTCAAGTCATGTTTATAAAGTGTTTATGTCACCCTTATGTAGACACCCCTTTAAATAAAGTGTTTCGACTACACATTGTTATTAAACCAAGAAAATCACACATGTAAAAAAACTCAGATCATCAAAGCCCATAAGTGAAGTTTTGTATAATAAAGTGAGATGGCAGGATGGAAAATGGATTCTGCCCCCTGCATGGCTGATGTTTATGTTGTTTAGGAAGTAGGAGATAACGTTTCTCAGATCAGGCTCAGAGCAGTGGGCTTTGAGAGCCTCCTTCTGCTGTAAACATGGCACAGCTTGTTGGCTGGCAGGCTGGCAGGTGTGCCATGAGAGGTGGCTGGCACAGGTAGGCATTAGGACCAGGCTGGCACAGGTAACCTCAGGGGCAGGCAGGACTGGCACAGGTGGGCTTCTGCTGCCAGGGCAGATGGGGACGGAGCCGCTCTCATCTGGCCCTAGGGCTGCTGTGGGCTCCCATCCTCCACCTTGTTACAGAGAACAGAGAAGGCCATTCTCACAGATGGTAGTCAGCTCAGGCATTTATCCCTGTGATCGTGCAGAATTCTGACTCTCACGATGGACAAGAAGTTCATTCTCATCCTCCAGCCAAAGAGGCAGCTTCAAGGAGCAAGGCAGGGGAGGTGGTGTTATTTGAAATGATGCCGCTTGAAATTTTTGGGAGGTAGGTTATGCAAAGAGGATAGTGGTGCATACATCCCTAAAACATAGGTGGTGGACAACAAAAAATATATACACATGTGAAACAACATGGAATGTCCGCACACTTGCTCCCGTTTAGTTTTTTTTAAATAATCGCCACAAGTGAACGTGCTTTAGAGGAAAAGTGCTTCAGTGTAGCTTTAATATCAACCATCTCTTGCTTGAATCGAGCCACTGTGCCTTTAACCCATGGCTGTGGTCCAGTGTGAGGGGAGAGGTGGACAGCACCGAAAGCCGAACACACACACTCTGCCCCCCATTGAGCCTTTCACTGCCCGGCATGGTGCAGCTTTAATCAACCGTCCACACATCCCTGCACTCAACGGAGGCCATCAGTCTGAGTGTGTGTGTGCGTGTGTGTGTGTGTGTGTGTGTGTGTGTGTGTGTGTGTGTGTGTGTGTGTGTGTGTGTGTGTGTGTGTGTATGTGTGAAAGACTGAAAGAGAGAGAGTTTGATAGTTTGGAGAGAGAGAGAAAAAGAAATCATGTGTGTGTGTGTGTGTGTGTGTGTGTGGGTGGGGGGCTGTGGTGGGAGTAAATGGGACTGAACACTCTGCTCACTCTGTGTGTGTGTGTGTGTGTGTGTGTGGATTCTGGAGGCTCTGACAAGGGACTCCCTGCTGATTTTTGGGCTGAAGTAGAGGAAGCCAGCCCATTGTCTGGAGTTGGAAGTATGTGTGTGTGTGTGTGTGTGTGTGTGTGTGTGTGTTTGTGTGTGTGTGTTAAAGTAAAAGTATGTCACAGTGCTACATTTTTTCATGTCTGCTGGGAGCGTGAGCATGTGTGTATGTTTTCCTTTTGTGTGTGTGTGTGTGTGTTGGAGAGCTTTTTGTTTTAGTGTGTAATAGTTGGATGTTTTTTGTGTGTTTTCAGAAAAGGCTGTGTTCCGTCCGAGTGACGAGGCCGTCTTCACCACCCTGGGAGTGAACACACACCTCTTCGCCTGTGAGCCAGCAGAGCTGGAGACTCTGGTGAGGACACACACACACACACACACACATGCCTGTGCATGTACACACATACACACACACATATGCACACACATGCAAACACAAACCTGCAGACAAACACACACACACACACACAAACACACATAAACCTGTGACTGTACACACACACACAAACACACACACACAGACGTACAAACACCTACGCCCACACATACATTACCAAAGGTTACTCAAATTAACAGCAATCTTTGAGGTCTGTCTGCCTGCATGTGTGCCAGGAACCACAGGCCCATAGTCCTGACACTATATACGCCACATTAGCGACGCCGACACTAGCGTAGCATGCTGTCACAGTGGGAGCCACATTAAAGTGGAGCACCCACCACACCCAGGCCATACTGCCAAAGCAGCCAAGCGCTCTGAATATCACAACAGCGTACCAGCATGCACACACACACACACTCATACACACAGACAGACAGACAGACAGACAGACAGACAGACAGACACGCACACACTCTAGGCCTGTGCCTTTAGAGACAGAGAGGCATCTCTCTCTCTCTCACACACACACACATAGACACACACACACAGACACACACAAACACTCTCTCTCTCTCTCTC
>CM059266.1:20060321-20062821 GCA_030347295.1 Setipinna tenuifilis | reverse complement strand
CCTAATTACACCCACTGCGCTCTTCTGGAGAAGAAACATCATCCCAGAATAGAGCTGAACCTTTACTTATCTCCTCTCTTCTTTTCTCTTCTCTTCTTTCTTCTTTTCGCTTCTCTTCTCTCTTCTTTTCTTTTCTCTTCTCTCCTCTTCTTTTTTCTTCTCTCTTCTATCGTCTCTCCTCTTTTCTTGTCTCCTTTTTTATTGTCCTCTCCTCTTTTCATTTTCTTTTCTTTCTTTTTCTCTTCTCTTGTCTTGTCTTCTTTTTTTTCTCCTCTCAACTTCTCTTCTCGTCCTCTCCTTTTCTCTTGTCCTCTCCTCTTTTCATTTTCTTTTCTTTTTCTCTTGTCTTGTCTTTGTCTTGTCTTGTCTTCTCTTCTCTCCTTGCTCGTCATGGCTTTGACTCTTCTTTCCTCTCCGCTCTGTATTTTTATTTCCCCAGATGTCCAGCCTGGGGCATAGTTCTGTACATTTCCCTGAGGCGGTTTCTTGTGTTTCGTTGTGTTTCACAGTGGCACATAAACCCCATGATGACCTTTTTCTCCCCTTTTTTTTTTCTTCCTCCATCAGTCTGCCCATCCTCTCCCTCTTTTTTCTCTCCTCTTTTCTTCCTCCATCAGTCTGCCCATCCTCTCCCTCCGCCTCCCTCCCTTCGCATCAGTGACGTCAGTGCGCTAGAGAGAGAGTAGTAGGGCCATTGCCCGGGGCCACCCCCGCGGATCTGCGTCTTTGTTGGCGCGAGAGAGCTGGGAGGCGATGCGTATTGTTGATGCGCTATGTAAATAAAGTTGAATCGCCTTCATTGGGAGCTGGACTGGAGGCCTCCCATCTGGTACCTTAGCGTGAGCAAGGTCGTTTTTTTTTTGTTAGCAGCGAGAGCGTCTGTTTATCTAAAGCTGCTGCACAAATATCATTGTTTAGTGTGGCTCGGGCCTTGACACGCTATGTTTTCCAAACATCGTCAAAATGTCATCCCAAGTTAATCTCTAGTAAATGTTATTTGCAAGTACATCCCCTTAAAAGACCTTGAGAAATGTTCTTCTGCCTGCCTGTTGTCTTGACGTTGGACTCTCTTTGTTCTGTCGTAATGAACATCAGGTTCTACTGTGCCTGCCGCACCTGGCCCATATCCGGGCCACAGCTGGCTGGCATCTGCCATACATACGGTCTTGCTGAGTAGAGTGGATGAGACAAACAGGCTCTAAACAGGATCTAAAGTGAACCTGAGCTGTGTGCTTAGAGCACCTGACAGACCGTCAGACCCACAGACAGTGCAGCATGGTAAACTTCACTGCCTGTCAGGCACCGTACAGAAATGCTATACTCACAAGTCAAGTCAGGTCAGGTCAATTTTATTTCATTTGTATTTCATACACAAAGGCAGTTCAATGTGCTTAAGAAGAAATAAAAGCAAAGAACAATATAAAAGCATAAAAGATAAAATAAGCATGAAATAAGTATAAGGTAAAAGAAAAGACATTAAATAAAAGCAAAGAACAATGTAAAAGTATAAAAGATAAAATAGGTAAAATAATAAATGAATTGAAGGTCAGGTGAAATCACCAGCAATAAGCATCCAAGAACAGTTTGGTCTTAGGCCTTAATTGGAATCTTCCAAAAGTAGGAGCATTTTTGGTGTCTTCTGGAAGTTGGTTCCAAAGCTGACAGTAGCATACAGTAGCAGCTGAAAGCTGCTTCACCACATTTTGTTCTGACAGCAGATTTTATGAACAGATGTTTCTGCTCTGATCTTAAAGATGATCATTAGTTGGTGCATATAGCAGACACAGGGTGGATGACAGAAGACAGAGGGATGGCTAAAGAGTAGAGAATGAGATTTGTGTTTAAAAGTGGAGGATACGGTATAAGAATGGGCATGTTTAAGGATTACTGTACTGTAGTTGTGTGGGTATTGGTACGTGGGTACGGTATTGTGCAAAAGTGGGATAAGTTACTTTATTGTGTCCCAAAGGAGGTTCTTCCTGTGTATTCAACCCATTTGGGCTTACTGTTCAAACATACACACGCACACAATAGGATCACTGGGTTTTCCAGGACCACACACACACACACACACACACACAGGACACGGGTACACACCCAGAGCAATAGCTGCCCATAATCTGACTCCCACGGGGGAGAGTTGGGAATCAGGTACCTTGCTAAAGGGCACCTCATCCAAAGGGCATCTCCTCCATGGACGTGGGAAAGACCGAGTGCTGTGCAATCAGTGCCGTCAGGGCCAGTGGACCGTAAAAAAGTGGACCACTTTCTAAATTTTATATCATTTTATATCTCCTTAATCATTGATGCTGCGCACACACACACACACACACCACACACCACACACCACACACCACACACACACACCACACACCACACACACACACACACACACACACACACACACCACACACACACACACACACACACACACCATACACACACCACACACCACACACCACACACACCACACACACACACACAGGTAAAGCAGTCATCA
>CM059266.1:20042821-20052821 GCA_030347295.1 Setipinna tenuifilis | reverse complement strand
AAAAGGAAGCATCCGTGGTTTCTGACTGTATAAGCTTTATCCTCTTTCCAGCTATTTTATTTGCTTTTCTTCCCTCTCACACTTCTGGAATTCAGGATTTATTTAATCCCCATGCTCTTTTTTTCTTCTTAGTTAAACTTTGCTTCCCCCCACATGAGACAATCTTTACCTCTTGGCATCTTCTCCTCTACCCTAATCCCAGCCCTACCTTACCTCTCTCTCTCCTCTCCTCTCCTCTCCTCTCCTCTCCTTTCCTTTCCTCTCCTCTCCTCTTCTCTCTTGAGCCAACGTGGGCACTTAACTCTCGGGTAAGCTGAAAGCAGCCTTCAGCTGCATGAGGTGGCCCCCTCTCCCGAGAGCCACTAACTCTCCTCTGCTCGTGCTGCTGACGCCAAGTCACACGTCCACATCGCAGGTGAACGGAATGGCCTCCGCTGGACATGGATGCTCCATGCGGTCGCACCTCACCTCGCCTCTGCACCCATGAAAAAAAAAAACTAATAGAAGCAAAGCCATGGACTTGAGCCAAGATGGTGGCGGTGGTGGCGGCTCAGCCCACAATGCACCTGGCCCTGATTTGGCTTGGACTCCAGGCCAGGTCAGGGCCGAGTCTGTCTGTTTGAGACTTGGCGGCTCGTCAGGGATGCCTGCTTGGGTCAGGAAGGGAGCAGCACCTTGTCCTGCATCCGACGCCCTCCTCGGTAACCACATTTACTGAGCGGACACTTCTTCCTCTCAGTCCACGACCCCAGGCCGAGCTAGTGAAAGCCATGAACTGTGTGGTGAGGATGCCAGAGCTTTGTTGTAACCTGTAGTGGTTTTTGGATCATTCAGCTTCTTTTAAAATGCTTGTGTGCTCTGCAAATGCCATGGACATTTAAAGTTATTATTTTGGGTGAACGTACCTAAACCAAGTAGAGTTCAATGGTATTTAAACTGAGTTTGTTTTCTTTTTGCCAGTTTGACTGTATTGAGATGCATCCCAGTCTGGGTGGATTTCAACAGTTAACAGTCATATTAGCATTTTGGTGTCACTTAAGAGCAAATACCAAGTCATACTTTTGGTGTAGAATATTGACTGTGTTTTAATCAAAGTGTGATGGTAAGTTTATTACTTTCTTTGTACGGTCGCTTTGCTTTTTGAACATAAGCTAGTGAATGTGTGAAGTGAAAATGACATGCTCCATGCTGACATGCTGGATGTGAAGAACTACTTCCAGGTCAAAGGGCGTCTGCCTGTTTGCCTGCGATGTGACAGCCTCAGGATCACTTCCTGGGTCAACCTCCATTCAGAGGGCTGGCTGGCTGGCGTGTACATAATGATTCAAAATGTAAATAAATAAATAATATGGAGACTCTATTTTATGTATGAGCTATTAGATGGCCGTTCTAGGAGAATATTTCTTTTGTAAATTTAAAAGAACGGGTGTTCCTTGTACAGTTAAAAAAATGAACACATGTAAGAAAGACAGAAAGTTAGTTGTCAGAAATAGATGGCATCAACTAACCTTAAGATGGATAAAATGTACAGCTTTATCTCCATTTTGTGTTTCGTTTCTGACTGTTTAATTTGTGTTATGGCTTTGGTTGGACTATATTTTTTATTTTTTTGGTTTTGTATTTTGGTTGTGTTTTCATTTTGTTGAATTTTAAGCTATGTTTTGTTTTTTTCTTGAAACGGGTAAGAATCCGATACTTGTTGTACTCTCTTGAGTTTTGTACAGAAGTCAGTGTTTACAAGTGAAATCTCCTGAAACTTGGCAGGGCGCTCTTATTCCGTCTGGGGGAGGGTGGGGGGTTACACCCTCTGCCCTCGGTGCCACAGAGGAACACAACGCATCCAAATAAAGCCTCTTCTGATGAACATGTCCGAGTATGCTGTGTAGTCTGTACAATGCTGTAAGTTAGTGTGTGTGTGCGTGCTTTATTCAAGTTGGGAAAAGTGTGTGTTGATATCTAGTGTTGTCTGAGACAGGTAGTTCAAGACATCTGCTTTTTTACACTGGGGCGAGAGGTGTGTAAGTGCTTTTGAAAAGAGTGTTAGTCATTTGGTGTTTGCGTCTATAACATTATCCAACAAAATGAAGTGAAGACATCCTGTTCAGATAGCCAGTGTGGTGCAGGAATGGACGGTGTGTGTATGTGTTTGCATGCATATGCCCTGAGCACCATACCTTCTTGGTGTGCAAAATGTTTTCCAGTTAAAAAAGTCAAGATATCTTAATTCAGCTGTTCAACACATTTGTATTTATTATTAATGATGACAGTAAATTATGCCAGATGAGCAAGATGACGTTTGTTTTTTTTATTATTGTTATCATTATTCATGTCATGGCAGCAAATTACAAAGCAGGGGTAAAAAAAACATTAAATACAAAACAAGGAATGCAGGTGAGTTTCGCTCATTCCATTCATCCTCGGACATTTTTGTCACGCCCAGACATGCAGACGTTCTAGCGAGCAGCTGGGCACTGTGGACCGGGTCTGGGCTGGGCCGGTGGCCAAAACCAGGTCCATTGGTCAGCTGTTCTGGCTGGTTCTCCAGATAGAGAGCGAGATGGTGGGTACAGACTATCAGATGTTACTGCACTCGGACAGCTGTGCAGTCACATCTCATCAAGGTAACCATCCCAAGCAACAGCTATTAAAACAACATAAAATGGAAATAAACTAACAAAAAACAAAAAAAGCAAAGCCGAGTGTGCTGTTTGACAAAAAAAAAAACATCCCTGGATTGGCATTGCACATTCTAATCAAACAATTTCCAGGTGCTGTTTCGCTGCTGTCCTTTCGAGATGGGCCATCAGATAGTCCTGCTGGTCACGTTTGAGATGTTTGTGCGGTCCCTCGGGCGTATGCTATTCACACTGCTGTGTGGGAGCCTGCTCAAGCTGAACGCATTCAGTGTTGAATTTGTCCATTCAAACTCACTGTCCCGAGAAGAGAACAGCTTCAAAGGTCGCAGCGACAACAACAACATAAAAGCAAAGGAATGAAGTCTGTGGTTCATGGAATGTCGGTTACAGCATTATTACTGAGTCTGGAGGTCCTGTAGGTGGCTCCTGACTTCTTCTGCGAGCGTGCTAGGCCCCCTCTCATCAGGGTGCCGAGTTCAAAACAAATGGACAGAACCAAAAAAAGAAAACTGTAACTCTACAGGCTCTCTCTGAAATGATGTCGTCAAATGGAGTCAGATGTGCTCTCTCTCTCTGTCTCTCTCCAGCAGTGCTATGGATGCTGATGAGGGATTCACCTGGTGCATTGGTGCGCGTTAATCTCTGTAGAAAGTCAAGTCCATGTTTATAACACATACTGCACTGGCTTCAGGGAAATGAAACTATTACTGCATGGGTGCGCCGATCAGCCAATCTAAGCGGGGGGGGGGGGGGCTGATCGTGGGTTGGGGGTTGTAAATGAGATATCTGAAGTCTGGTGATGCGCTGCCCATCAATGGCACAGTGTCAATGCTTGATCCTACCTGGATCGATTTACTACAAACATTAAAAAAAAAACAAAATGGTGGAAATACCATGCGTCTTGTTTACGCTAGTTTACCTCAAAGTTGTACTACTCCACAGCTTTGAGGGGCTGTCTACATAATACCTTATGTTGTGCAAAGATGCAAGGGTTCTCTGCATCTTTGACTGAACCCAGCCAAGCTGTTGAGAATAATACTTTCTTTATGAAACTGCAGTTGCACCTGAGACTGACTGGAACACTGTTCTGTTTGTGCAACATGGGAACGTTATAGCGCACGGACATAATGACTCCACTGTCATCTGCATCCTTTCGGAATGACAAATGATGTACGTTTCAGTGGGAGAGAGAAAACAGGAAAACAAATTCAGATTCAGATTCAGATTCATAAGGCCTAATCTCCATTGCCACAACGCCAGAGTCCACATCATTACAAAGAAAAAAAAACTTCAGGAGCCATTCCTTCTTTCCCAAATACGTTTTACAGAGTTTGACCAATTGTGTGTGTGCGTGTATGTGTTTGTGTTTGCCTGTTACACGTCCTCACAAAACTGCTTAATCTAACACCTACCAACAGAAACTAAAGCCTAAGCACTGGGAGTTTAACAGCAGACACCCAAAGCAGTAGGGCCCAAAGCAGAGAATAGGTCAGGGAAGACAGAGAGGGGTATCGTGGGAAAATCCCAGCCACCCAACAGAGACCACTCTGGGCCTAGCAAGGACCAAAACACCTTAATAGACAGGAGCATCGTCTTGGTGGGCTGAGAAAAACAATGAAATGGAGGAAAAGGTGATTTTGTCACAGCTACTGCCGAAGCCTACTAAAGTCAGTAAGGGCAAAGAAGGCTTTTCTATGCGTCTAAAAGGTGAAATGATTTCTATTAGCTCGATGGCGATGTCGGTGATGCTGAGGTGCAGTGTTTGTGTTTTAAGGTAAAATATTTTGCTTTATTAAAAAACGAGGCCTGCATGCCGTAAAAGTGAGGCCATTTTGAGGTTGAGAAAGCCATGAAAGTCGAAGCGCTGAGGGAGAATGGGTGGGGGGGATGGGGGGGTGGGGAGGGGGCGAGGAACAGGAATAGGTTTCTATTCATTGCTAAGATACGAAGGAGTAAAATGCCAAGCCAATGAGATAAACGACAAAAGTGAAGGGAAGAAGGCAGCTTGCTGGTTTCTGAGGTTCAGAATAGTACTGTGTGGACCATACACTGAGGATCCACCTTCTCTTTCACCCCTCCATACCTCACCCTAGCCCTCATGGGAAGTGTAGTTTCCTTTCTTCCCCCTCCAAAATAGGCCTCGATGCTAACTCCACTGATAGCCGTCACAGTTTGGTTGGGAGGCAAACGCAATTCACAGAGTGAAGAACATCATCTTCTGATAATACTGACCCTTTTTGCATCTACGTTTAACTTAGAGTGAGAAGTAAGTAACCAAAAAGGTACTACTTACATTTGTATGCTAAGCTTGCCCGTGTTTAAACCCTGTTCGCCCGCCCTGTTCCTGCTATAGATAAGGAAATGCGCAACCGTTTGTCTTCCAGTTGTAACAAGCCAGTACATCACTCCTCACCAACCATTTTTTCACTGGAAATAAGGTGTGACCATTCAACAGCTACAGCAACACCCCTTCCCTCCCATTCACACCACCCCCCGCACATTGCTTTAAGCATTTCTTTAAAAAAACAAAAACAAACAAAAAAACATTTTTTTTTAAATATATGTAAAGAATATGTACAAGCTCAGTCTCGTCCTCTCGCAGGGATTTCCTTCTGTACAAACAGAATTCTCTTTCTTTCTCTCTTTCTCTCCCCATCCGATTCCTCCAACTGATTGACAGGTCAAGAGGGGTTGGCCATGTTTTGCTTTTCCTTGTCAGGTGCCGTAAGATTCTACGTTATCATAGCTGTCTGCTGTTGAGCGTAGCTTGCCCAATCACGCATGTGGACTGGACAGAAAGTAATGACAGGACAGAGAAGTCTAAACTGGTGAACTGATACTCACTGGCGTTATTTCGAGGATGGTTGGTTAGAACTGTGTTATACGTGAGACTGAAGACTTTGTCACGTGCTCTTCTGTGGACACACTGACAAATACCATGAGGACAACGAGACATCTAAAGAGACTTGTTTGTTTGTTGTTTTGTTTTTGCTTTTTTTTTATCTGGTGATTTTTTTTTCTGTGTTTTCCCCTTTCCTCAGTAGCATCCCTTTGCCCAGTCTTCGTTTGCTTCATTTCCTGGTGCTCTATCATATTGTCATTCATTCATTCGTTCGTTCGTAATTCTGTATCTGCTGGGGGGGAAAGCTAGCTGGAGGAAAAGGATGAGCTGGGGTTTCGTGGGCCAGGCTCCCTCTCTTCCTCGGGCTCAGAGGTTTAGGATGGGTCGGAGGTCTTCAGAGCATCCACCTTGGTCTCCAGGTCCGAGATCTGATTGGAAGGTTAGACAGAGGGGAAAGAAAGGGGATTGGTTATGTCATCTGGTGGAATTGGAGGGTGAGAGAGGGGAAAGAAAGGGGATAGGTTATGTCATCTGGTGGAATTGCAGGGTGAGAGAGAAGAAAGAAAGAGGATTAGTTATGTCATTTGGTGTGGTCATTCAGTTATTTTGTGTCAGTCCTTCCTGCTATTAGTGTTACGAGAGAGACTCACAGGTGCCGTTACCTTGTCTTGGAGATTATCGGTCTCAACCTTGTGGGACGCTTCTGTCTCTTCCTGAGCTCTTCGCTGGGCTGTCTCCTTCTTCAGGTACTCTATCTCCCTGCATCACACACACACACACACACATGAGAGAGAAAGAAAGACAGAGAGAGAGAGAAAGAGAGAGAGAGAGAGAGATTATTAGTAATGTTCTGTTTCAGTGACTACTCATTAGTTTAGCTGCTATGTATTCAGTGCTGTGTTAAATGTGCTTAACTTGCTTCTCATAATTGTTCTGACCCACAGTGTGATTCTGCAGTTTCCTTTGTAGGGCAGAAAAAAAGTAATTTAATGTGTAACAAAAACAAAAGCCTTACTTCTGCTGGTACTCCTTGATGAGCCTCTTGGCCTTGCTGTACTTGCGCTCCAGGGCCTGGTACTGGGCCTGCGTCTCCTTGAGGTGCTCGTCCACGGCCTGGCACAGCGACTGCGCCTCCATCCAGTAGCCCTCCAGCTTCTCCATGCGCTCCTTGCTCTCCCGCACACTCTGCTCCAACTGAGCACGCTCCATGCGCCAGCGCAGCTTCTCCTGCTCCGCATGCGCCAGCTGGGAAGTAGAAACAAGGGGGGAGAGAGAGAGATAGAGGGAGAGGGAGGAAAGAAAGAATGACAGAGATGATGAGGAATGGAGGGGGGACAGACAGAGGGCATAGGGTGGAAGAGATAACGGTTGGGGGTATCAGAAGGGATGAGGAGGGAGGGATGGAGAGAGAGATGAAGGGAGAAGGAGGGAAAGAAAGAGGTGATAAGCAGGAAGATGTAGCAACAAAGAGAGAGAGAGAACGAGAGCGAGAGACAGAGAGAGAGAGAGAGTGATAGAGCAAGGCAGAGGTGTGAGGGACCAGAGAAGGAGACAAAAAGGTGATAAGAAACAGATACAGAGGGAGAGAAGGAGGACAATAAAGAAGTGATGAGGAGTGAGAGTCAGGAGGAGAGAGTTGACAAAAAAAAACATCCCATTAAAGAGCCCATCCTACAGGTGAGCATTTACTTGTGGATTTACTTGTTATGATTAGTCTCGTTACTATGACACCCCGTCACAGGGAAGGAACACAAGACAGATATATTTACATGCAAAGACTAATATAATGCAACTATCTGGTCAATCTGGTCTATTTATCAAGTCAAATCAAGCCTATCAAGCCAGTGTCTTTAATGTTGTGCCACTGAGAAAGCACCAAGGGTCTTGCAGCATGACAGAATAACAGTGAGCTAGTAGACCCTTGTAGAGAAAAAATATACTCTTAGGTTATAGTGTAAGCAAGTCGGACCGGGTTGTGAGAAAAAATTGGATATGAAATTAAACGTTTTACGTTTGCTCACTCAAAGCAAAGGTGTAAGAGAGCTAAAATGTGACTATTTTCACAGGGATAACTTATTTTTCACCGGATAAAGCCTCATTTTAAGTGGAACAGCAATAGAAATGTCTGATAATGGACACTATGCCGATAATAGACTTGCATCCGCTTTGTGACTCACACTAAAGCACAGCACACTATGGGGCACAGGGGCTGTGGCAGAGGGAGTGATTCTGGACCCTTACCTTCCTCTTCAGCTGCTGAATCTCAGCCTGAGTGACGGCATGCTTAATCTGGAGCTGTTGGGAAATGAGGAGAGATGGAGAGGGGAAAAGGGGGGGCGGGTCACATTTTATAGTAATGTATAGCAGTTTTTAAGCACTAGTGATGTGACTTTATGATCATAACCACTTCGTTACACATAGCTGTCCAAGCTGTCATGCCAATCATTTTCTGAGAAGAAAGAAAATGGATGGGGTGCAGTAGAACACACAGAAGTGGCATAGCCCCACCCACATCTATTACAAATTCAAGGCAACTTTAGTTATTATTAACTTCAAAGGAATGCAGCTGCACACTCAGTGTAGCTTTCTTTTATGCTGCTTTAATTCCAGCGTGAACCTTGCCAAAGGCCATTTGGGCCAAAACACTGGCATTGAAGCAATATAAAAGAAGCAATGCAGAGTGTGCAGATACACTTGTTTGAAGTTTGGAATCTGTCCTAACCTGCACCTCATTGGAAGTGTGCCTTCTTCCATATCCTTTCCATATCTGTAGTTATATAGAAAACGGTCTGGGCAGCCGAGGTCATGTTTTAAGATGTTACACACCCCAAGCACATGTATGTGTTCCCTGGGAGTTTACCTTTTTTAAATGTAAACACTTGAACATGAACATGAATAAACATTATTAACATCTTCTCTGTAAAACGAAGTACACTGTTTTTTTTACCAGCAGTATATAATCCACAGAGCCCCTAAACTCTTTTTATTGTTGCTCTTACATCTCCTCAAGGTGCAGAGCAGAGGCTTTTACTCTTCATTAAATGATAAATAGTCTATTAGCAGGAATTGCTTTAGCTAAGCAGACCCCAGCCTGCAGCGTCAGGCATCCAAACTAGCTTTACGGCACTAAAAAGAGACGAAGAGAGGAATGTACATGTTCTTCTCACTGTGGAACTAATGTAGAACACACTTGAGTGTTGTATGTAATAACCAGAGGTGTCAAGAAAGGTGTTCAGAAGTAAAAACCATAAATGCCACAAATGTGATCCAACCAGCTCTGAATCAGCTGATCGTAATGAGCACTCAAGACAGGTAGATCAGCTACTGAGTAAAGTCACCTGTGTTAGAAGGAAAACGTGGCAGAGTTTTTATTTTCTGAACCCGGGATTGACACCTCTGGTAATAACTAGTACATCATCACTTTCAACATTTTCGAACTTTTTAATCTTATCTTTGTGTCACCCATGTTATGTTATCTGTAATGCACCTGCATCAAGACAGATTTATTGTCTGTCACACAGACTTGGCAATTAACATACTTCTGATTGTGATGAAATTAATACAAAACAAAGTACAGATGATTCATTATTACATCTTACTAAATCTAACCCTCACCACAACTGTATATTTTAAAAAGCTCATGTAGTAATATGAGGAGAATATTTTACATTTGCAAATGAATGAAGTGCATAGTGTCTACTGCCATTTTCCATTCACCTGACATTGTCTGCCTGTGCTTCCTCTAAATAGAAATGACCCTTACTGCTTCCATTATAGGTGATGCTGTAGACGGAATGGCAGGTTTGTGTTCAGCATGATCAGCACTTACCTCTTTGAACTTGTGGACAAGTTTCTCTGGGTCCATCTCCACTGGCGACAGCATGTCTTCGTTCTCCGCCAGGTCAAACACCTCGATGGCGTTGGGAAACATGGGGCTCATCTCCTCCTCCTCATCAGTCCCGTACTCGCCCGTCTGCAGAAACACACACACACACACACACACACACACACACACACACACACACACACACACACACACACACACACAGGGCTTAACATTAACTTGTACCCTCTACTGGCCTGCTGACATCCTCAGCTGTCACATGTCGTCCTGTATTTCTGTTTAAGGGTATTTTTTAAACCTGTCTCCCCACCAATATTACATGCTCACACACATACATACACTAACAAAACAGATACACTATGACAAATCACTAGGTTTTCAAAGTTAGAGGGCTACAGTTTTGATGCTAAAGCAGGTGTACATTGTCGTGTTCTTGAAACATGATTACATATGTAAAAATGTAGCAGTATGTATGCAGTATTAGCAGACTGGCTGCTCTCCTGTATCAGACTCATGGAATAGCCTATGAGGTATTCTGCAGGCTTGCTGGGCTCTGATGCTTCCACAGTACAGATGTACTTCTTCCCCTGCACTACTTCTTCCTGACCACTAGATGGCGTACAGAGGCCTGGGAATGGGACTTTGGAGAACTGAAGGAACCACGCACCATGCCAGGCC
>CM059266.1:20032821-20040321 GCA_030347295.1 Setipinna tenuifilis | reverse complement strand
ACATTAAAGCAATTTACATACTTTGGTAATGAGAGCTCCTTTGGTGCCCACAGATAGCTTCTTACTTACTACTTTCAAACTTTCAAATCAAGACTCCTGCATTAAAAAAAGTCTGGACCTTAGCATTTGTGCCAGAAGTATCTTACCTAGAAACGTTTTCCAGCACTATTACCCCCTTCATTTCACCACATTAGCCCTTCATACTACAGCTTCTCCCAGTTAAATTAAGAATTGATTTTAAAATACTTCTGCACACTTTCAAGGTGATCCATACCCTCATTATCTGTCAGATCTGCTCCACATTGCCACCTGACCTCCTCTCGCTCCCTCAAATCATCCTTCTTCATCCTCCTCACTATGCCCCCCGCCCGCCTCAGTACTATGGGGAGTAGAGCCTTTAGTCGACTCTAGAACTCAACCATGCAGCGCTAAGTGTTTACATTAGACATTAGCATTCATGTTTCAGGTCCTGTTGGCGTCTGCACATCAGCCAGGCTTGCTGAGTGACATTGACTGGCATATGATGTTGTTTATGAGATGCAGTGTGGTTGTGCTGAGTGACAGTGAGCAATGTTAGCTGCTGTCAGGTTAAGTGCTTTTGTCCGGATTCTGTGCGTATGCTCGGCTTGAGGGCATCATAATGATAGCATATGTTAATATATACAGTGTTTAGTCCTCCCCCTCGCTCCGTCTTCATGCTCCAGGTACTGGCTATAGCGCTGCTTCATCTCACAGACACACACACACACACACATACACACACACACACACACACACACACACACACACACACACACACACACACACACACACACCTCTTCGTCGTGCTCCATGTACTGGTTGTATCGCTGCTCCATCATCTCCCGTTGCCAGCGCTCCTGCTCCAGGGTCTGCTGGATCAGCTGGGCCACCTCGCTCTGCTCGCCCGGCTTCTCACGACCAATGATGAACCTGGAATCGCAAACAGCCAATCAGAGTGTCACAAAGGGTAATCACGAACTTATCCTGCCCAATGATGAACTTGCGCTCACAGACAACAGCCAATCAGAGCAGAGCATGGGCATGTCTCAAAGGGTAATCATTAACCTGTAATTATGAACAATACAGGATACAAAATGCAGATGTATGGAGTTATTGTACACATCCAGAAACAATGTAGTATTGGCACTCCTATGCTTTTGAATGGCTTGTACTATATTAGAAATATTCATACAAACCAGATGCTGAAGTATTCTGGATTCTGGCACTTAGTTCTGATTACAAATTTATGACGGGCTAATTGCTTAAAATGATTTCATATTAACTAAATCCCAAAACTGTCTGACAAGGCCTCTATTTTAGTTGTGATACTAGAAAAATGTAATTCTTGCTATCAAAATGGTTTAAATGGAGGACCCAATCACCATAGTAAAATACAGTACTTACTTACATAGTTCCCTGAGTAAAAGTCCTCAAAAGCCTACTTTGATAGCAACCAATCTGCTCTGCTACAACACAGATCTCTTTTACGACTATTCCAGTCAGCCACAGTCTGTTGAACTGTCTGTTGTGTTATCTGTTGAGACTAATGTGTGCAAGGTCAGAGAGAACAGGGCATGGGGAAGGCCACTATCAATGTCTATTGTGTGTATTTGAGATCAGGTGATCAGAAGGAAATTTACAACAACAAAAAAAAATATGAGGACGTGTAGTTTAGGAGCTCTGTCTAGCTTGGCTTTATGCTCACACTCCAAAACCCCCGAGTTCCATTTAAACATGAATTCTAAAAGTGAGTGACCTTTCTCAAGGACACCGGAGTTGAGTGGAGCACCACTTATGGGATTTTACCCAGAAAGCCTTTGGTCACTGGTGGATAATTAGGTCAGTCTTCCCTGACTTTAACATTAATAACCGGAGGATTTTTCTTAAAAATCAGGTCAATCTCCAAATGTAATACAAGGCAGTGCAGAGATGGCATTATTGGCTCACATGCATATACTCAGAGATTAATGTATTGAAAACCTCACGTCTGCCAGTTTTAGTTCTTTAGGAACAGAAACTGGCAGAAGTGACCAGTCGAGTGTTGATGTCACAACAGAAATGTAAAATAACGCGTCACAAATATACCAGTACCTGAAATTTAGCTGTTTTACTTTGGCATTAAAGTACCATTTAGCCATCAATTTACCTGAAAGTAACTAATTTCAGAGAATGAGGATAAAGACCCCTCTATATGTACCTTCAGTTGTATTGGAGTTCAGCTCAGCAATGCATCAGCCTGAACTCAAGCCTGCTGACTTACAGCAAGGAGGCTAAAACCCATGGGTGCTAGCGTCTGTCGCTAGTGTTCCCTTGAGGTTGCTGAGAGAGACATTTCCTCTCACTACACTGTGCGCTAGTCACTTGCTGCCACTACATCTGTATGATTCCTGTACTTAACGATAGTGTTAAGTTTTATGTGATCAGTAACAGAAAGTTTCAAATCCCTGCGCAACAGTTTTGTCAGACACTTTGCACAATACAGCTGTCATTTGATAATCATGCTGCCTTGGTTTGACTGATGAGTGTGTGCTAACCGCTACATACTTGTGTGAGTGGTTAAAAAAAGAAGGAAAGAAGGAAAAAAAACGACATGCTCCTTTAAAGCGTAAAAGAAACCAGCCTCTGTGGTTCCTCTTCCTCTTTGCCCTCTGGAACAGCTTGACCTTACTTCAAGATATTTATATTCAAGGACACTTACAAAAGACACCCATGCCAATATGAAAGAGCCAGCTAGAGTAAAACACAAATGCCCTCGCTTTACTGTGTTAAGGAAATGTTACTTGGGTTCTTGAATAAGCTTATTTATTTTAAACTACACTTTAAACATGTGAACAGCAACATGCACTGCAGTAATACACAGTAGTTAACTTGATGGCTTGGATGGAATTTATAGTTCAGCACTAAAATTGCCTTACCAGTCAGATTAACTAGCAACTAGTTGCGTAAATGCTAATGCTTAGCAACCAAGACAAAAAGACAAGGCACTCTCCCCACAGACAAGGGATTTCCTTTCCTACAGTGCAGAGCCTCTAACCCTTTCCGTACTTCTCAATTACAATTTTTACTTCTTCTTCTCTTTCTGCTTTTTTTCCTTTTATCTTTTCCATCCCTCTCTGGCTTTGATGTATTCATAGGAGGCTCTGGCTCACACTGCTGGGATCTGAGGGAAGGAGAGAGAGATCCCTTCACTGCAGGCCTAACTGGTGTCGGTGTGAGGGATCAAGCACTTTGCTCAATGATGTCTAAAGAAATCAAAGGGTGAGGGGTGTGAAGGGGAGAGGCAAAAAGGGGAACAGAGAGAGAGAGATAGAGGGGGAGAGAAAGGGAAAAAAAGATAGAGGAGGAGGGGGGAGAGCATGAGGGAGGAAGGCAGAGGAGAGGCAAAAGGGGGAACAGAGAGAGAGAAAGGGAAAGAGAGAGAGAAAGGAGGAGGGGAGGGGGGAGAGCGTGAGGGAGAAGGGCAGAGGAGAGGGCACGTGAGGGGAGAGAAGGAACTTCCTGGAGAGAAAAAACAACCGAGAGGAAAGAAGAAGGGAGCTGACAAGATAGCAGAGTGTGAAAACAGAAGGGAAGGGAGCAGCATGCGGAGTGGAAACACCATGCGATGCTGAATGGTTTTTGCACACTGGTAAGTGTCTGACTGGCTGTGCTTTCCAGTGCATTTAAATGTATTTTCTCCACAGCTTTCACAGTTCCTGTGCTGCAGTCCATCACTACTCTAGGCTCTATGGTCACTGTGTTTGTTTCCATGCACCTGCCCACACATAGGCCTCCTGTGTTCGCCAGTGCATGAAGCCTCAATCCGACGGAGCGTGAGATTCTTGGTAAAACTCCACTTTATGCAAAACATATTTGCGCAATATCTGTGAAACACAATCTAGCCTTTATCTTGTTATCAAAACACCCTGACTGAATATATAGGCCCTGCTCAACTTGCCTTAGCCAAATTGCAACCCACACAATCAGTGAAGCATGATTATCTCAAGCTTTGTGCGTCACTGTCAAACAGGTTGTTTACATGATCTTTCTTTGCTTGAGAAAATAGTGGTTGCTTTCTGCCAAAATTTTCCACGACACTTATTGCTAAGATTTATCTCAAACACAGATCGCAGTTCTGTGTCATATATAGTATTGCTTTTGAGACTGTTGATGCAGTATGTATAGTTCAACCAAACCCACGCCAACAGCTTACAAATACAAAACATGGTTGTAAGTGTCTGCAGACAATTGATTAATGCATGTGTCAAAGTTTCTGCACATATATTTTTGTGCATGTCTGTGTGTATGCATGTGTGCAAGTATATGTTTGCATGCATTGGTGGATTATGCTGGCAAGGGCAGTTTCTGATACATGTATTCAACTTTTTATTTGAAATACAACAATATCTTGTCATGTGTTTTTGATGGGCCTTTCACATGTGGTCATATAATTTGTATTAAAAACTGTAGCGATCAGTAATTTGGCACTTTACAGTATTTATACATAAAACTACTTCTGACATTCTCACAAACTCTTTACATTATGATGTGCGTCATAGAGTACCACTTTGGGAGACATTATGGGTTCTGGGTGTTTAGCTCATGCTTTTGCCATGTTTACACAAGACACACTGCAGAGAAAGGCTGATGCCTAATCTGTCTTCCCTGATAAGAAAGTATGAAGACCAACACATAGTCTGCCAGCTGATGAGACATACAAAAAACATACAAAACCTGACACAAACATGACACAATTTGTGTCCTCCAGAGCAATGCAGACCATGTAAAATTTAAAAATAGAAGCAGGCTTTGCTGCAGTATGACTGGCTGTCAAAAACCTTGATGGATGTCTTTTGTCTTGCTCGTTTGGCTCTGGTCATTAAGCTGACTTGCATAAATCTTATCATAATACAGTGCCTCTCAGAACAGTGCTTTATGTTTCATATCAAAGCACATGCTGATTAATGTGTCACCACTCTTGTGTGGATATTTATGCATATGTGTGTGTAAGTGTGTGTGTGTGTATGTGTGTCTGAGTGTGTGTGTGTGTGTGTAAGTGAATGTGTGTGTTAGTGTGTGTGTGTGTGTGTGTGTGTATGTGTGTGTGTGTGTGTCTCCTTACTTGACGGTGCCGCTGGTGTTTCTCAGGACGGATGCAGCGAAGCTCTGGGTGACGCCCACCAGGCTGGTGCCATCTACCTCCACTATGAGGTCGTTAACCTGGATCCTACACACACACACACACACACACGCACAAACAGACACACACAAAACACACACACACACACACACACACACACACACACACATACACACACATGCACACAGAACACACACACACACGCACACACACACACACACACACACACACTCGTTAGGCATTTGGCAGAGCGAGCTAAAGGGAGCTACAGTACTGTGCAGTTATGTGTGTTCTTGGTGGTGCGGATTTGCCAGCTCAGCAACTCCTCATTTTACGACTGAAGCTTTGTGTGAAGTGTGGCCACGACGAAAACTGTAAAATCAGGTCCCCACATCCCCCTTGCCATATAAAGTACAGGTTTATCCACTGCCATAGCATGTAGCTGTGGTTGCTACTCTTGAAATATTGTTCAAGAAAGACACCTTAAGTACACTGATGTACTTAGACTGATGTGACTCTGAGCTGGTGCTCACCCATTTCCTGTTGGCAGCCCTCTGTGAAAGGCACTCTGCACACATAACCCCATACCGTGCAATTCTGTATTACACCTACAATTTTGACGGACTAAAAAGCAACTGATAATTACAAATGTTATAATTGGCGGACTAACTAGAAATCAGATCCATCATGTCCACAAAACTACTTTTCTGGAGCCCGTTAAAACAGGAGGGTTATTTGACTTCATGGGTCTGCGAATTGGAATGTTGCTGTGCAAAAAATAAAAATTATTGGCTGCCTTCCCCACTGGAGTGTTTTATGTCCAGTGCCAGTGGAGATTTGTAATCAAGTTAATGGACGTCATAACTGAACTCAGGCATTATGCTGCGTTATACAAGACCGATGGGAGGAACACCACTGTGCACAATCATGATGGCTTGGGTAACAAAACACCAGCGCTACATTATTTAACACAGAGCAAGCAGACCTTCACTGACCCCCTCCTGACCTCAAAATCCCCAAATCTCCCTGGCAGACAAACACAAATGCTGTAGTAGGGGATCTTAATGCCTCCCAGCAATTGCTGCATGTGGGGAGCAGTGGAGGGATAGAGACCCAACCCCACCCCTCCGCCCCCCCCCCGCTGAGATCCCAGCCAATCCCCACTGATCCCTTTCTCTTTCTCCCCACACCCACCCCATCCTCTGCCCTCCGTCTTAGAGCCTGAGGAGGTGTGGCCACGCTGGGAGGTGGTGAAACGACTGCAGCAAAACATAATGCAACACTGGTGGGGTATACTGCTGTGCAAAGGCAAAATACAGTACCGGTAAATTCAATTGTGGCGCGAAAATTAGTTATTGTCATTTTTGGAGCAATACAATTTTGGAACAATAAAATGTTGTCATGTGGCCAAATATCAGTCAATTTTGTTGGGGTTTTTTTGGGAAGAATAATATGTTTTCTTTGCAGTAACGCTGAAAAATACATTAAAGCAGAAAATTGTCAGTTTTGAGGTATTTCAAGGTTGTTTGCCTTTGTAGGGCAGTACACTACAGAGGTGGTTGAGGTGATGAATCTGGTTGAGTTAACCCAGAGTAAGTAATTGTAAACCTGTTAGTAGAAGTAGCCCAGGGCGTCATTCTCTTAAGTAAAGAAATGGCAATGGGGTCTTCTTTTACGACTACCCCTGGGTCAACTACTGTAAACCAGGATTATCAGTTATCCACCTTTCTAGTGTACCCTCCAAGTTGCTAGGTGAAGTGTTTTGCAGTAGGAGGGATACAGCCTACAGCATTGTTGTTGCCCTGGATGGCTCACCTTCTTTCTGAATCAGAGTGGGTAGGACAGATTCCCTGTAACTTTCCAACTTCCTGGCACATTGAACTGACATAGTCAAGCTATTGTCATTGTTTGTTTAACACGAGTCAACACTTTGTGGGTGTTCAATTGCAACACTGCACTGAAACATTCCTTTTGTGTCCATTTTCTGCATTTAAACTCTGTACTCTTTGCTGTGCTGTATGGAGTCCCCCAAGACTCAGGTGGGCCAAATGTCAAGACATCTAACCCCACTTTGCTCCAGGGACTGACCCTATACCGAATTCACTGTAAGTCACTCTGAATAAGAGCATCTTCTATATGTAATGTAATGTAAAAAATTGAATGCTGCTGAACTATGGACACTGGCAACGGGCAGACAAAAAATCTGACCCTGCAATTCTCGGCCATCCTCCCTATTCTGCCATTCCTGTTCTTCAAATAGTCATGTTGCCACTTCATTGCTGCTTCTGACTAATGTTGGCTAATGTTAAATTTAGTTTTGTCACCTTACTGCTGCTGTTGACTATGTTCAATATTTTGGT
>CM059266.1:20025321-20027821 GCA_030347295.1 Setipinna tenuifilis | reverse complement strand
AAACACAACAGAAATGTATGAACCATCATTTTCCACAGTGTGTTTTTTACTGGACAAAGCAATATGGCGATAAAGGGTGAATCTATGGAAAAGACAGGTAAGCGCATTTCACTACGCAACCCTTTGACCTTAGTGAAGGATTTTGTAGGCTCATTAAGCTGATGTGCTCGCCAAAAAAGGAGAGAGGGTGTGTGTGTGTGTGTGTGTGTGTGTGTGTATGTGTGTGTGTGTGTGTAAAAGAATGCATGTGGGAGAGCCCTCTACACTCTGCCTGCTTTGAGGATGAATATTGATGTAGGCACAACACATCATCCACTACCAGCCGACACAGCTCTCTGGGGGAGAGAGGGATGCACACACACACTCACACACACTCACACACACACACACACACACACACACACACACCCACACACACACACACTCACACACTCTCACACACACACACACACACACACACACACACACACACACACTCACACACTCTCACACACACAGACACACACACTCATACACACACACACACATCTCGTGTGTTGTGATAACAGGAATAAACTGTATTTGTCATTCCTGTACTGTACAGTATGTATTCCCATCTTCCCCCTGTAACCCTCCCCCTCCCCCCTGAAACTCCCATGCTCCCCCTCTCTACTCTTTTAACATGTTCACACCTCTACCAGAGGCATCAATATTTAATCACCCAGCGCTGGTAAGCATCTCAAGTGACTCTTCTGCTTTTTAAGAAACCAGGAACTATGGAAGCACCTGGGCCAAATGATGCTTTTTTTCTACCTGTGCCATATCTTCACGTCTCTCTCGCCACCATTCCTCTCTCTTCGCTTCTGTCCATCATTCCACCCCTCTCTCTCTCTGAGATGACTGACTGTTCTGACATTCATTTCCGCTGTCTGACGTTTCTTCAGTATCTTGTTAGATACAATGCTACACATCTCACTTCTCCCTTTCACATTTCTTATTCATCTTTTACTCTCTTTTTTCTCTCTTTTTCTTTCTCTCACTCTCTTTCTTTCTGTCCTTTAAGCTATTTTCTCTTCACCTCTCTTTGCTGGAACAGCAGGCAACGGCCTCTCTTCTCCATGTGAATGCTGTTGCCGTGGTCACGTGACCCTGTCTCTATGGCAACCTCCAACTTGGTGATTGTAATTTCGACACCTTTTTTCCCCCCTCTTTTCCTCACCCTCTCGCTAGTGGGAATGGGAATTCTCTCTCTCTCTCTCTCCTTTCTCTCTCTTGCTCTATCTTAGACACAAACATGCATTGCACACACATGCATTAACAAACATGCATGCACACCCACACATATTTATTTTCAACATCCAGGACTGTAGGTCACAGCTCTGTTATCGTTACATGTGTACACACACACACACACACACACACACACACACACACACACACACACACACACACACACACACCGTGACTAACAGACAGACATGCATAAACACAGCTAAAATGTGTTTGACCAGGGGAGCCAGAAGCGGAATGGCAAGAACTCTTCACAGATGGCCCCTTAAACTTTGAGTCTCCACACGGGTCATCTGGGCCCAGAGTCTGGTGCTCTCTTTCCCTCCCTCTCTCTCTCTCTCTCTCTCTCCCTCTCTCTCTCCCTCTCTCTCTCTCCCTCTCCCTCTCTCTCTCGCTCCCTCCCTCCCTCTCTCTCTCTCTCTCTCTCCCTCTTCCTCTTCCTCTCTCCCTTTTTCTCCTTGTCAGCCACACTCTGGCACCTGGCATGGCAAGCTGCTCTGGCTCATCTGCGCTGGTGTGAGAGAGACTCTGTCTTTAGGGAGGGCAGTTACAGGCCATACACACACACACACACACACACACACACACACACACACACACACACACACACACACAAGGCAGCGAAAAAAAAGTGTGTGTCTCTCTCTCTCTCTCTCACACACACACACACAAACACACACACACACATATGCATGCGCGCGCACACACACACACACACACACACAAACAAACAAACAAAGGCCAGCATACACACACATGCACAGACAAAGTGGGAAAAAGAGAGAGAATAATCAAATGTAACAGATGCTAACAGAGTTCCCCACAGATTCCAGAGAACCAGCAGAGAGGGTAGGAAGAGAGATAAAGAGAGAGAGAGAGAGAGAGACAGACAGAGAGAGAGACCGACTGAGAGAGACAAAGACAGAGGCAAAAACAGACAGAGATAAAGACACAGAAAGAGAGAGACACAGAGACTGAGACTGAGACAGACAAAGGCAGGGAGAGACAGAGGCAGAGAGAAAGATAAGAGATAGAGGGGTACAGGGTGTTGAGAGATACTGGACAGAATAGAGAAATACGATTGAGTACAGAGAGCTGTATAGACATGGGTGGGCCATAGGGTGAACTCTATCTGGTGTGTGTAGTATAGTGTGTGGTGGGTGTAGTATAGGTGTGTAGTGTAGTGTGTAGTATAGTGTGTGGTGGGTGTAGTATAGGTGTGTAGTGTAGT
>CM059266.1:20012821-20020321 GCA_030347295.1 Setipinna tenuifilis | reverse complement strand
TGCCCTCTGCACTAACTCACTAACTCTCACACACACACACACACACACACACACACACACACACACACACACACACACACACACACAGACTCGAAGATATAAAAAGAAAGTGTGAGAGAGAGAATCAGAGACAAAATGAGACGCAAATCCTCAAGGACATCTGTGCAAATGTCTGCATGGCTGGGAAAAAGAAGGACAATGTGACATTACACACACACACACACACACACATGCACACACATGTGAAAGCAAGTGCCTTAGGCACAAACTGTGCCTCAGACAATCAGTGGTGACCTCCCATAGGGTAAGGGCCCCCCACACCACTCTCTCTTTTCTACCCTACAATATCTATGTCTGTATCTCTCCTCCCTCTTCTCTATCTCTCTCTCTTTCTGTCTCGTTTTTTCCTGTCTTTCTCCTCCTCACCCTCCACCTCTTTTTCTCCTCCCTATCCTTCCCTGCTGCTGCTCTTTTTCTTCCCTCCTCTCCCTCCTTCTCTCTCTCCTCCTCCCTCTCTTATCTCCCCTCCTCCTCTTCTCCCCCCCTTTATCCCTCTCTCTTCTCCTCCTCCTCCCTCTCTCTCATGCTGTCTGCTTACAGCCTGTGCTGCGTTCTCCATTAGGCATGGCTAGGCTAGCTCCACGCTAGCACCACTGTAGAAGAATCAGTAAGTGCCCTCAGAGACGGGCTAATTATTTCCTCCAAGGCCTTATTTAAGCATACCTCCCGCTGGCAGCTCTTATCATTTCCCCGTTATGGCATAAATTACATAATGACCTGAAATAACATCCACATTCATTGGGGGGTGGGGGGTTAAATTAGGAGACAATACAGCCATGTTCACGCGTTATTCATTATCATTATCAGGAAGGGCAAGTCCCTCTGTTTTCATACAGGCTTGTGGAAAAGTACTGGCGTCGGCACACTTTATCGTGAATTAGGCGCCTGTTGTTAAAAGAAAAAGGGATGTTTACTTGCACGTTGCCTAGGCAACGGGTTTATTTTAAGCCTTCGACCCAGGGGAGGGTCAAGCTTCTGTCTGTCAAATAACTCACCCCCACCCCCCCCCACCCCCTGGCAATTGAGACGGCGATAATTGACATGATGGCAAAAGCTTGCCTATTTTTCTGCTGAGGGGGATAAAAGTACCAGGGTGGGCTGCTAGGTGGCTTTCTACACCACACTAACTACAGCAACGATGAGCCACTGCAGAAAAAAGACAACACAAAAAAACTAGGAAACAGGAAACCAGCCAAGACAAACAGGAAGTCATAGATTAAGATAAGGGGGTTAGCAATCTCTTCTGCTTTAAAAGTGCCCAACGTCCATTCTCACTACCCTCATCGTATTCCCCCTTCCCAAATCACTCTGTCCATGAACACTGAGCTAGAAAGTAATTGTTAACTCACCTAATATAATTTCAAATGACATATTCACTCTAATTTGCATGACATGATTTGCCATCATGAGAGGACAAACCCACTAAAAAAGAGTTTCACAATTCAAAACCGAAACTACTCTAAGTGTTTTGTTAAGACAGAGTCTTCAGGGACTGAGACACCTCCACTTAGTGGATGATCTAAAAGTTACTACTACTACTACTACTACTACTACTACTAATAATAATAATAATAATAATAATAATAATAATAATAATTATAATAATAATAAACTGTATTTGTATAGCACAACTCATACAATGTATGATGTACAATGTAGCTCAAAGTGCTTCAACAGTTTGGCAGGAAAACACAAGACAGCATTTGTTGCAGCATGGTAGTGTCGGGAAAGAGGAAGTCTAGAGTAAAAGCTCTGCGGCATCTTTACAGGACTATACGGGACCTCACTGGACTATCACAAAGCTTGTCATGTATTTCTGCTCTCTGTATTTCTGTTTTCTTGTCAATTTCTCAAAATTGTAGAACTTTGAGTTCACACACACACACACACACACACACACACACACACACACACACACACACACACACACACACACACAGGGGCCTGCGGTCTGGTCTCTCAGCACTTCCTGGTTTAGGGGCACATTGAGCGGGAGAGCGCTGAGCTCTGCCCACCTCCTGACGCGTAACCCCGGCGCTGCTTGTGACACAGGCGTTATTCACATGACGGCCAGCACATGCTCTCTCCAGCCTCAGGGGCCTGGGGCCTGTTTGTCACCGTGGGCAGCCAAGCCAAACACACCACTGTGTTTGCCCCAAAAACACACAAGTTACGAGTGTGAGAAGAACCTACGAAACAAAGAGTCTGTTCTTATTTGCTAACTGGTGCCTCCTCACAGAAGACACTGACAACAATGGCTACCTATCTGGGCTGTCTAGGTTCCTTGTGTGTTTGGCTAATGCAGTCTAATGCGACCTTGTTACACAAAAGCATGGGGCACTCGGCCGTTTAATGAAATTAGCCGCTCTGATCGCATCTGAGAGAAAAGCAGGTGAGGCTAAGTGCCCCTGTGTCACCTCTGGATAACATTACACACCAAACAGACAGGGGGCTTAGCTGCGTTAGCACACAGCGCTACACCTACGCTGCTGATAGGGTTACAACAGTCTAGATGCCTGGGAAATAGAGTGCTGAGATAAGGTACTTGGAAAATATATCAGCATTCGCTGACTGCAGGAGAAATGTAATCAAATAAAAATCAAAACAAAACCACCAATGAGCCAGCAGTATGTTTTCATTCAGTGTACATGTAAACAATAACATCTTTCAGATGTTAGTGATGGTCAGATGTTTGTCAGCAGTAAGTGTTCGTGACACAGACACAGCCTCAGCCTCATTTCACCAGTAAAATTCACTCCATTCCTCATGGCTCTGCAATGCCACTAAGGCTTCTAAGGTGTCCTTCAGCCATACCCCATAAAAATGTCCTTGACCTTTTCAGTGAGATGCGACATTAAACCCAGAAATGGCTTCCGGCTAACCATGTCAGGTCTCATTCAGACTTCCCAAATACACCCCTTTAGCCAAATGCGACTTTGCATCCAATTCACATACAAACATGTGTATGTTCCATGTCTACAGGCTAAAACACATCCACTTAGTTGATTGGGGAGGGAGAGACCATTTGGGATTGGCATGTCCTGGGCCTGTTGCCATGGCAACGGGGCCAAAAAGGAGGGGGGAATAAAAAAGGAAATCTATGAATGGCAGAGTGCTTTAGGGCAAGTCTTGTGGAATTCATTGATTAGGTGCACAGCTTTAAGTGGGTTCCTCTGTCAATGACTGCATTGGGCCCAGGTGCATCATGGGATGGATCAATCACTCCTGTTTTCCCGTGGCCTGACAAGGAGGATGATGGGAAGGGACAGCAAAGTAATGAGACGTCTCCTGCGAGTCATGTTAGCGTCAAGAGTCTGACACGCCTACCCTTGTGCTAAACACACAATTTGGATTAATCCTGATGAATGTCAACAGTGTATTTTTTTAGGAAATGCACAGCTTGTAACTCAGTTGAGCAATGGATGACACAACAATACAATACATGAAGAACACAGATGCTGTGGGTGGATTCTTGGAGGCAAACCAAATAAAACCACTGAAGATTTGCACTGCTTTGGCAAATCAATACATGAAGTTACGAATAAAACTACAACACTACGCAGTTGGCACAAGCTGGCAGGTATTGACAGCGTGCTGTCTCTGAGAGTAGGGACTTCAGAGCCCTCAGACCCACTATTCAGTCACCTCACGTTGCCTGTGGTGGGACAGCCAACAATGTTGCGCTCCAACACTCTGCCAGTCAGCTAGACAAACAAATACTTTCTGTGCCTATGCGATACAGAAATATGCAGATGTCCTGAATATACAAAATCGTAGTGTACAATTATCATTTTCAAAGCACGTACCCCTTCATGACATATGGTTTGCTAACATTGGTATGTCTAATCAAGAATACAGTACTGTATATCTAATGAGAACTTGCAAATGGCACTAGCATTTGTCAGCATATGTTTTTAATGGTAGTGAAAACTACATTATCAGTCTAATCATCAAGACTGGGATTGTACTCGGTAATGATTCTTAGGCCCATAGGCTACTGTACCTTTTGACAACAGGGTCACAAGCTGGACAGCTGATCAAAACATGTATTTTGCTCTCTGTCCCCAACTGCCGCTTTGAAATTGGCTCACTCAAATTCACAACATCGTCAACCACCAACCACTAGTGTGGTGTGGTCCAAAGCTTAACTGCTACATGAAAAAAGCTGTTCCTGGTCTTTCTTAACTGCTCCACCTCCTCCCATCTGCTCCATGCTATTCTTCAGCCCCTCCCCTCTGCAGTCACTGCCTCAGCACCTGCAGGAGAGGCCTAGCCATCAATCATCTCAACCGTCTGCCACTTAGGTGTAACCTTGACACCGTCAACACTCTGTGCATGCTACTTCTCTCTCCCTCTCTCTCTCTGTCTCCCTATCAATCTTAATCTGTCTCTCTCTGTCTATCTATCTTTCTATTTTGAAGATGTGAAGGAAAGGTTTGTTTCTCCCTTCATATGCTGAAGAGATGCTATTAGTGACTTGGTTGTAGCATGTCATGATGTAAACCGGTGACAATGATATAACAAATGAGTGTTAAATCTCTCTCTCTCTCTCTCTCTCTCTTCCTCTCTCTCTCTCTCTCTCTCTCTTCCTCCCTCTCTCTCTCTCTCTCTCTTCCTCCCTCTCCTCGCCGCCCCCCACTCTCTCCGCTACCAGCACTGTTCAATCTCTCCATATAACAACACTTCTCCTCCCACGGGCAGTATTGTCATCTCTAGACCTGTTATTACAGCCATCACTCAAAGTCTCCACAGGCCTGGTGGACCAGTAAGGGTGTTACATAAGCCTAGTCATGCTCTCCCCTTTCTCTTTTTTTAACATGGCCTTACGGCATGGAGGCAGTGCCATCTGATGTGATGAAAGTAACCACTGTTCTGTTTTCAACTTTACATTTACACGCTACATTCCACATTACATTACACCCTTTCATTTATGCTAACATTTTATCACTTCAGAGTGTAGATAGTTTCAGTTGTCCAAGGCTGCTGGCACAAAAGGCAGACATATGCCTATATCTTTATTATTATGTGTGTCAAATCAATGACCTGTGTTGATGGTGTGCTGTTATGCCTTGCTTTACTAGTTCAGCTGCAAAAAAAAAAAAACATACGCTGCAAGAAACAGAGCCCATAATAAAACCCTACATGACAAATGACACAATGAAGGATTTTAAAGGTCACTTTGTGTGGTCGGATGAGGCATGTCTTCTGTCTTCTTGTCTTCACTGGGTCTGGTGAGTGGCATGTTGAATTCCTGGAGAAATGGATGATGGCTCAGACACAATGCAGTTTTGCTTTGCTGTTATGACAACCGCTCACTCTGTTGTTCTTTCACATGATGACCAGATGTGGCTTAAGGTCAAGAAGGATTCTTATTGGTTGGACTGAGGCAAAAACTAACAGCACACAGACGTGTGTGTGTGTGTGTGTGTGTGTGCAGAGTCTGCAGACACAGAAATACACAAAACTGTGCACAACACAAAACTGTGAATACAAACACATTAACTCACACACACACACAAACACACACACACACACACACACTTTCTTTGCTATTGTCTCTTTTTATGTGTGTGGCCATGTGCTTGTGTGAAGAGGGAGAGCAGAATGCTGAAAGGAGAAAAGACAGGAGAAAGAAAAATGAGATAGAGAGAGAGAGGGAGAGAGAGAGAGAGAGGGAGGTAGAGAGAGAGACTGAAGAGGTGTTAGAAATGGGAGGAGGGAAGGACAAAGAGATAAAAATAGTGGCGGTCTTTCCCAGCTGCAGCCACAAAATGAGGGGATGGAGCACAGTTGGCACGAGTGGAGGCATAGTAGAGACACAATTTAGCCCCGTTTGTGTGCCACATATAATCACTAGCGCAGAGAGGTGTAGCAGAGAAAAACAACTGGACAGACAGAGACAAACAAAAAGACGGACATACAGGCAGACAGACAAATAGATAGACAGACAGACAAACAGACAGACAGACAGACAGACAGACAGACAGACAGACAGACAGACAGACAGACAGATAGATAGATAGATAGATAGATAGATAGATAGACAGACAGACAGAGACATACAGACAGATGGAGAAAGACAAACAGACAGATGGAGACAGGCAGACAGACAGAAAGATGTGACCTAAAAAGCTGTGGGCGGGGTAATCGATGGGGCTTTTGAGGTGTTTGTATTCGGGGCTCTGGAAGGTGATGAATGGGTCGGACCAGAGCACCATAGCAGAGCAGTGATGCCTCACCAAAGACGCTTCACTGAGAGAAGCATTCAACACAAGCACATGCTGACTGCTGGCTGCAGCATCCAACTTTGTGTTTGTTTATGCATGTGGAGGTTTGTGTGTTTGTGTGTGTGTGTGTGTGTGTGTGTGTGTGTGTGTGTGTGTGTGTGTGTGTGTGTGTGTGTGTGTGTGCGCATGTGTGTTTGCCTATGTGTGTGTGGAGGTTTGTGTGTGTGCATGTGTGTAAACACAGGCACACCTTGCACAATAAAAAGGTTAGGAGTGATAATACTATACAATACAGAAACAGAAATCAACATGCACAAACATAGACACACACACACAGACACACACACACACACACACACACACACACACACACACACACACACACAGTGAAATGTGTGCTGCAGCAAAAACAACACCACTGCAGGAGGGCAGCATCTCCGCCTCCTCGTCTCCTTCTCTGCTCCTTTATGGTGAGAAAAGGAAGACGAGGGAGAAAGAAAAGAGGAGAAAAGAAGGGAGTAAGAGAAATGGAGTGCACCACATGTGGTGGAGAAGGGGGTGGGGGTGGGGACGGGGGGGCTGCCTGGGGAGGCTGGATGCTGCAGTGTGCTCTGCATGGTGCTTGCCACTCTCTCTCTCTTCTTTCCTCCTCTCTCTCTCTTTCTCTTCCTCCACTATTCTTTCTCTTCCTCTCCCTCTCTCTCCCTTTCCCTCCCTCCTCCCTTCCTCTTCCTCCCTCCTCTCTCTATCACTTTCTATCCCTCCCTCTCTCTCCCTATCCCTCCTTCTCTCCTCCACTCCCCCTCTCACTCCTCCTTTTCTCCTTCTCTCTCCATATCCCTCCCTCCCTCCTCCCTCTCTCTCCCCATCCCTCCCTCCTCCTTCCTTCTCTCTTCATCCCTCCTTCCGTGCTGACCTACTGAGGGGTGCTGACGTCAGCTGCCTCCCCCATTGGGGGCTCGCTGTAGCAGCTGGACCAATGGGAACGCAGAGCTGCAGCCCCTCAAAGAGAAGCAAAGGGAAACGCTGCTTGCCTATCCGAGAGGGAGCGGGGTTTGGGGAGAGGAGGGGAGGGGATGGGTGGAGGCTGCCTGCAAGCCTGTGTGTGTGTGCATCAGTGTGTGTGTGTGTGTGTGAGCAGCAAGGTGTTTCTGAGTGTATGTGTGTGTGTGCATGTGTGTTGTTGTGTGAGGGCTGGTGGTACTGTAACACT
>CM059266.1:19902821-20010321 GCA_030347295.1 Setipinna tenuifilis | reverse complement strand
AGCCGGCCGGCCCCAGCACAGCACAGCCCTGATTATATCGCCATGGCAACCAAGAACACGGGCACGGGCCTCCTACACTAACGGCCTATTACCCTCACAGGCCCTTAGGGGTTTCTCGCCTCCTTAAAATAACATTAAATGCTCCTGCTATAATATTTTTAGCCAAACAAGGGGCTGTTCTGTATCTCGTGTAGCAGAGCACCTAGGTTTTTTTTTGTAGAAAGAGAATAATGAGCCATTAACCCACTGCACTTACTAATTGATTTTTATTTACAGTTCAATGAAATCTGTATTATGCAGATGGCTCTATCACTCCTAAAAATTAAGTAATGCTGGACAGTGTGAGTTGTAATTGGAATAGATTATAGTGCACTGTACAGTTATCCAAACCTTACAAAAAGGACTCTTCCAACAAAACTACTGAAATCATGCGTCTCTTACAATGAAATGCACATATCTCCTCTACCTGATTTTCAGTGTCAGTTCCTGAAGCAGACCACTGTTGGGTCTCTTTGGAGATCAGTGATGCTTCAACAGTCAAGATGTGCACCCAGACAGACACCCATATCACAGACAGCTGGTCGCCAATGAGCCTGTTCTCGTGAACTACTGTCCTCCAGGGTGTATGGTTTCTACTGAAGAGTTCTCTTCCAAAGAGTTCTCCAGTGTGAACACACACCAGTAGAGTTCTCCAGTGTGAACACAGACCAGTAGAGTTCTGCAGGGTGATAGTTTTCTTGCCTCTCTCATAATCAGAATCTGAATCAGTTTCATTAACTAAATACAGACATGTAGTAGTATACATTCAATAGACAAATAGAAACATCACATACATCACATACGTACAATAGAGACGGTACATATACATAGGGAATGCGGAGTGCTACTGTGTTGCGCCCTGGCTGTGTCCATCCCTGGGGACAGCAGCAGCAGCAGCAGCAGCCCACCCCAGCGTCAGAGTGCTATTCCTGGCCCCCATAACAAGCTTCACTAATGGGTTTCATTCTACGCTGAATTTAGTCTTGTCACCTTATTGCTCTATTTAAAAAGGTCCAAGTCCAAGAATGTGCACTGGGACTTTGGACTGAGGGCATTTGTATGAATGCAAAACTAAGTTAAAAGGTGTCAGTCTTTGTCCTCAAGCTCCCCTGCAACCCATCCCTGCAAGCATGCCTGAGTTAAGGCAGTGCAGTTACAATTTCCTTAATTAACTACATTAAGTGCATTGAGCTAACCAAGAATGCCACTAACAGAATGCCACTTCAAGTAGGAATGTAGATCACAAAGGAATGACAAAACATGCAGAACAAGAAGGAGAGGGCCAGAATGTAGCAGTAGGGAGGGTGTACGTATGCATGTGTGTGTAAGGAGTGTGTATGTATGTATGTGTGTGTAAGGAGTGTGTATGTATGTATGTGTGTGTAAGGAGTGTGTATGTATGTATGTGTGTGTAAGGAGTGTGTGTGTGTGTGTAAGGAGTGTGCATGTATGTCTATGTACACTGCAAACGCACAGTGTGCAGGTCTGCGTGCATACATGTGCATCTGTGTAAAACAGAATCTCTCAGAGCCCCTCAGAACCCCTGCACTAAGGAAACTGCTGGACACAAGAGAGTCTAGCGGCCCTGTGTAACACGGGGTTATGACTGTGTGGCATGAGGAGTGTGATCTGAGTCCCGCTGCCCGTGAACGCACCGCTGCCCCTGCCACGGTGTCTGTGCCACGCTGCCTCTGCCACGGTGTCTGTGCCACGGTGTCTGTGCCACGGTGTCTGTGCCACGGTGTCTGTGCCACGGTGTCTGTGCCAGGGTCCCTTCAGCTTCCGTTATGAGTCCTCCGGCCACATGGTGCCAGGGTGGTGTGTGACAGACCGCTCTGCTTTCTGTCTCTCTCTCTCATTCTCCCTCTCTCTCCCTCCCTTTCTCTCTCTATGTCCATATCTCTCTCTCTCCCTCTCCATCTCTCTCCCTTTCTTCCCTCCTCTCTCTCTCTCCCTTTCTCTCTCTCTCTCTCTCTTTCTCCTGCTCTCTCTCTTTCCCCCTCTCCCTCTCTCTCATAATGGTGATGAATGAGTGGGCCTAGCGGTCTGTTTCCCTGCAGAGGGGGCAGGTCAAAGGTTCAGGACTCCTGCTCCCGATTCATCTTTGTCCCTCTTCTCCTCTCCTCTCCTCTCCTCTGGCACTCAGTGCTGTTGGCCATTGACTCTGCAGAGGGGTGGCGTCTGCTACTGTAGCAAGCTAGGCTAATTTTCTGGCTGAAACAAGTATGCCATTTAGATGGCTAAGAGCCAGTACTAAGATCAAAAATGCTAACATTTCGCTTTGCATCCCCCTTCCCCTCTTTGGTACCAGCAATTACATGCTGCCATTACCATGACTGAATAGAATATCTACCATAGTTTAAGGGTCATTAAAGCTGACAATGGGTTCTCCATGTTATCTACTGCATGGACCACTGTTAGTAAATGCAACAAGCTGCCAATAAATGCAGACCACACACATGAGAGTGGGCCAGAGTATATAGAGACACCTTGCTTGTGGGAACCAACGCTGCCTGTTTACTCGAGTACAGAAAAAAAACAGCCCATGTGACTGCCACATTGTGGTGTGGGGATTAAAGGAAAAGAAAAGAGTACTTCCTGTTCTCGACGCACTCTCTCTCTCTCCCTCTCTCGCTCTCTCTCTCTCTCGGTTCCCCATAGGCCGCTTTCAGCAATCCCACAATTACACAGGGCCCTGTTTCTCAGTTTCTCACCAGCTGTTGTTTTGGTTTGGATGCCCTCGTCACCACGGGCACAGTGATGGGGAGCAAAGCCACCAAAGTCAAAGCCAACAACAGTCAACGCCGACGACAGTCAAAGCCAACGGCCACGAGAGATTAATGAGACAGAGAGCAGAGGAGAGTGGTGGAGAGAAGAGAGGAGAGGAGAGTGGAGGAGAAGAGAGGAGAGAAGAGGAGAGGAGAGTGCAGGAGAGTGCAGGAGAGGAGAGGAGGGGAAAGGGATGGAGAGGAGGGGAAAGGAGAGGAGAGGATTCAGTGAAGATGGAGGGATATCAGGACAGAATATTACAGGATTCAAGAACGAGAGACGGACAGAGAGGGGGAAGAGGGGAAAGCAGGAAGTTTAAGAGGAGGAGGGGGACGACGATTAGGGAGAAGGAATAAGAGAGAGAGAGGGAAAGAGAAGGAATTAGGGAATGAGAAAAAGAATGTGTTCCTGAGCCTGAGCCAGTGAAAGACAGAAAGGAGGTAGGCAGAGTAACAGAAGCTGTCTTGACGATGTATGTTGTTGCATATCTGTCAGAAGTAATTATGAAAAATGCCTGACAATGACACTATGGCTCATTAAATGTAAGTATGTGTGTGTGTGTATGTCTGTGTGTGTGTGTGTGTGCCTGTGTGTGTGTGTGTGTATGTCTGTGTGTGTGTGTGTGTGTGTGTGTATGTGCATGCATGTGAGTCTGTTTGTGTGTGTGTGCATGTATGTGTGTGTCTGTGCCTGTGTGTGTGTGTGTGTGTGTGTGTGTGTGTGTGTATGTGTGTGTAGGTGGATGCACGCATGCATGTGTGTGTGTCTGTCTGAGTGTGTGTCTGAAGTGTGCACAGACGAGTGTGTGCCTGTGGAAAGTGCATCTGCTTGCCAGGTACTGTGCACAACAACAACAGCAACTGAAATGGCCACAGCCAACATCTTTGGAAGCACTGGGGCCACTTTAAGGATGCAAACAACATTGAAGCAGGTTAAAGAGACAACACAAAACACACAGAAACAGCACCAGGATCACTAAACACTTAGATCTTATTTTACATGACAGGAGCACTTCAGCCACAGCCTTCTCTCCTCTCTCTTCTCTGTTCTCCTCCTACTCCTTCCCTTCTCCCTCTCTCTCTTCTCGTTGGCTGTGGCACTAAAAGACAAAGAGGTCCCTATAAGGGCTTTCTGGCCACGCCGGCATTCCTCCTTGACAACCACAACAAAGACAGACATTTTGGGGCAAGACTGGCCTTGTCCAGAATGGGATTCCTTAAGTGCCACTGTGCGTGCAGAGTGCCAGGGACACTAAAACAGCCCGACAACGACAACAGCTAAGTGCTCAGAAGCGAGCAACACAAACACACCAAACACTAAAAAATATCAGAGCTTGTGTTGCGCTAGTCAAAAACACAGACAAATAACAATAATGGCTTGTGTTGTGCTAGTCAAAAGGTGCTGTAGCTGGCTAGTTGTCAGTGGTTACTGGAACACAGAAACTGGCAGGCTGAATTATGGTCTTGTGAGCTGATCTCCTGGACAGAAACTCTGCTGTTGCTACATCTGTATAAATTCACCGCAACTACTCTGACTGTCAGTGTGCAAAATCACGTGGTCTGTGTTTTTTCTATGTATCTATCTATACTTCCGATCTTTGACAAAAAAATACCATGGTGTGGTGGAAGCTTGCCACACTTCCTGGCTGGTCTGCTTTAGAGGCCTGTGATTGGCCAGATGACGATCAGTCACCACCGCACATGCTAAAGCACTTCTTGCTGCTTGCTGTTTGTTTTTTTTTTTCTAGAGCACTTCCTGTGAGCCTGGTCCTGTTGTAAACACGTTTGCGAAGGAAGAACGCTCTTTCCTCTTCTATGGAGGCCTATTTCACAGTGCTCTCTAATCACTGCTTCACCACCAGGCCAATACAGATAGGAAAAGCTAAACTATATTTTAACACTTTTTAAAGAGTTACATCTGATCAGGAGCCAAACTATTCAGTCAAAACATCTCTTGATTTTGATTATGATTATGCAACTGTTTTACATAACAGATATGTATGTGCTTTTTGCATTTCATCACTACCTCTTTTTAAATCTAGAAACCACAGTGACTGTCTCTGGGCTAACTACTGTATGCTTACTACTACTCAGTGTTTCCATTCTCGTAGTTTTGGCATGAAAATAACACCTGGGCTTTGGTGTGATGAATGCTTTTGCTCGCAGGAAAAATACTTCTGCTTATCACCTGTAGACACTGCAGTCTGCTCAGCGCAGTGTAACTACTGAACAACACACACACACACACACACATACACACACACACACACACACACACGTGTGTTAGCAAGGTTAGCCTAGGAGACATCAGTGTGCAGAAGCCAAAGAGCACTGAAGCAGATGATAAAGCACTTAGCCACCTCAGTGTAACTACTCAACCCCACACACACACACACACACACACACACACACACACACTAACACACACACACACACACACACAAACATTAACACACACACACACACACACGCGCACACACACACACACACACACACCCACACGCACACACACACACACACACACACACACACAAACACTATCACACACACACTAACACACACACACACTAACACACACACACACACACACACACACAATCCAAGACAACCACTTCCACAGTACTGACGCAGACACTGCCCACAGCTTGCCTCGTGACTGCATTTTTACACATTCTGTCTGAATGGTTTCTGACACACACACACACACCTCTTCCCCCTGCCAATACACAGTCACACACACACAAACACACATATCTAATCAAATGACCCATGACTCACTACACGCACACACACACACACACACACACACACACACACACACACACACACTGGCATATATGTATGTGCATGTGAACATGCATGTGATGCTGGTTTCACAACAGTTATGAGGGGTTTGCATCACTGTGATGCGGACAGGTTGTGTGACTTGCGTTTTTTAAAAAAGACACAAAGACACTTCTGCTTTCGCGCGACATCTGAGACCTGTCAAGGGTTTCTGACAGCTACTCTCATTATAAGGACTGCCATCAGTAGCTCTACAGCTCTGAGCAAGTATGGCCGTGCAGTTTGAGTTCTAACTGTAGATGTGAAATATCAGAGGACTTTTATCATTTTTATCACACAGAGTAGAATCTCAATTAGCCTACAGCACAATTACAGCACAGAAGCTATATGTTACACGCCTCACTGAATTCTTCACAGAATAGAAAAAGGCTCACGGAGACTCTAAACAGGGATCTAAAAGTTCTTCCGTGTTTATGTCCATGCATCCGATGAAAAGGTCATCTACAAACACTTAGTAGCAGACGTGTCAATCCCGGGTTTAGAAAGTAAAAACCCTGCCACAGATTTCATTCAACCAGCTCTCTCCAATCATAATAAGCACCCAAGACAGGTAGATCAGCTATTCAATGAAGTCACCTGTGTTAGAAGGAAAATAAACACTTCGCAGAAGAGATCCCATTATCGGCATATCGCCTATAATCAGCAACTTCCCTGCTGTTCTACTTAAAACAATGCTTTATTTGGTGAAAAAGAAATTATCACAGTGAAAACAGATCAATTCAGCTTCCATAAACTTTTGGTCTGAGTAAGTGAATTCACAACGTTTATTTTAAACTGATTTTGCATCCAAATGTTTCTCACCACCAGGCCGATAACAGACTTGCTTACTCTACTGCTCAGCCTGCTGATGGCTTTCAGTACAGGCCAGCTGGATGACCACACAATGATCCCCGACAGGCAGACCAACAACTAATCTAGAAGATGAGCACAAAGCGGAGACACGCAGACCCATCATAAAATAAAAAAACAACACTAGCTTTTGTCCCAGGGGAGATTAAAACAGCCGAACCGAACTGTTTAACTGTGCGTGGCTCTCAGAAAGCACGGAATAAGTGATAAATAAATAATACATTTCAACGAGGCATGACCATGACAGTCTAGAGAACACAACAGGGTGGTGAGAAGAGGGGAGAAGGACGTCGCAAGCAGGAAATCAACAAGTTCATAAAGAGAGGAGATGGGGGGAGGAAAATTACAGGCCAGGCACTTCACAAAGTAATCCATCTTTAGGCTTTTGAAAAAAAAAGGCAGATCTGAGAGGCTGACAAAAAGAAAAAGTCAGAGAGAGGGAGCAAGAGAGACAGAGAGAAAGTGATTCCCATTTGTCATTGTGATCACACAGCACACACAATAAAAGGGAGCAGTGTGTGGCGACAGTGCCATGCTCAGGGCAACTCAATCATGGGGGAGGACGGAGGAAAGTGCTGGTCATTCACACCCCCCACTGACCTGTCGGTGTGGGGAATTGAACCTGTGACCCTTTGGCTGCAAGTCCAACTCCTTAGCCCATGACTGGGGGAATTAAGACAGGTTGAGATGGCGCGTGGTGAGAAGGGGGGATTGAGGTTAGCTGAGTGAGGTTAGCTGAGGGCAGATGAAGAGAGGGTGAGGGGAGGCGGGATTAAGCAAGAGTGAGGTGAGGTGAGGGGGGGTGAGGAGGGGCAAGACTATCATTTTTTGGCAGCTTCAAAAAAGACGGTGCAAACGCGAGTCTGTGTCAGTCGACAGTCACAGAGCAGGATTGCGCGTCATTAGAGAGCAATAACAAGAGCAAGTGGTTGAGATCTGAGATGAAGAGGACGAGATTCTGTGAGGAGAAACAGTAGGAGGAGAAAAAAAGGAGGGAGATAAAAAGAGGGAGGGAGAGGGAACGAGAGGAAGAGAGTGAGAGACGGAGGGGAGAGGGGGAACAGGGACACAGAAATGAGACAAAGCGCTTGATTTCATTCATGGCCCAATCATTGGTTGAGGTTTCCAAGACGGTTTCAATTGATCACTCTCATTATGTCTCTTATTCTTCATGCTGCTGTCTCTTTCTCTCCTTCGCCTGTCTCCTGTATGTCTGTGTCTCTCTCGTCCTCCCCTGTCTTCTGTGTCACTCTCTTTTCCTGGCTGTAATGTGTGAGGGACTGCACTTTATTGGAAAACTGTGTGCCATGAGAGATAACATATAGCTAAATGGTGCAATCACATGGCGATATGTCTAGCAATAAATAATTAATAAAATAAATACCTTAAAAAATATAGACAAAGAAGCTAAGTGCTCTATTGTGTCCGGTGGTAGACCCCAGGCAAAAATCGGAGGTGCTGTAAGAGTACTGTATATATCCTGAAGGATCACGACTGAATAAGCAGGCTGGACTAGCCGGCTGGCTTCAGAGACACTCTCACGGTGTAGCGTGCTGGAGCCGGCTAGCCCAGTCTACTTAAATATACAGCTTTAATGTCTTTCAGCTTTATCCTCACCGCTAGATTTTAGACAGTCAGCATATGCTTGTGCTATGAAGGGCGACATCGAGGGCAGGAAGACCCCTTTCTCATTCGCCAAATGTTTTCATCTGTGGAGCGTGAAAGTATAGCTTATAGACATGTTCCATTTCTTGCAGCTAGGCCATATTTTTTCGATATGTAATATCACAATATTGTGTGATGTAAACATCACAATATTGTATGCTGGGATATTGAGACACATCCGATCTATTGTGCAGCCCTACCTGCTTGTATGCAGACACTCCTCTCCTGTCTGGTGCCTGGCTCAGCGGCCCGGCTTGTTGTTTTCTCACTCAATTTCACAGGATTAATTCGTACATTGTTGTGCTTGTTCCTGGGAGTGTCCATGCTGTTGTCAGCACTCTCTCTCTCTTTCTACAGATACCTCTCTGTTCAGTTCAAATTTTGTTTTTATCTCTCTCTCTCTCTCTCCTTCCTCCTCTCTGTCACTCTCTCCTTCTCTCCCTCCCTGTCCACCTGTCTCTTTACTGATGTTTTTTTCTGCCCCCCCCACGTTGCTTTCGCACACACACACACACACACACACACACACACACACACACACACACACACCTCCACCCCCTTGTGCTCCACGCTCCTCAGACAATCCCACCCTGACTGGGCTCCTCACCTCTCCCTTCCTGTCAGCTGAAGTTCACGAGTCTGTGTTTGTGTGTGCGAGTGTGTGTGTGTGTGAGAGAGAGAGAGAGAGAGAGTGTGTGTGTGTGTGCCAGCGAGGGTGGGGTAGTGGTAGCTGAGAATGCGGGAAAGGTGTGTCCGTGTGTGTGTGTGTATGTCTGTGTGAATGTGTGTGTGTCTGTGTGTTTGGGGGGCGGTAAACGTGTGACTGAGGTTGTCAAGGGGAAAGGATGTGAAGGGAAAGGCAGCCGTGTTACACCCACCAGCAAACACAAAGAGAAATCACAGAGCTGAATATCACAGCTCACACACACAGACACACACACACACACACAATCCACCCCCCACCCCCACCACCACCACCACCATCACACACACACAAGGTGAACAATTACAATGAACAGAACATGGGGTTCTGGTAGGTCTGGATGGATTTTGGGGCCACCCCACCCCCACTCCAGACACAACACCTGTCTCCCAGGCACTAGACACAGCTCTCTCTGGATTATAACATCGATAACAGACTGCCCTCTGGGGCTGCTGCTGCTGCTGTTGTCTGCTGAGCTACTTTTTTTTTAAAGTAAAAAAAAAAATCCTGTGGTAAATTTGGCAACATGGACACCATTGCATCACATTGCAAGCAACAAGAGTGAAGTAAGTCAGAGAGCTTGTGCTAAACTCTCCACAAAGCCAAGCTGGCAATGGGGCCAGTGGCTTATCCTTATTTTACTTTTATCCTTTTAAGGATTTACACGTATTGTATCTTTTATGCTTTTACGTATTGTTCTTTACTTTTATTAAATACATCTTTTATTACCTTACACTGATTTACACTTACTTTACCTTTGATGGTTTTACATATTGTTCTATACTTTAATTAAATATGTCTTGTATTTACCTGATACTTACTTTATACTTATTTTATCTGTCATGCTTTTACATATTGTTCTTTGCTTTTATTAAATATGTCTTTTATTAACTTTGTATTTACTTTACACTTATTTATCTTTTAAGCTTTTACATATTGTTCTTTGCTTTTATTTTTGTTAAGCACATTGGACTGCCTTTGTGTATGAAATGCGCTATACAAATACTTGCCCTGCATGCCGTGACAGTAAGTCACAGCTGCCCAACTCCCAGAGGAACACGCCTGTCTACTGACCTCCAGACACGAGTCTGGTACCCTGCCCACATCGCAGTAAACGGCCCAAAAAGGGTGAACGGAAATGACTTCCAGTTTGTTTCACCGCTACTACTCAGTACTGAGAGTACTGTTGCTAATGTTCCTGACTGCACAGGACTAGACAGGCCATGGGACATCCCTTTTAGTTTTCTAGTGACAAACTGCTCAGTTAGGAGGTCAAACACATCTAGCCATCAAATGCTGGATTATCCCTTTGCCAAACAGAGAAGTGTTAGGGATACTTTATGGAGGGTGATTCAAGAAATCTCCACCAACCAAACAAACATCTCAAACATCAGCTGCAGAAATAGAGACTGCATTAATACATCTAAATACATGATGAAAATAAAATAACAAGTAGCATGACAAGCTGCAGCAGAAAAACAGTACAGAAATTAGCAAAAAAAAAATTTTTAACAGACTGCAGTGCAAAGCAAAAGTGGAGCAAGAGTGGAAACATAAAGAGGGTTGGGGTAAGGGTGTGGGCAGCGAACAGGAAAGCGTAAAATGCGATAGAAGCGAGAGCGAGCCAAGAGTGCTCATTGGGCGGAGCAGAGGAGGAGCGCGAGCAGTGGGGCGCCCTCACTTCCTGTTCGCTGCCACAGGCTATTTCCGGCACCTTTAGCCTCGTTCCTACACACACACACACACACACACACACACATCTCCTACCCGTCCCGCCCCCATCCACCCACTTCGGGAGAGGATTAAAGCAAGGGTGCTCAAGTTGGGGCCCGCGGGCCAAAGTTGCCCCGCAACCGATTATTTTTGGCCCCCCACGCTCAAATTATAAGGTGTATTTAATTTATTGTATTGCTGCATGAATGTTTAATGTTGCCCCCCCCCCCCCCTCCATCTACTGTTGTCCTTTTACTGAGATGTAATGTAAAGGGAATACACTGACCAGAAAGCAGGACAGGCACTAAAGCCCCAAAGGTCTAACCCAAACAACAGCCAGATAAGGCAACTGAGCCAAAAAATCCAGGGCCCAGTTCTGCCCTACAAAGCCAAAAGGCAGTAACTACATATTTTGTCAAAACTGAGTTTAGACTGGAAATAGACTTTGTAACACCTCTTTTGTCTTGTGACCAAATCTCTTGCTTCTTTTAATTAAGAAAGTACATAAAAGCTTTAACACTATAATACTTATACCAACAGTACGTGTGGTTCCTGAACTATCTCTTTAAAGTCTTCTTTGCTGTATAGATCTTAGCTATACCGAAAGAAGTTGATCTGGGTTTTTTTTGGCTTCAATTGTTGTCATTTGTGTAGCTTTGAGCATACATGAAAGTTGGCGTGCTGGCACATGTGATCATGGCCTAATATCATAAAACAATCACTGCTAAAATTGGAGTTCAAACCTGTTCCAACCTCCAGCTTTGGCTAATGGAGGATTTCCCCAATACACCACCTGCCCAAGACCCACCTGGTCCTGGTCCACGGGCCAAACACGCTTGACAGACGGCAGTAACTAACCTGTGCTTCACAGGTCTCTAAGGTTACGACGAACGGCCTGCTCTGCTGTCTGTCCAACTGCAGCATTAGCGGTGCTCGGTGACAGCAGACTGCTTATGCACAGCGGGGCTTAAAAGCCTCCACGAGCTTAACATCGGAGACGTAAAAACACCAGAGAGCCTCATTGCCGCATAATGACAACTTGGAGGCAGCGATCGTGTGCAATGAGTGTGACATAAGTAAAGACTGTGCCCTCTCGGCGTGTCAAATATCAGGGGAAACAAATCTGGTCCTCCTATGGCGGAGATCGAAACCAGATCTGCTGTGAAGTCAACCCTCCCAGCCAGCCACGTGTGAGTCCTCTTGGCTGGTCCTCGAGCCTTCTCTGATATCCGTGACAGATTTGCACCACATAAGGGGAACTGCACAGCAAACAGCAGGGATGGAAATGCGCCAAGACAAAATACTGCTATTAGTTTCCAGTTGACTGAACCATAATGAAAACAAATGCGACAGGGGCCTAAACAGCATACGAAACGGGCCTGACCGGAAATAACACTCAACATGGCAACTCTTGACTCGGGTCATCACGTCTGTCTTAAAACCTCCTTCTCCTGAGAAACTTAACAAAATTTCCATTCATCAACTAGCTGCCCGCCCTCTGACAACTCAACCCCTTTCAACCCCTTCAGCTCTCCAAAGAGCTCCAGCATGGCACTACAATCAGTACGCAGTCCCAGGGGGGGTTGGTGAGGGTGGAGTTTGGGACAGGGGGGTGGGAGGCTGTAGGGAAAGGCATTGTCGAGGGCCTCACAATTGAAGTCAGCCATCAACATGCCTCTCACGAGCACAGATTTGACAGTTGCCCTGATTGGATAAAGCTCTTGTGCTAATCCAATTACCACGGTCGCTCCTTGATGGCTCTGTGAGGCCGGCAACTGCAGCACACACCAGCAGCTCACGCTGAGAGGAGGGGCACAGGAACGAATGAACGAGCCTCTGACCGGCTCATCAAGTGAAAGTGGTGGGAAGGGAATCCACCCCCCCACCCCACCCCCCTCCCGGTGGTGGGGGTTCTGGGGGGGAACTAGTGGGTACCTGGGAAAGGAGAGGGTGGGGTGGGGTGGGGGGGGGGAATGTGGCTGTATTGTCAGCACAGGGCTTGTTGGTTGGCCAGCACACACAGTTCGGTTTTAGTGTGGCCACATGCTATGATATCACCGGTGATGGAAGGGCCCACTGTGTGATGTACAACACTGGCAGGTAGCATAAGTGTCAAGTGTGTTTATCTCTTGTTTCCATGGCCCTTTTGAAATGAAGATAAAAACACTGCATAATGTGCCTTTAATTAATTTAATTAAGTGCTTGCATTACATGTAATATGAGACGTCTGGGGTTATGCTGACGATTAGTTCTACTATAATGAGTAGTGCTGTGTGACTGTGATAAGTTTCCTAAGCACATAAATTTTATTGAAAAAAATAAAATTATAATAGACGGTAGATGTGATCTTTATGCCTGTGAAATCTTTAAAAACGTCCAGGTAGCTCTCTCACCAGGGATGGAAACTGGCACCAGCCAACAGCCGAATGCTGGTAAAACATGAAAGTGGCTGGTAGCTGTGAAGTGGCTGGTGAATTTCACCCATTTGTCAGTGGCTGGTAAAGGTTCACATTTTTTAAAGTCAACGTTCACCCCTGTCTTTTACCCGCAAGAGAAAGTCTGGCTGCCAAACACTCTGGCACAAACACTCCTCTCCTCCACTCCTTCTGCCCTCCCTTTAGCCTAACCCCCACATGATGACTAACGCCTCCCCCCCGACAGTGAGCTGAGAAAAGCCGTTTTATTTTCTGCTCCAGTGACACACACGTCATATTTATGTGACAGACATGACAACATGACAGCCCATACGCCACCATGCACTGCCAGGGCTTTTTAGAGACACCATGGCTGACAATTGAGGAGTCCATTGGCAAATGGCCATAGTCACAAAGTCAACATTTTCAAGTTACTCACCCCCATCAGTAGTGGCATTACAGTAAACACCAGCTTTTTCAAAAGTAATCCTGTCAATAAACGAGCGATTTTAAAATAGCATTTACTTTAAAATCAAAAAAAAAATCAAACTTATTAATGACCTTTTCTTAAGTTCTGCATTTTGTGACCATGCCTGTTTTTCAGGTGGACTCCTTAATTAAGATTACCCTCTATGCTTGTTTTGGTAATAGAGCTAGCCATTAACAAAATGGAGGATGGTACTAGCTGGAGGTCCCGAAGCCAGTGCTGTCTGACACGATAACTGGATCAATTCACTGTGTAATTACTAAAATGTCAGGGTGTAGTAGGTGTAGAAAAATACAGTCCAAATCAGTTAAGCTCAGCTACCAGCAAGTGGCAATTATGTTTAGATGCCATCAAAATACCAAGGAGAAGTGTGCAATGCTCAAATCATGCCAGAGTATCACAGATTGAAACAGATATCAAGATGTGGTTGTGCAGGTTTTTTTCACCTACTGCATGTAAGTGTATGTGAGTGTGTATACTGAGGACCACAAACATCTTCAGAGAAGGTTCATCAGTAGCATAAAAGGCCCAAACACACACATCTAATTCACATTATTACACACACACACACACACACACACACACATTCCTATCCCTCCCTTCCCTATATTATGTCACTTAATCTAACACACACTCCTATATTCTGTCACCTAATCTAACACACACACACACAAACATTCTCTATTTCCCAAATTTACACACCTACACATACACGCCTACACACACACACACACACACACCAACACTACTCCCATCTCTTGGTCTCCCACTCTTCTGTGCAGTGAGATGTGGGTCTCGTCATCTATCACTGTCGAGCTTCCCTGGGTGCTCCAGGAATAGCCCCAGCCTCACAGAGGGAAGGTACCGGGTCAGTCCAAGCATCCCCTGACAACACTTCCCCTCACTAAGACAACAGAAATAGCAAAATAAGACGTGCATGCATGCACAGTCAGAAGGGAGGAACCACACCGATCTGAGTACAGTGGGAGTACACACAGATCATTAACATTAACACTGTTCTGCACTGTACTGAATTGCACTGCACTGCACTGTACTGTACTGCAATATATTATCAGAAACCTGAATCACTTCAAGAAAGATAGACTGGGACATTGTCTCCATTGTCACTGTGTAGCTATGAATATGCTCTGCATGCTGTTGTTGCAGTGCGGCTGTTGTTTGGACAATGCCACTTCCATAGACTTGTATTATGCTGCAAGAGCCACAGATGTGTGTTGTGAAAGAGAGAGACTGAGCAGAAATAAAACTGGAGATAGAGACAAAGAGAGACAGAGAGAGGGGGGAGAGAGGCAGATAGAGAGAGAGAGAGAGAGAGAGGGAGGGAAAGACAGGGAGAGACAGAGAGAAAGAGGGAGAAAGGCAGACAGAGAGAGGGAGAGACAGAGAAAAGAGGAGGGAGGAAAAGAGGAAGAGAAAGAGAGAGGGAGAGAGAGAGAGAGAGGGGCGGCCCAGCTCTTGCACAATCACTTAAGTCATCCAGTGCCTCTCATTTGTTCCACTGGCAAACCCCCGAGCAGCCTCTCTCTGCTTTTAGAACGAGGGATCGTATTATTATGCCAACAGGCCATCTAGCCAGCATTTTCCATCGTGAAACCTCATTTAATGAGAGAACAGGAACGTACCGGCACCACTAGTCTGAAATTCATTATGTATAAGTGACAAGGACCAATTCCCCTGTTGAGCATGGTATGGTATGGTATGGTATGGCCATTACTAACTTTATTAAAATAATGGATGTGTTCTTAAGATGACGTTGTTTTGGTTGGCAAGGGATTAAGGGAAAACACCAAGGGTAGAAAATTAACCAAGGTCCACACCTGGGCCTTTCTAACACAGCTTTTCTTCTCCATGGGGACCATCTCTGACTTCCATGGGAGTGGAAGGAGTATAATCCATCATTTATTCACCTGGAGACTACAGTCACAGACTATACAACTGCTCTTTCATTTAGTGCTCAGTGCTATGCTAGGTACTTAAAACCGTACAAATATAATCAGCGATACCTCTTAGGGCACTCTGTTCTGCCACAAAAATTAAATCCCTACATTGACAGGCTACTCTCTTGCGTGTCATGACAGGAAAAGGCCTCGAGGTAACCAAGTATTTGACACCAAAACAGCCTATGCTAACCCCCGGAAATGTAGCAGCTATTCTGTAGACCTTAAAAAATATAGTCCCACATATAAAGCGGCTGGTATAGACAGAATAGACTGTAACTGTACTCCACACTGTCAAACGGCTGATAGTTACCTGACATGCTGAGCACTCTCAGGAGTGTGGGTGGAGGACAGAGTCTCTAGGAGAGCTTTAGCACCACCAATTTACACTGTATAGTATACCTCTACTTCCTCTCTACGTATGTTTATTTTTAAACAGACAAGACAGGTGTGAGCTAGACAGCCTCAATGCTCCATCTATCTCTCTCTCTCTCTCTCCTGTTCTATCTCTTGAAGACCAGTGGTCTAGCCTGATAGAAATGGGGCGAAAGCAAAACTATTGTTAAACATTCTGGCGCCTTATGAAGTATCCAATCAACATCCCCATATGGTATAAATATGTGTTGCATATTGAGAAAAAAATACAATGTTTCCAAACTTGTTTATCGTATTTATAACGATACTTTTCCATATTTTGGCAATGAGTGATGTCAGCATAGCTGCTCAGGATTCAGTTGAGTCATGGGGAGGGAATCTTTGTCAGCAGGTGCCATTAAATATCTGACTAATACACAGGACAAAAAGTGGGAAAGCTTTATTTTTAGACTGTTTCACGCTGACAGTGTCCAAGGGCAAATGAGGCCGGGCCACGATGACGCATATGGCCTGACCCATGTACCGCATGCAGATGTAGCATTTGATCTTTCTCCATCCACGTTTGTTGGAAGGTTAAGTGGCTTTTTATGTTTTTTTTATATTCATATCCTGCATAAAAAATGTTAATATGAATCTTGTGCATGGTTAATGATGTGGACCTGATTCATTCTGACTCTATTTGATAAAGTTCAGCGATGATGTGAAAAAGTGCATAATTATTCGATAATGTCTGCCATCACAGTCTGTCGTCCATAATAACTGAAAACTGGTTGATGCAATGCACTGAGTGCCTTTGTGCTGATGCAGCAGATCGCTCGTCTCAAGGTGGTCATATGGAAATCCAGGTGCTACTGCTATAACATGGCCACAAGCGTGTTGTTGCCGCTCTGAATAAGGCAAGAGTAGGGCAATAGGATCAGAGGTTCATCTATGCAAATATTGGTAAACAGAGCCTTCGTCCCTTCAGGCTACGTTCTAAATGTCATATTTATAAAACCAGCCTCCTGCTGACATTTGTCTCTTTTTGGATGAAGAAGCGAGGCTCCATTTTCTGTTTTAGAGCCGAACAGTTAGTCATTAGCTAAGGGTCACCGAATAGGCGCGGTGTGTCCAGATTCATGCTCTACTTAATAGCCAGGAAGCTTACACTGATACCAAGACTTACTTCTGCGTGGTGCTCAGACATTTGACGAGCCTTGCTAAAGGGGTGCTGGCCCTTTAAAACATTTTTAGGTGAATGGAGGGAAATGCAGCCGATAGTGATCACAAGCAGCAGCAGCCATGCAGAGAGAAGGCACTGCTTTGTCAAGATAAGTGCCCTCCTCAACCCCAAATAGGGAATTCAAACACCAGACACACACACAAATACACCTGCACACCCACTCACACACACACACACACACACACACAATGCAAACATACATATCCTGCATGTCTGCAACACATAGATCTCATGTACACACTCACATCTAATGGCACGAGTGCTCCTTCAGTGGGCGTGTGGCCTTAAGGAGAGAGGGATTGTCCTCACCCCCTGCTGTGAGGCCGGCCTGTGCCGCGCTGCTCTGCTCCAGGACAAATACAGGCTAAGTGCTAAGCAAAGCATCCTGGGAAAGTGAGAGCCATCGCCTTCTATTTTTAAGCTCAGGTACGGCGCTAATCTGGTTAAGTCAGACCGCTAGGGAAAAAAGCAGTTGCTAAACCGAGACAGGCAGTGCTTCTGAGAGCCCAATGCTTCAGTTCCTACGACTCAATCAAGCGACATGATTACTGTGCAATTTAGACATTTGCAGTCAGCTCGAGTCGTGACCCTGGCTGTAAATCCCGTCTATACGTCTCCTCCTAAATTTGGTCGCTGAATACCACGCTGTTACAGTGTCTGGAGTTATGAGCGTTTTTGTTCCTGCTGACAACTTTAATGAAAGGGGACCCTGTTCGATATCTCTGAAATAAGCAGCACTTGCTGACCTCAGTTACGGCCCATGCCATTATAGTTAAATCATAAGCCTGCAGCAGGAGCGACTGAGGGAGTGAGGGAGCGAGTGAGCAAACGAGTGAGCGAGCGGGTCGCGGCTGAAAGGAGGCAGTGTTTTAGGCCGCCCACGAGCCAGAGACCGCTCAAGATGCCTGAATCACACACACACAAATAGCTGCCCAAATGGAGTGAATATCGCCTCTCTCTCTCTTTCTTGCTCTCTTTTTCTCTCTCTCTCTCTCTCTTGCAAACCAAGAGTGTTTATGGCTCTGCAGTGGAGACATCTGCCACTTCAGTCTGCTGGTGACATTATGGTCCAAATCTGTGTGTCTGACGTTTATTGTTTTGTTGTTGTTTACATCCAGACAAAATGCTACAGGAGATTTACAGTAAATGCACTCCTCTGCAATACCTACCTACTAATTTGGAACCACAAGCCATATCCTGAACATTTCAGAAAGTTCCTCCTCCTTTGGGTAGTGGAAAACGAGCCTGGCAAACCAGCCCCTCATACTACACTTCATTTCATACAGAGGGTCTGGCTGTGCTGTACTGAGAAACGTTTTCTTGCTGGAGGTGTAGATGTGACATGTGCAATTAGCCTGGCTATAAGCCTGCCTACGCACTACAATTCAAATGTAGCACACTCAAAGCCACTCTGTTCATCCATTGGTTAGGCAAGATTTTGCCTGAGACAGCCATGTCAATGGAACCTCAGCCAGACCCTCTGTACAAAATGAAATAAAGTAGGAGGTGCTGGTTTACCAGGCTAGTGGAAAACAAGAAAAAAAACACTAAAGCAATTGTAAACATTCTTTATTCTTCATCTAAGGCAATGGATGCAGGCAATTTTTTAATGGACAATCACAGACCCTTATAAGGTGGCTACCATATCTTCAGCTGTGGGCCTTTTAAGCACTACTGAATCAGTAGGAAACAGACGTCCTTACTTTTATGGAATAAAAGAACTTCTTTGGACTTTTAAGGGAACATTAAGTTGATTTGTGCACACCATCCGGCACACTGTTCTGGCTACACTTCAGGCTACTGTGTTCCACTGTGGACTCTGACTGTGGAAATTAATGTTATGGGAATCCAAGTAAACATTTAAAGGGCTTTGTGACGTCAGTGAAGATGAAAAGGAATGTAAGTACACTTTAACGAACCTCGGGGACTTTTGTGTTTGCGGAGGGGGACAATGACAGCTCGTCCTCTGGTGCTTGGCTGAGTAGCCCCAGGAGGTCGCACCAAGTCCCTTCTCCAAAAAGTAGTGAACCAATCACACAGAACAGACTAGGCTACTTACAGCACCCCGTGGTGGACCAGATGTCTGGATACTGCCCATGTCACATGTTAGCACAAGCTGTCCCCATCTCCTCCTCCTCTCTTTCTCTCTCTCTACCCTCTCTCTCTTTCTTTCTCTTTCTGCCTCTCTTTCTTTCTCTCTATCTCTCTTTCTTTCTCTGCGTCTCTCTCTCTCCCTCTCTCTTTCTCTCTCAATTGCTTGCTTTCTTTCTCTCTGCCTCTCTTTCTTTATTTTAGTCTGAGGGATTTTGGAGAGGAGAGACTACCCTCGAGAAGACTACTAAATCATTACCCCAGTTACCATCTACTTCTTCCTTCTTAACATGGATAAATTCCAGATTTGTTTTTGCAATGCTTCTAAACTACTACTTGGTTGTCCAAATAACTAACATGATTACAAAAGGTCATTTTATTCTCTTTTAATCTCTGATTACAGTGCTCAGGTAAAGAACAATCAAAGGTAGGATTTAGTATAAACAAATTGGTAACAATTTATTTGAAGGTGCCTACATACGGGTGGTATGAGCCCTTCATAAACATGACATAACACATGTCATGAACATTACTGAGCATTACAGACTTAATTTAGGCTTATGATTGTTGTCATTAACTGTGAATTTTTTCACAGTTTTTGCAATGTCTGCATCCCAAACAATATCAACTTTACTTTACACAAACCGAATGACACTTAATAACAAAGTAATAAACACGAATGAAATGTCATTAATGTTCATGATATGTGTCATGTCATGTTTATAACATACTCATGTCTTTATGTATACACCTTCAGATAAAGTGTTACCAACATATACTTGCTGCATATCTACATAGTGCTTGCATTAGTCCTCATAGACATTTATAGTTGACTACAGGCACGTGAGCACTCTGACCAACACATTTTTGCACGTTTCCATTCTTAGGTTTTCACTTCCAGTCGCTCTTTTCTCCAGACTTTCTCCTGACACCAAACCGCGAACCAACCAACCAACACGCAGGACCCACCCTGTTCACCCTCAGTGCTCTGCACCCCCCGCCCCTGCCACCCCAAAACCCCCTGCCACGCATGCCACTGTTGCAGAGCTTCCTTCCTTTCGGTGGATGAGAGGGGCCACCCAGGCCTGTCTAAGATCAGGAAGCACTTAATAACAGGGTCATGCACAAGCTCACACAGAGGGCACTCACACACACACACACATACACACACACACACACACACACACACACACACACACACACACGTACACACACACACATACTGTGCAGTAAGGCACAACACAGCTGACCACAGTAAAATAGCATAAGCAGGTTTATAAACAACATTCTCATTTAGACATAATCTTAGACAAAGACTTTCCCCCCTCAAATGTACAGACACACTTTAGCCACCCACCCACACACACATACACACACACATACACACACAAAAAAAAGATCCTTTGGCATCTACAGTAGAGTACAGTGGGCCTCTCATTGGCCGGGGGCAGGTTTTCTCAGGAGAAGACACTGTAATCTCCTGACTGTTTACAGATCACAGATAAATCAGACAGATCAGACAGACAAGCAGGGTACAGGAATCTGGGACCAAGTAATGGGTGGGGGAGAAGGAGGAAGAGATTGAGGGAGAGAGATTGAGAGAGAGAGAGAGGATATAGGGAGACAGGGATAAGGGGGGAAGAGAATGAGAGCCTGAATGCTGGTGGGGGGATAGAGTAAAGCAGATTAGATAGATAAGAGCAGGGGACTGGAGCAGCCAGCCAGAGACTGGCTGGCAGGCAGGCAGGCCAGTACTTCATGGTAACGAGTGGAACAATGATGATGTCACAAAGCTTAAACATGGTGCGTCAACCCAGGCGACGTTACCATGCCAACAGTCTGAGCCAGGAGTGAGCCAGCCACCATCCCTTTGCTGACCTCAGTGCACTGCATACACTAAACCAGAACCAAACTAGAATCCACATCTAGCATCTGCATTCAAAACCTTTGTGCTGGCAGCCAAGGAAGACAGCTTGGATTACTAAATGATTACAGCCCTATAAATTTAAATAAATAACCGTGTAATGACAATAAATAGGAAGGCTGAGTCATAATTGGTATTACAGAGACAGCATTTTAAACTTGCCGCATGATAAAACCAGGAACATAAGCAACACCAAAAGCTATCCATTTTTGTTAACTGACTACTCCTGACACTAAAGATCCACTGAAGCTGCAAACACGTACACATACTAGGTGCCTTGGCTGGGGAACTGAGATGGATGAGTCCTCTGTTTTACTGGCGTAGCCACTATTGATTTTAGCACCTGGGCCAAATTCAAACAACCCACTTTCTCTTCCCACTCCAGCAGATTGCCCTCGCAGAGCAATCGCTGCTGTCCAAGTGAGGGATCTATGTGTGTGCAGTACACACATGGGCTACTGTTATGTTAGCCTTGGCTAAACACCTTGCCAATCATTAGCAACTTTATGCAACTACACATGTAGCCTTTCATACGGACCGTGGAGAACTGAGACCATAAATACCACAGACAGCTGCAAATTTGTGTCCAGTGAGTGCTCACAAAGTTTTTGTATTGATATTCATTGACTAATGCTGACAAATGCCTTGTTAGAAATACACATGTGGAATATTTTTTATCTAAATGGCAACATTTTTATGAGTGTTCGGTGTAACTAAGTTGTTTCTGTGCACACTACATAAAACTCTGCCCTAAACAGGCATCAGCCCAGAGGCTGAAGCACCAGAGAGGTTCTGTTGACAAAAGCGGCAAGGCAAGACAGGGACGTATGTCTGTCTGTATCTCTCTCTCCCAGCCTTGTCAGAGAGAGAGAGAGATGTGATCCTTATCTCTGAGCGCGGCACTCCAAAAGGTCTGAACCAGTCGGACCAGATGGAGACGTTGTAAGGAATGCTGCCCACGGACGGCACTGCGCTGACACACACAACAAGTAGGGGCACGGACCTTAGGCTACAGACGCTAATCAAAAGTCACATTCTCACACATGAGCTGGGCTAGGTAGACACAACCGCAACATGCGGAGGCGTCAAAAGAGGATCTCCTTTCAACTGGCTCTTGACTGTATTTCTCAAAGCATTTTTGTACAGCCATTATGGTAACTTAAAAGAGGGTGTTCAAAATAAGTCTCTCTGTTAATGATGGCTGCTGTTCAACACAGTTGCTGGGACTGAACCCCTGGTGGTGTCTTTTTTTTCTCTTTTGTTTGGGGACAACAATGGCAAACACCTGTAAAATAGTCATGATAATGCTTCCATTAGTGAGTGTTTTGGTTAAAGGGCAGGAACACAGTCTACGTACATCTTGTGATAAGCACTCATGTCAAAAGCACAAGGCCAGAATAACATCCTTGCTAGCAGATGGCTGTCTGGGCCACTCACTTCCATGTGCTCTGCGACCATCAATAAACCAGGCAACCCATATTTCCTAAAGCATTCCCAAAACAGAAGCCACAAAGACATCACAAGGTGAAGCTAAGTAATCACGCAGGATGGGTCTTTAGGCTACTCTCTCTGTGTAGTCAAATTCTTTCTCTGCCTGGCACCAATTTGACCAAAATGACAACTATGTAATAATTTTTAAATGTAACAAGGTGTAGGTAAATATAACAAGGTAGGTAAATGCAACAAACTGAAGGTAATTTATCACTTAGGATTTGTCCTTACTACCTCTGTGTTCTCAAGTTTCCTGAATCTATACAGGAAATCTATACTCTCATCTATACAGGAATCTATACTCTAATGTGGCCTACATGTAACAATTTTCATACCCAAGCAGCACAGATACTAATGAACAGTGATGAGCAACCTGGATTCAGAAGCTACAATCTAGTACCACATATTCCAAATTAGCCTACCTGGTTTTACCTGTGCACTTAATACAGGTGATGCCAAACACTAATTCCTCAACCTGGCTGAAGAATTGTGCTAATCAGAATTAGCTGATTTAGTGAATGGCTGGAACAAATATGTGGTACTGGATTGTAACTTCTGTAGCCGCATTCTACATCCCTGCTAATAACAAAGTTACCGTATATCTGTTCCATTAGCATAAGCTGTATTGGATAATAGCATCTGCTTAATGCCTTAATGTAAATCTCTGGCTCTGTCCACTTCTTGTCCTGACTGCACTATCCAGCCACAGTGACGACAGACAGGATGCTTGTCTGTCTCACACACCCCTTTTTCACTCACAATGCAGCTTCTCATCGGAATTCCTTTTTCTTTCTTCTCCTCTTCACGATTAAAATTCATTTAAATTCATGCACATTATTTTCCCTGATTCTCCCTCAAGCTGAACACAGACTCCATTCATGGGCCTCCGAAAGGGTGGAGGAGCGGAGAGGAGAGGAGAGGAGCGGAGTGGCCACACCAACGGCAGCAGCGGCCGCCAGGCCAGGGCAGGCCAGGCCAGGGCAGCACAGCGTCACTGAAAAGCCTCAAAGACTTCCGAGGACCTCGGAGCAGACACCCCAGAGACTCAGACACAATGCCGGCACTTGTCTCGCCTCCTGCTCCGTCTTTCATCTCTCCGCCCTCTCCTAGCTATCTTTTTTGGACGCTAACGAGTAATCGCTGGTCACACTCTTTTCATTGTTTCTTCTTTCTGTTTTCTGTTGCATTCATAGCTCATGGATGGGGTGAGTGGTGCATGTGTGCTGTGCTGGGATGTGCAGCAGGCGTCACGCATCACAGCTGTACAGCACTCACGAAAAGAGGATGAAATAGGACAGCAAGTCTGCCGTGTAAGAGACCTTAAGGGGCAAAAGTCTGTGCCTTTAATTTTGGGGCGAAAATCAGTTATTGTCATTTTTTGGAACAACAAACATCAGTTTTATCACAAGGCCTTATCATTATCTTGAGTAAGTTTTCTTGTTTTTGGGGAAAAATAACATGTTCTCTTTAGCCGTAATGCTGGAAAAACATGCAAGTAGTTTCTCTGTTTCCACAGTCTGGGGTGTAAAGCTTTTGCATTTGTAGGGATGGCAGAACTGTTTCAGTGCAATCCGCATGAATGTAACTAAGCTGGAACAGTGCTGGGCCTGATGTGGCTCGGGGTTCATGTTAGATACAGCAAACATCTGGTGGATTACCCTGACATGTCATCGACAATCAAGGGCCAGCGTTTGAAACGCATAACCCCATCTTCAGAAGTATGCATATAACACATGATGGTGCTATTAGCAGAACAATGCTACACTTCAACAGAGTAAAAAAATAATGCTGGGGGGTCATTTCAAATGAGGTACCAAAAACCCACAAACCCATCACTCTGTGAGCTGTTGGGGAAAAAAGTGCAGCACTGCTAACTCTCATCATCTTCAACTGTTTTAATCTCTGCCCAAGATCTGCTGAAGTGAGTTAGTCACAGGTGGAATGGCTAAGATTACATAAGTAACTGGAACCTACTGTGGGCAGTTTAAAAAAAAACAAAGAAGGAAAGAAATCAAAGAACATTTTTTCAGACCTCTTACTCAACAGCTTTATGGTCATCAAACTGCTGCCAAGGCAGAAACACTCACTGGAGGAAAGGAAACTGCTTCTCAGGGACAGCGAAATCATGACGTGTCACAGCAAGTTTCACAAGCCACTGCATCACAGCGGCGGCTGTACACCGCTAGGTCAGAAAGCCACTGGTCTTCAGAGTGGACCTCTGACAGCATGGCTGGAGTTATAAACAACAGGGACTGGTTGGGGTTGGCGAGATCACAGCGACATGGCTGACACCTTAGAATGGCCCACACAAGTCACTGCTTATGATACAGTTACCTTTTTTATTTAAAGTGTGCCTCATGCATTCCTTGCTGGATGCTGCTTCTTTAAAAAGAAAACACACTCTCTTCTCTTTTTGGTGCACTGATTTATTGGACCATATCCAAAACCGTAGGCGTTTCGGCACTATGATGACCTAGTGCCGAAACACGTATGATTGTGGACATGGTCCAATAAATTAGCACACCAAAAAGAGGAAGAGAGTGCTTTTTAAATGTTTTTTAACTAGATTTGGATTTTGACTCGCACCCATACAAACCTCTTTAACGCCTGTTGTTCTTAATTTCTTTACAGGGTGACTCACGGAGGAGGTCAAATGACTGGCTGACTGGATGTGAGTCTATATAGGCCTAAATGACATAGCACAGATATCATTTACATGGGATGGATTTTCAGAATAAACAACTTATGATCTCTGTACAATTTGACTTATTACTCATGGTCTAAACTGTCACTATTTTCGTAAGCATGATACTGTCGCCACTCAGTAGGAGACCATGGCTAAAGGGCTGAATTGGGCTGAAATAATACCGGCTTGTGTTGGTGTTAAATTGTTATTAACTGTGAGTTTCAGAGGCAGCTGGAGAAAATGTAATGTTTTCCTTTGAGCAAACATACAAAGATGCACTTCACATCACACGCATTATCATAACTTATATGCTATGTTGCTGCCCATAGGGGAAGCTAAGACAAACAAAGATATTGTCAATTATTTATCACCAGCTGGCAGACACAATAAAATGATGACTACTGACCATGGCTCAGCCTGGGACACATCTATTTTTATTCCTGCTCTCAGTCACAATGGACACACCTGCACTGGAGCACTGTTTGGCTCCTCCTCCTGCCGATATCTGGAGATCATGCTCAGATCATATCTCAGATGGCCACCAATGCAATGATTATATCTCAAATGGCAGCCAATGGATCGAGGCCTGACCTCAACCCAATTCAGTCCAGAGTCAGCATTCATCAGAGTTATAAAAGATCTACATGCACAGGCATGTGTACCAGCTTTGGTTTCACACACACAGGCTCCAAAAGGCCTTTTCTGACCCTTCCCTGACCTCCATCTGATAGCAGCAGCACTGCTAAGAAGTGCTAGCAGACACATAGCTGTCAGATGTCTTTAACAATTAGTGGTAAGCAAAAGACAACAGTAACCACTGCCACAAATGACTTGAAGTAATTCAAGCAATACATAAAAAAATGATTTAACAGCAAGCCATGTATTTGAGCGATTTGCAATATGTCTGTTGGACATATTTAATGCATATCTAGTAAGAAAGCAATTGCAAACTCAGCTTGTGTCTGTTAACTCACCTTGATTGGGTCGACGCTGAAGCGAATCTTGCGATTAGACGGCGGCTCCTCCTCGGCGGGGAGGCCGGTGATCTCGGAGCAACTGGACTCGGGCTCGTATGGCTCGTCATCCACCTCCTCATCCTCGTCCAGCTGGCTGCCTCCCGAGTCATCCCCGAGACCGCTATAGGCACTGATGTCCACCAGGTCGCCCTCAGAGTAATCATCCTTTCGAGACTCCTCCTCCAGGTCGTCCTCGTCTCTCAACAGTCCTGTTGCGGGCCACTCCGCTACATCCTCCGAGATCCTCACCTGTGGGCCTCCAGGTGCCTCGCCGTTCTCCAAGGAAGCATGGACCTCAGCCTGCACCAGCCTGCTTCCTGCATCCGGGCTACCTTCCTCTTCCTGTTCCCCAGATTTGGCCAGCCTCTCCTGCTCTGAACCTTGGCCACCCACCTCCTGAGCAGGATTGTCGTGGGCATCGTTGTGTGGCTCTGTTTTGGCAACGCTATGGGCTGATGCAGCCTTGTCGGCCACCTGAGGGGGACCCTGTGTGCTTCCCCTCTCTGCCTGGGTCTGGGCCCTGTTTCTGGGGCTCCCTGGTGCAGCGTCCTGCTCCCTCCCTGGAGCACCACCATCTTCCCGCTGTGAATCCTGTGGTGGCAATATCCGCACCTTCTTCGCTGCGACTTTGGAGCTGGGGGGCGGAGGGGGCGCCGGTTTGCCCGGGATGGGGCTGACACCTCGGGAGGACAGTGGGGAGGCAGAGGAGGACCGGTGGACGTTGTTACGGAGCTCAGCTCTCTCAAACACGGCACTCAGCTGGCTGACTGTCGGCGACACAGCCTCGGTCGGACCCCCGGCTGCAGCCGGCTCCAGGCTGTCCAGGGACTCTGTGCTGCCGTTGAAGCGCACCACGACATCCAGGCGCCCATCCTGGAAGCCCGAGGCGCGCTCTTTCTTCAGCAGGATCCGGTTGGTGGCAGCCTGCTTCTCCTGGAGGTGGCGCTGTTCAAAGATCTTGCGCATCTCCTGAAGCTTTGAGTAGCCAGCAGGGGGCCCCTATGGGGGTCCCTCCTCCCGATTTGCCATCGAAGCGGCTCACCCGCTCCGACACCTTAAGCCCCGCGGCATCGCGGTCCATATTCTCGTTCAGACTGCTGGCTCGAGGGATGGACAGACGCACCTGGTCGGTGACCCTGGACGGGTCGTCCTCCTCGCCCGGGGAGGACTGCATCTGCATGAACATGTTCTTGATGCGGTGCACGTTGGAGCCGTAGCGACGGCCCCGACCTGTGGGGCGCGCTTTTCCGTCCTTCACGTCCTCCCCATTGGCAGCGCTGTTCAGGGTGTCCGTGGCGGCCTGCTTGAGCGCCTGCATGCCCGCCTCGTAGGCGTTTCTGTGCGGGGAGGCACTCCGGAGAGACGTGCTAGCAGAGGCGCTAGCCGCAGACGGGGGTTCTGTCTTCATCATGTTTGATCACGCGTTCAGCTGTGGCTGAGTTGAAACGTCATAGCCCCCCTTTGCTTGTCCTTCTTGAGTGACAGCAGCGTGGGAGGGGCAGACATCAACCGACATCAACACCATGAGGGTAGACAGGACAGAGCAGGAGTCATTTAAGGACATGTATTGAAATGCACAAACAAGCAACATTTTATCCCTTCTATTGTCAGCTCTGGTATTTCGACAGTAAACTGAAGCACAGTGTAAACACTCTTGGGTCAAAGACCACAATAGACTATAAATCTGCATAAATAAACTAAACAAATACATTAAGCAAGAAAGGAATGCTGTAATAACAAAAAATGTATTACTCGCATTTTCTTTCTGAATATAACCATCATCACAGATGATACAAAATCATGAACTAATGGAAAAGCACAACGGAGCTATCATTTCACCGAGAGCAGGTTGCATTGCAGCCATTTCCTGACATTGTATTACATAGCTAAGACTCTATTCAAAGTTTATACCCATGTTATGACATGCTGTGTACGGTCAGCCAGCAGTATGTAAAAACGTGGTTCAGACGTAAACATCTTCAGTTGCTTTACTGATAAACATGTTTATAAAAACATTGGCTATTTACGCCTAAAAGGCAAAGTAGGCTAAAAGCTACAGCATTTCCTTTTCTGTGAAATGTGAAACAGGTCTGAAGAGCACCTCATCACTTCCCTCCAAAATGCTCCCCTGTTCTCTACTAAATACAGCCATTCTAAATATGACAGGCGTGAGATTTTGACCAGTATTTGATTATCCAGACCAGCGTCATTCATATTAGAGGACAAAAAGTTGACATACAGCACCGCAAATGCAAGGAGGAAGCCGGAAGAAAGACAACACATCTGAAAAATAAGTGTATTAGAGCTATCACGAACAAAGAGCATAATAAAGGAAAATTCATTTTAGTGTAGCGGTACATGCAGGAGCCCTTGAACTACCATTATACCATATGCGTTATTCTTTGTTATGAGCGAGTCTCGTGCTAATCGCAGCATGAGTGTCCAAATACACAACAAAACCTCGTGCTGGTAAAAGTAAGATTACCTTTAGTTGGTTCGATCGGATACGCATCTGAAGAAACTAGATAATTTATTTGTTTACTCCGCTAACAATACGACCGTGTCAACAACATCTCCGGAGGATGTCATATGTATCGGCAATTGCACTAGGACCCTGCGGATGAGGAGGGCCTCGTTTTTTCAGCTGCCTGATGTCTAGAGTCAGCTACGTCGCTTCCTGCATCTTCTGCTATCCATATAACAGTTCCCTTTTCGTGTCAAAAACAAGAAAGGGAAAAAACAACAGTGAACAAGAAGTCATCTAATTGCAACGGGATGTCTTCGCCTTACCTTATTTCCCGCATTCATCAAAGGGTCGTTCTACCGCTACCTACAGTCCGTCAGTTTGAGAATCCATTGTGTCCACAGCCCGTTTTCACCCTCTCGATTCCCCCCGCGATTGCACACTGGTCTACTGACGCCTGCCCTCTCCCGTTCGCTACGCTCGCTGTCTTGCGCGCGCCTTGCCCCCTTCTCTTGCACTAGCCTACCTCCGGCATATGGTATCACAGGTCTCTTTAACCCTTCAAGCAGCGTTACAAAGTCGTCAATGTGGTCATTTCTCTTTGTTATATTAGAAGACCACTTTAGGTAGCAATAAGTAGCAAAAAACTGCAGATCCTATTGGTGCCTTTTTTAGAGCATATCAACATCCATTCTGGTTATGTAGGCTATTGCAGATGTGCCAGTTTAAACTTGTGCACATTTGCACAATTTAAAGCAGTTTTTTAACACTTAATCATTTAACATTAACATGCTGCGAGCAAAGCAAATAGGACAGGATCTTAAGACAGGATCTTGTGTTTTAAACTTTTTCTACAGTTTTTTTTAAGTGTCATTGGCCCTAGAATAACGAATTGCATGTGTATCCCGTTTCATTTCTAGATCCACACGCAAAGCCAGCCACAACATAGGCCTACTGGAAACGCGGTGGAAATCGGTATGGACTGGTTGACTTTCGGCGACCTCGTGAGGTAAAACAAGGGAAATCCTGAAAAGCGCTCACAGTCTAGCGGTGGGTAATTTTACGTCATCCATTCAGTACCATGGCGACCTGTGTTTTATTGTAAGGAAGGTTTTACAAAAAATGGTGCGATTTATACAACAGCGCAAAATCATGTTCGAAGTTAAACAGAAGACAATTTATTTACTTCGAAGTTAAAATCCACAGTAGATGATATCTCCGTGCATTACATTATTTTGTACTGTTAGAGGTGTTGATGGGTCTGGGAATTTCTTCGGCTCTTAAAAATATTATTTCCAAGGAAGTGTGCTATTCAGAAGAGTTTGTTATTAGGCCTTGACGCGGTTGCCCTGTTTTAGAATTCGCTATTAAAATGTTACTGAAATATTAACTGTGTAATCTACTTTAATTCTTGAAAAATATAATGAAATGCCTAGAAAATGCTTAAATTACTTGTTGGTAGGTGCTAATATCCAAGCTTGTTTCCTAGAGCCATGTGAGAAGTAGCCTAATGTTCTCAGTGAGAGGTTCATTAAACCAGTAGAGGGCGACATGACTCATCTATTGTTATTGGTTGTTGGTAGGCCTACCAGTAACTCAACCTTTCTCTTGTTCTGTATCAGTTTCATTTAAATGTAGTTTCGCACCAAAGGAATGAAATAGTACAACTGCGTGTATACTTCATTGATCCATCTAAAAAAGTAAAGTGTGGCGAACTGTTTTTTTTTTATTTGTTAGAGTGCAAACTGACAAAGTTGTTGGTGATTGCATCTTAGTGTACTGTCATTTTTGAAAGTCATCTCACCAGTTTAGAGAGCACCCACATACATACATAGAGAGAAAGACACACACACATAAACATACATTATTAGGCATAGACACACACATGTCTCACACACACAGATGCTCAGATACACACACGTTGCACAGCTGCATGGTATCCATAGCAACAGCTCCCCTGTGGTCACGTGCACGTTTAGCATCACAGTGACCCAGATTTGGCATCTCTGTTGTTCCCCTGCAAAACCATAGTCAACCTTTAACTTCTCACAGTTTTTTTCCCTGTAAAAAACCCTCTAAACACCAATACCCACCCATGCACATCAGCATATATAAAATACACAACAACCATAAAAAACACTTAACCCAAAAGTGACTCCTGCTTCAAAAACTACTGGTATATCAAAAATGCACAGTATCAGCAAGGTGTCTCTGTCACTCACTGGAGCTTCGATGAAAGGAAAAAATATGACTTGAAACATGCATGGGTCTGTCTTACTCAGAACACTTGTGGCCTAGATACACAGCAGTGGTCGTAAAAATCCTTGATATGTTTCAGCCATATACCCCATCTAGGTCTCTGAGATCCATGGATAGAAATCTATTGACCATACCTACTGTACAAACAAAGTGTGGTGAGGCAGCCTTTAGCTATTATACAGCAAAACTCTGGAACCAGCTTCCAGTGGATGTAAAGAATGCCCCTACTGTAGAGAGTTTTAAAAGCAGACTCAAGACAAAACTTTTTTCTGATGCCTTTTCTTAATTTTTATTTTTATGTCTTATTTTTTTATTTTATTTTCATTCTTTATTTTAAATTGTATTTTACTTTTTAAATCTTTAATTGTATTCTATTTAAAAAATTTGTGTAAAGCGCATTGAAGTGCATTTATGTATGAAATGCGCTATACAAATAATTTTGACTTTGACTTTGACTTTAAAATAGCAGTGATACATACTGTACATCAATATTTTAATATATTTCTGTAGATGTTGACAAGGCCTTAAACAAAAATATGATTTCACACTGAAACCCATGGAATATAGCCCTTTTCCTCCTGAATGCATTTTGTGTAATAGCAAGGGCTATAGTTTTCCTAGTCTGCTGTATGTGATGCATGCATTATGCCACATGCATGTATTAAGTCTTTGTCTTAAATCTGGTAGACAGATAAAAAATAACAGTGCCTTTTCAGTGAGAGCTAACTTAATGAAAAACCAACAAAAATCATGGTGTCTATCAATCACAAAGCTACAGTTACAGTCAGATTGTTTATACAAGAATCACTTTTAGTGGTGACTGACTTTTTTCCCCAACAAGACAACAATTCAGGCTTAAGTTGTCATATGCAGTGAAGCATTTTGAAGCATTATTATAACATATATAGTACATGTTTTCTAACAGAGGCAGAGTTAACCTCCAAAAAAACTCACCATACGCAAAGACAGACTCAGCAGTTAGTCTCTGTAGCACATTTCTATAAATATTTTATGTGATGCTCCTCATATCATAGCACTTAGTTGTATCTAACCTCTGCAAAGGACTGAAAACACTCTTCTTTAAACATGAATTTTCATAAACCTTGGATTTAGTCTGCCAAAACAGAGCACTTTTTTTGTTTTTTGGTGTACTGTTAGTAATGTAGTAGCTTAATTCATTTAAGCAGCAGTCTGGAAGACAACTGAGGTTTTTAAATGCTTTCTGTGCTCTGTTTGCCCATTGGATTTCATTTAATTTAATTTATTTTCTATTTCATTTAATTTAGCCTTCACGTAGGCTTGTTCTTAATTCTCTTACAATATTTCTGAATTACTAAAACACATTATCTGAACCAAACCCCAGTAGCATGCAGCTAGTAAAACACTATTTGCAGATCGCATAGGCGATGCAAAAATCTATGTTTTTTAAGCAATTCAACACATTTTGCACTGCCAGTTACTTGATGCATAATGATAACCATAAGGGCCTAGAGATAGAGTAGAGATACTTTATTTATCCTGAAGGAAATTAAGGTCATTCCAAATGTACCACACCTGTCATTCAAACACACAAAATGATTAACACTATATCCAAGGACGAGACAACCAGTGTAAGCCAGTTCAGAGTGCACAGGCTGTTGGAGGTTGCAGGTTTGTATCAACAATCAACAATGGAATGAATCTGTCAGAGAAGCAGAGGACAAGTGTGTGTGAGGACGAGGTGAAGGGGCTTGAGGAAGAACAATACATGGAGTAATGACTGATGAAAATAGAGCAGGCATGGACTGGTAATTTAGCGTTCGATCAAGTGACAGAAGGGGAGGCATAGGCTCCCAACGGGCAATGCAGGCTACTGCTTGGGGCGCCTGGTCTTCTAGAAGGCCTTAGATACTTGACAAGCTTTAAACTACAGCAGTGGCAATACAGTTTTCAACAACAGTTGAATTTCTGCCTAGGGCCCAAACAGGCTCTACAATTGCCTCTGGCCAGAAGGGCTGCAAGCAGAGTTTAAATTGGGCCGGAGCCCTCCGGAGCTCAGCTTCCCCTCCTCACCTCAGCAGTACAGCCAGCCGGAGCTGAGCTCCCTGCTACAGTATTTATAGTAATACAGTGATTGTCAAACTTGGGTATGAGTACCTCTAGGGATACCTGGATCAACTCTAGGGGGTACACAAAATAAATCTGTGAATGAGTTCTCAGCTTTTACTAGCATAAAGATTAAGTATATATACTATATGTGGAAAAAGATCTCACATTCAAGCCATCCCTGTGGGTCCCTCTGGGACTACATTATTATGTACCATAATATACACAATTATTCTTTGAAAGTACTCATAGCAAGCTGGGGATACTTGGTAGGACAGTGTGTCTCAGGGGGTACAAAGTAGTTAATAGTTTGGGAACCACTGTAGTAATACAATAGAGTGAGATATTGACCACTGTGAGTAAAGAAGGGCTCCCCCTCCTTACAAAAGCCAATTTAGCTACTGGCTGCTGCGAAGGCCAACCACTGTCGCTTTCAATATAACTAGGAGTGTCATGTGCACATTCAGCTGGCCTATCAATAAAAGTAGTGACCATCAAATTACATAGCCGATTTATATAAGCTACCCCTACGGATGAAGAGGAACTAACAAACAAGCAACAACCAGACTTATATGGCAATATGGAATTTGACACAGATATAGCCTTAGAGAACTTTTGTACATATTGGGGGATATACTAAAGAGGTGGTTAAGTGACAGACATGGTTTATATAACCCAGAGGGAGTCGTAAACCTGATAGAGGAAGAGCCTGTTGTTATTTGTTAATTAAAGACAATGAAGCCCTGGGCTCTTACACTAAGAGGTTTACAGCTACCTCAGGGTTACCTAAACCTGGACAACGAGGGCCTGTAAACAGACCCAGAACAAGCACCCTGTAAGTCAGAGTGTGGATCAGAGGCAAGAGTATCTTGGTAAACCAACCCCTTGTACTTCATTTTATTTTGTACAGAGGGTCTGGCTGAGGATCCATCGACATGGTTTTCTCAGGCAGAATCTTGCCTAATGAATCAGCGAACAGACAGAGGGAGTGTTTGTGAGCGATGGCGTTGACTTTGTGTGCTATATTTGAATTGTAGTGTGTATGCTAACTGCATATGTCAGGACCAGACGTTAGCAATTGGGTAAAGGCAGATCCAATCATTTTAAACTTCAGCAGCGTCTACACCTCCGACAAGAAAACATTTCTTACAAAGTGAAATGAAGTACGAGGGGCTGGTTTACCAGGCTAAGGCAAGAGGCCAATGCTGCAGGAGCAAAGCAGCAGGTGCTGTCAGTCTGGCTATTTTGTTATTGCATTGGGATTACAGTATGAATTACCGCTCCATAATTAGGGGGTACTACCTTCAGCGTTTTACATTGATTACATTAATATGTCCGTACCCCTCTATCCTGCTATTCTAGTGTCTTTGGGGGGTACTGGACCTTGATCTGAGGGGTAGGGGGAGTGAATGGGTGGGGGGAGTGAATGACCAGTGCTGTCCTCCATCCTCTCCTGTATGATTGAGGTACCCTTAGGATGGCAATGTCCCCACACCCTCTTCCCTGGGTGCTGTTGTCATGGCTGCCCCCACGTGTGATACGTTAAATGCAGAGGTTAAATTTCATTGTATGTATCTTCCTTCCTCGCTTGACACTTTTACCTTGCACCATTGTGGCCTTACTGTTTAATTTTGTTGTACATGCAACTGTTCAATGACAATAAAGGTATTGAAGTCATGCTGAAGCCCAATGACCAATCACATTTTGAATGGTTATGGAGTTGGTCTTGGAATTAGAGAGTCAAATGTACGTTTCCCATAGTAGTAAGGAAAAAATGTGGGTAGGGGAGTGAATAACCAGTGCTCTCCTGCACCCTCATTTTAGCATCTATAATCCCATGTTACTCCAGGGGGACTGTTCCTGTACCTAATCCACTGTAAATTGCTCCGGAGTGTCAACTAAATGTAATGTAATGAAATGCATTATAGACCATAATGTAGGCGACTTGTCATTTGTTACACCTGCTCCAACATGTTCTATGCAGTAAAAACACAAATTGTTTATCCCACCGAGTTTAACAATTTTGGGAAATGCAAAATGCATTTTTTATATTGTAAATCACAATAAACTGTCCTTTGATGTTGTGGGTGCTGTACTGCATTGTTTGTTTATTTTGACTACTGTACTCATGTTTTGAGGCAATAGTTGGATTTCATTAGAATTGTAGAAGGTTTTGCCGTTTAATATTGGGAATTTGTGTGTAGAGATTTATTAGGTAGTGTAGGTATTACAGCAATTTTGAGAAACTGTAGGCTACAAAAAATGGTCACATGCCTCTATAGCTTCCACAAGATGGCGCCATTCTGTCATTTAAAAAAGTTATTACAAATAGGATGGGCCTTTGCAATATGTAATCATGATAGCCTAAAAAGTCTGTGATAAAATGTATAATTTCGTGATTTTTAAGACATCCCCCTACAGAATTTAGTTTAATTTAAGACACTGTTTATTAATATTTTAAAGCATGCACAGACACACACAGAAATAAGTTTCTATAGCTGAAAAATCTGTGAATTGCAGGCCTGGATATTTTATAGCCTTGACGTCCAGAAAAACAATTATCCTTGTTGTGACAGACAGACAGCCATCATATCATAGGTGATCCCGAAGACATGTGACCAGGAGGAAATCATTTTGGTTGCACATTCTAAGACCGAGCCCAGCATGAAAATGCAGTGAAGGTATGCAGACAACGGGGCCTTTGTTAGAGGCCCGAGGAGAGGTAGCCAACTAGAGTATCACAAGCACTTTCAGCAGAGGAAGGGACGAGAGAGGAAGGTTCCTCGCTGTACGATTTTAGACATTAAATTTAGGCTACAGCACGACTTGGAAACATCTGTAGAGAAACAGCCAGCTTGCCTTTAAGGTGTTACAATCGCCCCAGTATCGGTCAAGCAAGTTAGAAAACAATTTAGGATAAAGCAGAGACGAATAGGCTCTTGAAAGGCAGCACCAAATGAGATTATCAAATCAGTTCCGTGTATCAGATTGTCAATTTGAGGATAGTGGGAATTCCCTCGAAAACCAGCGTGTGACGTCAATCAGTGTCGATTATATATATTTGTAATTATTGTTAGCCTACGCTAAGAAATAGACAACGTTATTCAAGGATTTACTTCAAAATGGACGAAATTCTCCCCCCAACTGTTGGATTACACTATGGACTTACACGAAGAAATTGTGCATTTGAAATCATGGATAGCTGAGAAAATCTTTTAAAGGAAACAAGCGTTCGATACAGGTAAGCTCAAGTCGACCACTGCAGAGGACAAAGTTTCCACATTAAGGTAGACCCACTGTACAATAACTGGCTCTGTCTGAACTACAAATACATCTAAAAGGCCAAGAAGGAATATCAGCATGTTGTTGACTGAAACGTTTTTTAAGACACCGCTCAAGTTCAAATAAACAGGTACAATGGGAAAATTATTATTTCTGAGATTTTCTTTAATCTTCCTTTCAGTCAAAAAACAACTGTAACAGGTGCAAGCCGTGCTTCATTCAAGTCCTTTGGGCAGTGAAGGGATAAGTCAAGATCACATCTGACAAACATAAGGTCGACCACTTAACATGCTTTATTTCAGCATTCAAAATAATTAAAAACATCTCAAATTATTATACATATACAAAATAGGTACAGATCCTCTTGATTTTATCCCCCTATAGTGTGTCTGCGTCTCTCATGATAGTTGGACTTTCTCAGTTTTTTCCTGTTTTCATTTCCCCAAAGTCTTGTCAAAACAAAACAAAACAAAAACACAAAAGGGTTAGAGGGTAGTTGCCAAAGACATAAAGGGGGTGTAAAAAGTAAACCAAAAGACAACAACCAAAAAGTGTCAAAGGTGTTTGAAATAAAACAAAACAAAATAGGTTCAACAAATCCACCTGCTTACTCTACACTAATAAAGACGGTGTGCATCACAGCTGTAGTTTTTTAACCCCCTAACCAAGGCTCAAGTAGAGTTTTAGCACAAACTTTAAAAAGATGGCATCTGTCACAACTGAACATCAAGGTCATGTGGTTTCTTAGCACCAAAGGCCCTGTAAGAAAGTATGAGAACAATACATCACTTCCATAAGCAGAATTCTAATACATCCAACTAACAAGGCCTCATATAGCACCGTCGCAGTTGTTGTTTGCTCCATTCGATCATACTTCCATCGTGTAAAATCTACCCTGGTTTTGTCTAAATGGGTAAAGTTGGTTTCTTGTCTGAGGTAGCCATTAGATTTCAAAATGAAGTCGAACCCCTGTCTACTGCTGCTTGCCATGTGACTCCTGAAAGAACAAAGATACTTTTCCATGGGTGGCTGCTTGTCCTGGTAGGGTAGAACAACAAGACACTTTACAGTCGTTTTCCATATTTATTTAACACCTGAACATGGTACAAAGCATTGTTTTTTCTTTTTCATTGTCCTTCCGCAGTGGTAAAAAAAAGTCACCTGTATCTCATGGTTTTTGTTTTTAATTCCAGGGGGGAGATTTTACGCTTTACAAGTATAAATTATTTTCTTGTTGCCAGTGAAACAAATGAGTCTTCTAAAGTATCCTTGGTGTAGGTGGTGATAATATAGTGGTCCCAGGAAAAAAAACTGGATAACACACGATCACTGTCTTCAGAAGCGCAGTTTTAAGCAAGTGGACCATTTTGACAGCCAAATCAAACTTGGGGTTTTTTCTTTTTAATGCATTAGGAAAAGGATTTAGAGAGATGACTGCTAGAAAAAACACACACACACACACAAACAATTTCAAGTCCAGATTTCTTTTTTACAAGAAGCAGACTGGGCCAATTTCAATGCCAAATTCCTGATCGGGTGCACCAACGTCCATAGGAGCGATGTCAATAATAGGCAGACGGGATGTTTTCGTTGTCTTGTAATCGATGACTGTCTTGCCCCAGGCACCAGTGTGTGACTGCGATGATAACAAGAAGGAAAAAGAAGACAGGCAATCAGACACACGCACTACTAACATCAAGCCACAACAACAAAGACAACAGAGACACATCCATGTACAGATTAAAAAGAAAAAGTGTAGGGTGACTTAAAAAGAGCACTGGACTTACCGTGCAGCTGTCCTCGACCACACTGTATGTGAAGCGGCTGTTGCCCTCGGCTCTGACCTCGATCTCGTTGGAGCCCTGCAGGAGCAGAGCCTTCTTGAGGTTGCCTGTCTGCTGATCCATGTAGGCAATGCTGTTCTTGCAGTGGTATGTGATGTTCTGAGAGGCCTCAGTGGCCATGAGGCGGAGGAAGGTGAGCTGAATGTTGACATCCTCGGGCTTGGATGCCTCGCTACCATACTCGAACTGATTAAAAAAAAGGGGGAAAAATAAGACAGTAAATTAGCAACAGTCATTTGAATGTAACTAGAGTGGTAGTGGTGGGGAGCAATTTTATAAGGTTAGATTGAAATGAAGATTCGAATGGATATTTTTACCTGGAAGCCATCGGACATGGACTCGCTGAACCAGACGTGCTTCTTCTCCTTGATGTTCTTGCTGGTGTACCAGTTCTTCTTGGGGATGTCGGCCACAGTTGGGTAGACGCAGGTCTCGCCAGTCTCCATGTTGCAGTAGACCTTGATGGCATCCTGAGTGCAGCCCTGGTCGGGGTCAATCCAGTACTCGCCTGGTTGGAAAACATTGTGTTTTATTATGTGTGTGTTTCAGTAGTTTAAAGAGCATTTGTCAAGTGGTTTGTGAAACAAGTCACTTAAGGTACAACTGTAATATTGCATGATAGAAACAGAAAGTAAGGTAAAAATTGTGTTGATAAATTAGTGTTCCAGTAGCAGCCACCCACTGAAATCCGTTTTTCATGCTGCATGGCTAACAGTGTGCTTATCGGTAAGCTAAAGCAGGCACAACAAGAAAAAGACCTACCGCTCTTCCAGTCTGGATGGCACATCTTCAGGTCGCGGCAGGTGCGGGCTGGGTTCTTTCTTGTGCCATCGGGGCTGCGGATGCTCTCGATCTGCTGGCTCAGGGACTTGAGGGTGGTGTCAACCTCCAGGTCACGGTCGCGCATCACGTTGGCGTCGTCGGCACGGAAACGGAAGGGATCAGGGGCCTTCTCCTGGGGCTGGGCAATGAAGCCAAGGTCGAATCCGCCACCAGGGGCACCAGGGGGTCCGGGAGGTCCAGGAGGTCCGGGGGGACCCTAAAGAAGAGCAGGAAGAAGGACAGCACAAGGCTTAGAGTTGCACTTTTTTATCCCATCTTTTGTATTGACACTCAGATGAAACAGCAGTGGTCGGTTGACTTACAGCGGGTCCAATTTCACCAGTACGACCACGAGGTCCAGGGGGTCCAATGGGTCCAGGCAGTCCACTCATGCCATCCTTACCAGGGGAACCAGCAGATCCAGCAGGTCCCTGTGTGTGGTGAGGAGAGAGACCAAATGAGATGAAATGGCAGAGACATTGCATCTGACCTCTCCCACTACATAATGTTAAAGCATTTGTTTTTCTCTGTAATGATTAATGTTTTGTAGAAAGTGCAGAAATAAGAAAATACTTTAACAACATGCAACAAATACGCACTCTAGGTCCAGCGGGTCCAGAAGCACCAGCAGGTCCAGCATCACCAGATGATCCCTGTTCACAGAAATAACAGATTTACTTTCTGCCAGCACTCAGTGTACTGTAGTGATGTACATGTGTGACATGATGTGCTGAGTAAATATAAAGAATGAGAAGACTTGGGAGCCGTTGGTTTCCCAAAGTCTTTTGCAGTGCAGACTTATCAGTCGAGTTGATTAAACAATTAATGATGCTTTACAGAGGCCCTCCTTCCTTTATCAATGAGAATCTAAGAGAATCTGTGACTGGATGTTCTAGATATCAGTCAAATCAGACGCAAAGGTGCAAATGTGCAATGGAGTTACAGGGTGTGGCTGGTAGGTGTTGTGTGTGTTCTGGCTGTAATGAATGCATGAATGGCTTAAGTGAAGCACTGCAGTTGGCTTACGGGAGGTCCAGGAGGTCCCTGCATGCCAGTGAATCCTCTGTGTCCCTTCATGCCTCTCTCTCCAGTCTCACCGCTCTCACCCTTGTCTCCACGAGCTCCAGCGGGTCCCTGTAAGGCAGAAAATGCAAATGAGTTCATTTAGGTTCAGTCTGTGCAGTTGTACTGCCTGCAACAGCAGGTTCAACAGTAAGGATAATGTGTAGATGCTCACAAGAAAAAAAGGCTGTATTAGACCAAGCCCATAAAGAGGGAGATTCATGAGAACTAGAGAAACATTTATGAGATATGAGATAATGATTGCAAGTGTACAACTTTTCCTATGACAAACATTTAAAAGGAAAAAGAAGGATGGAAAGAAAAGGAAATTCAAGATGGACTCCATGCATTTTCCAAATAGGGCGAAATGCACACTGGTGGTGGGACAAAGAGGTTAGACCAAGTGTAACCAAGGTCTTCCTGCGCAGTCCAGACCCAGTCTTGAACCCGCGACAAGCAGCAACTCCGGTATAGGAGACAAGACACGCTACCAAGTGAGCTAAAAGCTGGACTATTAGCTCAGTCAGTAGTGTATCTTTTTGAGGTGTCAAGAGGGAAGTTAACCAATGTTCTACGCCGAGCTGTGCTAGCTGGCATCTGTCACACAAGGATGAGGGGAGGACATGGTGAACTACTTACAGCAGGTCCACGGGGACCAGCGGGGCCAGCAGCACCAGCAGGACCAGCAGGGCCCTGGAATTTAACAGAGAGAGGGAGGCAAAAAACGCATTGTTAAGTCAGATCCTCTTCAGGCATTGTCACCTTCCTGGAGGAGGGTGTATAATATATTTTTATTGTCTCCACTGCGCTTTGTTGGTGCAATAGTGACAGTGTTGGATGTGGATGGGATTGTTAGCGTCGTGGACACTCACAGACTCTCCACGGTCACCAGTCTTGCCAGCAGGTCCGACGGGTCCAGGGGCACCAGGGGGTCCGGGGGCGCCAGGGGCTCCAGACTGGCCAGTCTCACCACGCTCTCCCTATGGTGGCACCACAGAGGCAAAGGTGAAAAAAGTTAAGTCAAAAGACAAAGGGAAGAAGCTACAGAGGTCAAACTGAGGTATTGGTGAGAACATTACCAAGAACATTACAGTTCGAAAGGAGTGACCAAAGAAGTGATGCACTAACCTTGGGTCCAGCGGCACCATCACGTCCAGCAGGTCCCTCTTGTCCAGGGGCACCCTAAGAGAAACAAAGAAGTGATTCTGTGCACCTGACATAGACCCTCTTTCTACACATGTTCTGTGACACATTGAATGACTACTGTTGTGACTTATTGCGATGTTATTACTGCACTTGTGACTGGGTATTCTACATTTTGTTGGAACTACTGTCCAAATGGACCCTTACACTGGATTCAAGTCATAGCCAGATCAGAACTAGGTCTGCTCTGAAGACTGAGCTGGTGGTCAAGTGAACCTTACCTCACGTCCAACCTCGCCAGGGGCTCCAGCGAGTCCGGCAGGTCCCATAGGTCCGGGAGGTCCACGCTCACCACCAGGTCCACCAGGTCCCTGTTTGCCAGGCTCTCCCTAAGGTAGAAAGTGAGGGATGTGAGCAGTTAAGAAAACACCTCTTTCCATGTTACTCCAGTGTGGAAGAAAACAGTATGGATAAAGGAAATCTTGCAGAATGGTCTTTAATATCCCTTTATATATATCAAGAAGCTACTGCGTCATCTATTAGCATTCCTTGATCTGAGTTATATGGAGTCATTTAGTGAATGGAAATACTTACAGCTGCTCCAGGAAGACCAGGGAAACCGCGCTCGCCTCTCTGTCCAGGAAGACCAACAATACCACGGGCTCCAGCAATACCCTGAGGTCCGGGGATACCAGAGGCTCCCTAAAAAAATAACAAAGAGAACACTTAAGTTTGTGGATCATTAACAGACCTTTAGCATGTTAGTAGGGGAACACTGTAAACAGCTTTTCTTGAAAACATGAACAGCTCAAGGGATACAGAAGTGATGGAAATCAATATCTGTATCTTATGCCCACTTCTACCTTCTAAAATTCTAAGATGTTTAGATTTAGCTGGCCGTTCAGAATATGTACTGTTGAATATTGTAAGCATATGTGGGTTCAGTGTCTTCCTGCTGATACGGGACACTACCAGGTGGGCAGAGATGGATTAGGTGTTATCAAGAAGGGGCTTACGGCAGGTCCATCAGATCCAGGGGCTCCCTTCTCGCCAGGAGCTCCAGGGGGTCCAGCAGGTCCGAGCTCACCAGTGCGACCAGCAGGTCCGGTGTCACCACGGTTACCCTTGGGTCCCTCCTTGCCACCAGGTCCGGGAGGTCCAGCTGGTCCAGGGTTGCCCTGAAAGGGAAAGGATGTTGAAAAGGTCAGTCAGAGTCATAGCAACCTGTGTAACACCCTGACAGAATTAATGGAACTGATTGATGTACTGCATGGGTCTCTATCATGAACTTAATGGAGTGATGATTCCAAGTTAAAACAACAAACAATGGCCTACTCACAGAGGGGCCGGGAGGTCCAACTCTTCCGACAGCACCAGGGAATCCAGTAGCACCCTAGTTAAAAATGTAAAAATAATGCAGTGATTCATATGATCTTGAGGGCTGAGAATCTAGGCACAAATATATGAAGTGCAAATAGTTTGTGTTAATTTTGTCACTTAATAAATATACTTACGGGAGGTCCAGCAGCACCACGAGCACCCTTAGCTCCAGTAGCACCAACGGGGCCCTGTTTGGATGTACAGATATGTAAGTAAGCCAGAAGAGTAGACAGTGATCAAATATCATCAATGGTATTGTTTTTCTGCCATGTCTGTAGACAGTGTATACAGGTAGGTCTGTGAGGAAGTTACAGTAGTCCTTTAGGAAACACTGTAGAATTTAGAAATGTATAACATAGCAATGTTGCTGTTTGTGTACAAGTAAACTGCTGCTTCACCTTGACCATGTAGAATGGCTTTGGGTGTTCTTTCTAATCACTCAGGTGCACACCTGATTAAGGGCTATGACCAATCGTGGCAATTAATCTGTTCAGTTGATTAGCTTTGTCAATAAAGTGAATGTTTCCCTTAGTGGCGCAAACCCTGCACTCACTGCACATATGCCCTGTGTAGCAGTTGAGCATGCCTTCTCTTTACCTGTTGTGGGGCAAAGTGATAGTGTGTGTGTATGTGGATTACTACTCCTGGCCTGGTTTGGGGCTATTTGGGGGTATGGTGGTAGATTTGATGAACGGGGGGTACCTGAGGTCCAGGAGCGCCAGTGGCTCCAGCAGGTCCGGGGGGTCCAGCATCACCCTTGGCACCGGTGTCACCAGACTCTCCCTTGGCACCAACCTGACCATCAGCACCCTGAATAGAAGGAGAGAGCAAGAGTCAGTAAGGTGCCAATGCAGCACTGTATTCAGTAAGTGGGGGTTAGTAGATTAGGCATCCATTTTGGTTGGGGATAATTCAAAATAAGGTTGGTGAAAAGGAGGGGTGGCCAGGTGGCTGTCTCGGGACACTTACAGGAGGTCCAGCGAATCCAGCAGGTCCAGGAGGGCCAGACTCTCCGCGCTCTCCCTGTCAGAACACCAAACACAGGAGAATTAAGCAAGATCATGAAGGCGAATGAGTCAAAAGCTGCCCATCTATTTCAGGCATGCCATGTCATGGCTTTATATGGATCTATTTAGATGTGAGTGAGATCTACTATTTTGACTTGATTTTACTGCAGTTGATGTTGATGTTGCCAATCAGTAAAATGATATGAAGCCCTGAAATATACTCACAGGGGGTCCACGAGCACCAGTAGCACCAGCAGGTCCAGCAGCGCCAGCCTCACCCTAGGATTGGACAGAAGAAGATTTTAAGAGCCAGCTTATTTTACAGCTAAAAACAAACAATCACTTATAAACGATTGATGGAAGTGGACATCTAAAGTTTCAAAGTTTGATGTTTTACATGAGACAAAAGAAGCTCACCTTGTCACCAGTGGCACCAGTGGGGCCGGGAGGTCCAATAGGTCCAGTCATACCACGGACACCATCCTTACCAGCGACACCATCAGCTCCCTTGGCGCCTTGCTCGCCCTACCAAGGAAAAATCAATGTAGAATCAGTCCTCCAGTAACTAATGTCTGTTGCTGTCCTCTCTCTTTTGTAACATTTCTGTAACTTCCTAAAAATAATTTTAGTTTGTTAAATGCACTTCAAAATCAGCTTGTAATGAGCTATCCTGACATGCCTTTTGGGTGGCCATTTTGTCATTTAGATTCTTCTGTCATTTCACAGGTGCCTATTTTCCAGTGTAAGTTAGAAGGAAAGCACAATCCAATGAAATAGCCAATCATAAGGAAAAAAATTAATGCAAAGTGCTTTTTGTCTTTTGTTTTTGGTATGTTGGTGAATAGCGGTGGATTTTGGTGCTGGCATGTATTAATGAAAAGAGCATCAGCATTATCAAATTCTGGGGCCAATCTTTGGGGGTTACTAGGTCTTGATTAGGGGTCAGGTATGATGCCATACCCCCCAGAACCCCCTGCTGTAGTTCGAACTATGGACTTACTCTCTCGCCCTTGAGTCCTGGGAGGCCAGCAGCACCGCGCTCACCGGGCATTCCCTGCAGTCCTGGGGGTCCCTGGGCACCAGGAGCACCTCCGGCACCAGCATCTCCCTGGTGGTGGAGAGAGAAAAGAGAGAGAGGGGAGGTGAATTTATAAGATTAGTTCAGGCCAGGTGATTGGGAGCTAGTTAAAATCAGGCTACCGTAGATGAGGCTGCTGGTATGAGTGCTTGCAAATAAGCCACAAAAAAACCTTCATGCTGTCATTCTCAAAGTGATCATACAGATCTAATGATCGTGCACCAGTATCTTGTGTTTTTTCAAAACTATGTTTTGATACCACTGAAATTGATTATGGCTATGTGTAGGTAAGAGGTAGACATAATTTAGTTTTTTACTCTGTGATGCTAACTTTCTGAATTTGTATCACAATCACAAGCTTGAGTATGTTTCGCCAGTCATGTTCTGAGGTAACCTAAGCTATTGCAACTGTGTTTATCTGGTGATATTAGCAACACAAACAACAGAGCTGGATTGGTTGGTGTCATCATCTTCGTGATATTAGTAACACAAACAACAGAGCTGGATTGGTTGGTGTCATCATCTTGGTGCTCCTTACCTTAGCACCATCGTTACCAGCAGATCCAGGAGAACCACGGGGGCCAACAGGGCCAGCAGGTCCTGGGGCACCACGCTCACCGGGGAATCCTCTGTCGCCCTGAGGCACACCAAAAAACACACATGAACTTTTGGATCTACACAGATAGCAGTAGATCTACAGTGGATCTACATAGATAGCAGTAGCATTTATAGATTCTTGCAATATCTGGTGTAAAGATCTGTCTTGATTGTTGCAGACGAAATACTTACTCTGGATCCAGCGGGTCCAACAGCACCAGCCTCACCAGGCAGACCCTGTGGGGAAAAGATAAGAATGAGTATGAAGTCTCTTTCTCAACTTTTACTTCAGTATGTTTTTAATTCAGTAAGGTTGGCAACTAATTTAACTTAAACGGTGCAGTAGTTATCTTTGTCTTCAAAGTGGGTGCATCAGAAAATGCTCCTTATTTCTTCAATTTAAACTTTTCAGGGCTGCAAGGTTGGTTTGACCATTGTTAATTGCAGCAAATCAGAATAATAATATTGTGTCCTCAGTCTATACTAGTTTTACACTTGTTGAACAACGTGTGCCCTGCCATACATGTGGCTTACAGTGTAAAATAAAGTACAGTACTTTGGAGGAAGATATGAATACTGAGATTAATTAAATAAAATAAACTGAAAATGAAGTCACTTACCTGCTCGCCAACCTTGCCAGGCTCACCAGTGGCACCCTGAGGTCCTGGGAGTCCCTGTTGTTGAGAATGACGAAAAAGGATGAGTAAGATGACCAAGAAAGTCAAGGTCAAAGAATGTTTTTTTCTTGCAACACTTTGAGAGTGTATTTAGTAACTGAAGAGGGCGAAAGAAGGAAGCACCCACCTGGAATCCAGGAGCACCACCAGGTCCCTGCTCACCTCTCTCTCCAGTAGGTCCCTAGTGAAAGGAGCAGAATATATAAGTCACATCCATAGAGGAAAAATACCATCCTTAATAATCCACAGTAGTTGGTCTGTGGGATGTGGATGCTATTTGATGTGGCACAGTTGCTGATGTTACAAAGCAACAGTAAGCTGGGTGCAGGCTAATATATGTTACATGGGTGTGAAGGAGAAATGCATTATGGGATGGAGGAGAAGTATGGCACTCACAGCGGGGCCGGGGGCACCAGGAGCACCAACGTCACCATCTTTGCCAGCGGCACCCTGTACAGGACAAGCAGCAAGGTTGTCAATGACAGAACACATCAGTGTGTGCCTTTTGTATGAAGGCACAACATTAGTTACTTTCGTTGTTGAGAAGGGTAGGGGATGCATGACTAAGTATACTTACAGCTGGGCCAACGGGTCCCTGCACTCCTCTCTCACCGGGCTTGCCACCCTCACCCTGTCCAAGGCAACATAATGACAACATGAGTAAGATGTTGAAGACGTTGAAGAACTCAACAGTACCACTTAGCCTAACTCATTAAAGACATACAATCTTTATGAGTAATGACAAGGATTCATTAATCAGCCACAGCAGGTTTCTAAGTCATCTAAGTCAAAGTTATATCAAGCCTACTTAGGCAAGAACTGGGTTGTGGAAGGGTCTTGAAATTGTGAAATGTTATAGACTGAGAATTCCTCCAAGACTTTTATACTTGTGGATACACTTATTCTGTTCTGTCTTTATTGTACTGTACATGTGATGTACTCTATGACTGCACGTGATATATGGAAATAAAAAGACGTTCCAAAAAAAGAAATGGTGAAATGTTCTGTACTCACAGCAGCACCCTTAGGTCCGGGGAATCCCATGACACCGGGCTGGCCTCTGGCTCCAACGGCGCCAGGGGGTCCGGGGCGGCCATCTTGTCCAGGGTTACCCTGTAAGGTTCAGTATGAGAGGGAAATGTATCTCAGATAGCTCTCACAAACTTTGTGTTACTATATTATTTACTATGTTATTATTATTATTATGGTTCAGTATGAAAGGGAACAAATATCTATATTTTTATCCTATGTTGTAAATATTCTTCATACATGTCTGCACTGGAGAAGGAGTTGGCTTCAATCTCATTGTACACGTGTACAGTGTACATTGTACATTGTACATTGTAAGTGTGTATAGTGAAAATAAAAGGTGTTCTGTTCTGAAATCCAGTCTCAGACAGCTGTGAAAGACTTTAATAAATTATTTTATTTACTATATTATTATTAAAATGGAATATTTGAATGTGTTGGCAAAAGTAATAAATTAGTATGATTTTCTTCTATGTGGTTTATTAAAATAAAATAAAATAAAGGTATTTGGTGCCATCATTAGTATCAGATAGTGGCAAGTTCACTTATGCATAGGCCCAGCAGAAATGCATTTCATAAAAAGAAAACACAATCGACTGGGCCTTGTGAGGCTATGAGGCCTACAGTATATGTCCTATACAGTGGCTTGTGTGACATTGTAAATGCATTTTAACATGCTGATTTCACAGATTGGCTTATAACTTGCACCATGTGAAATTAGCCAAAATATCAATAGTTATTTCAGTAGGTTATCACAGGCTACACGTGATTTTCTGTTCATGATCTTGTGATATAGATCATGCCGGACCTTGAGCCAACTGCCCCATTTTATATTGCTATATACTGTATCACTGAAGCAACATTAGGTTAGCAATGTGTGGAAGCAATTTAGGTATACAAGTTATTCAGTGCTGGAGGATACACAGTGTTTAGTGTCAGTTTACTTTGTAATAATTGTTGAAAGAGGTAACAGGTTTTTATGTAAAGATAGTCTCTTAATTCTTAAAAATATACTACTATAAAAAAGAATTAAAACATAGTAATTGGCCAACCCTCTTAGCAAAGCCTTAATCTGGCCTTGGCTCACTGGTTGAACTGTGTCAAAAACTCTTTCTGCATCGAATTTTCTGACATGAATTTTTAAAGCATTTGTTATTTGTGGTTAAAGATCCTACATGTATTTTTTAAACTGCTTAGGATGTGTTTAACTAACTAAGTAGCCTTGTGTGAAGCTGGCTAACTCTGAGAGGGAAGTCCACATAATTAAGCCCAAGGTAATTTCTGTGGGCGGGTTTATCGAAATAAGGTAACTTGTGCCAACAGATGCAATGAGGTAGTTTGTGTTGAGTGGTTTTGCAAAGGTTAAAGAGAAGGTGCTAGACTTACAGTGGGTCCCATCTTGCCATCGGGTCCAGGGCTACCAGGGCTGCCAGTCATACCCTAAGAAAGAGGAAAAAAAGAATGGGAAAGGTCAAGACAAGGTTATGCATAGAGGGCAGTAGGTCAAATGCCATAGCAAAGTAACTAATACTGTTGGATTATTATTAGGTGACCTATGGTTTTTCGATTCTTTAAAAAGTGTGAAGATAACAAGCAGTAATGTCACCTTAAAGGCTTAGCCAATTTGCTGTGATTTCCCTCAACTACTGGGGGTATGTGTTTTAAGATCAACAGCCCACTGGACTTATAGGAAGTAAAAACACTTTTTCATGAAGATTCCATGATATTTTGTCCCATCTGCGGAGCGACTTACCTTGGCTCCGGGCATACCGGGCTCGCCGTTGCGGCCGGGCTCACCAGCAGAACCCTTAGGTCCAACAACGCCTGGGCCTCCACGCTCACCAGTGGCACCCTGAAGGACAGGACAGGACAGGATCAGTGTCACCAATACATCACCCTGACTTCCACCTAGAGTTCAAATTGGGCCACAGCCCTCTGGAGCTCAGCTCCCCCTCCTCATCTCAGTGCTACAGCCAGCTGGAGCTCAGCTCTCTCTGCTACAGCATTAACAGTGATACAATAGAGTAAGATACTGTGAGTAAATAAGAATAAAATTTAACCACTGTCTCCACCTATTAGGACACTAGACTAGTTAAGCACTGTGAGGACCTTCTGTCAGACACAGTGCATAATTACTCCATAAAATAAACTAAAAAGAGCTGATTCATCTCACGTTATGCTTTTTGTTAAATTGTCAAGTATTCAGATTTTGAAACCAAAAGAAGGAATATTTCTTTCTTACCTTGGGGCCAGCAGATCCATCAGCACCAGGGAAACCACGGCTACCAGGGGCACCCTGAAAGAGAAAGATGTGGATGTTTATTTTCTGCACTTGTACACATCATTTTTCTCTATAGATGCAAATGGTTACTACAACATAGTGGGTCAGTATTACTACAACAGATGAAGTAACAGACTGTGCTTTTATGGTGACAATTCAAAGTAACTTTTAACTTGAACGAAATGGTTACTAAATGGTAACATTATTTTCATACTGCAGTCAACATCGTACAAAGTAGAGGAACACATTTCTGCTGTGGACACACTGTGGTGTGATGCAGACAGAGAGAGCGAGAGAGAAAAAGACAAGGATGATGAGGGGAGAGATTTTGGGGTACATACACGCTCGCCAGGTGCTCCACGGCCTCCAACAGCACCGGGCTCACCACGGGGTCCTCTCTTGCCCTCCTCACCAGCGGGTCCGGGGGATCCCTGAACTCCAGGGGCTCCCTGAGCAACAACACGCAACAACAGGGTTAGGCTTGCAGACAGACAAGATGGCTGCCAGCATATGAAAGGTGTGACTATGCCCACTTTTGCTGTGGGCTCCTCAAGTAGTATTCATGTAGTGGCACAGGTATACCAGGTATACAGTTATATATATATATAGGAACTAAAATAAATTGGATTGCTCTTTTACTTAAAACCAGTGCATTAGGGGTATAAGTGATGTAGTCATTGTTGTTAAATAGGATTTGTGTAGTGGCTCAGGTATACTCACAGTCTCTCCCTTGGCACCAGCCTCGCCCTTGGCTCCTTGGGGACCAGCCTCACCCTGGGGTATAGATAGATACATTGTTTATAAACACATGTCATATCATAGACATTTAATTCAATATATAATGAAAAAGATAATGCATGTAATTCTACAGTCAGTAAGTATACATCCACTCTTATTATTTTCTTTATCAAACTGAACTGTTAACATGTAGTCAAACTTGTGTTAAAAAATATTTTTCTTTACAAAAATAACGTATTTGCATGATGGCGTGATTAAGGTACTCACAGTGTTACCCTTGGCACCAGGGGCACCGGGTGCACCAGCTGCTCCAGGGGGACCACGGGGTCCAGGGAAGCCAGGAGCTCCAGCAACACCAGCAGCACCCTGTAGGGGGCAGCAGACATCCAGTTTTATTTAAAACACGCTCATCTTGATGGCAGCGTGACACACAACTAAAACAAAGGTCCAAAATGTGTCAAAAACAAATGAACGGGGCTAAAATAGTAAACTTACAGGGGCACCCTTGACACCAGCGGCACCATCAGCTCCATTGTTTCCCTGTGAGGAAGAAGATAAGGCAAAACCAGAAAAAAAAACCAATTGCAGCAAGGTTAGCTGTGGTTGTGGTGAATCAAAGCAGTATTATCCATACGTAATGCATACACAAATCATCCAGAAGAAACAAACAACAAAAAAACAACCAACAACAAACAAGGAAATAAAAGACAACAACAACAAATACGTACAGCAACTCCGGCAGGGCCAGCGGGTCCGGGGTTTCCAGGCTCACCACGAGAACCAGCGGGGCCCTCACCACCGCGAGCACCCTGGGGTCCGACCTCTCCCTGTGGGGTGGAGCAGACACACCATCAGGCCTGGCCCACATGTGGGAGTCCATGACCTGGCCTGCCCTCTCTATGACATGACTGTGGGAAGCAGCTAAAGGGAACTAGCTGGTACAATTTACTGAATAATGGTAAATAATAATAAAAAAATGAAGGTCGTAGTTTGGTCACATATTTAACTACAGATAATTGGTATGGAGTTTACAAAAGGCTACTCTTTTACATACATTTTGTTAAGAGACCAATGTTTTTTGATCTTTAGGCTCCATTTTCTGGTTCATATCTAAATGATTAGCAGTCAAGCTCAAAATAGGTTTAGCCTTAAGGTAAAAAAACAAATGGATGTCTTCCATTAACACAGAATGCATCTGTATTTCATGTTTCTATACAGTTGTTTCTGTATTTTGCAGACGTCTATGAAAAATGCAAAAATGTAAACAGCCAGTTAGCTGACTACATTTTACTAAGCTACATGTTGCTTAAAATAAATACAAAACTAATCTTAATACCACAAGGACACCATTGTTTTAAATGCTTGCATGCACTGAGCTATCTCATTGTGAGGGGAAACTAAAGTTTTGATCCGACTTACTTTATATTAAAATATTTTAAGAAATCCGATCACTTACCTTAGCTCCAGGGCCACCGGGGAATCCAGGGGGACCAGCAGGTCCAGTTGGGCCCTATTGATGAGAAAAACAGTCAAGATGTGAAAACATGTCACGGAAGATAAGGCTCACTTTCAGCTAATCAAAGTTCCAATGTGATTTAATGTGGACCACATTAACTAGAAATACATCTATGAACTAATGTTAATATTCTGGTCGAAATAAATGTTTTATAGGGCGTAGGTGGCGTATTCTATGGCATAGCCTACCCTTCAGAACTTGTTTATAACAAACAGACATTACTTCTCTACCGCATTGTTTATAACATATTAATAACACACGGAATAGAACATAATAATGCTATTTTGGTTGTCATACTTACAGGGGGTCCAGCAGCACCAGCAGAGCCATCGTTACCGCGAGCACCCTACAAAACACAGGAATAAGATTATGCGATTGTCATACATGAACTCAAAGCATAGGGTTTTGTGGTGTAATAGGACGTTATCAACTGTATCCATATTACTATAACGTATATGCAGTTATATAGTGTGGATCTTGGATCTTCATGTGTGATCATGGAGACCGTCTTGGACTAGTGTTGCAAAATAATGCAATTGTGGCTCATAGGGCCTCTAACAGATAATATACAGACATTTGACTATGTGAAAGATGTTCTCTTTTGGGTCTTTACATAATTTCCGTGGTGATATCACTGGCACATGACTTATTGGCTAGTTCCATATTGGACAAAGAACATTCTAAGTGTATGGCTGTCTGATGAAGGTTTAAAAAGTCTTTCTCATGGGAACTTTAATGGATACTCACAGCAGCACCGTTGGGTCCAGCACGGCCTCTCTCACCAGGCAGACCACGTGGTCCCTAGAGGGGAAAGAAAGACAAAAAGAGATGGTCCTTTCAGAGAAGGTTGATAAAAAATAGACTTAAACTGCCCATGTACAACTCCAAAGTTGAGATCTCAAAAGTTCTGCTTTCTTCAATTTTGTTACACAGCTGTGTGATCAAATGTGTGTTCAGTACTAGATTCATTAGTGATCTCAGGAGAGGTTGTATGATTTTAACAATGGCTGGTGTGGTGCAGAGAAATAGATTTTCATAGTGTGTCTCAACGGAATCTGGTGTAGCCTGAACTCTCAAGGGTTCTGGAAGGGGAACACAGATTACTCACCATGGCTCCGGGGGTTCCATTCTCTCCGGCTGCACCAGGCTCTCCCTGTAGGCAAAAGCACAATGATGTCACTAACACTGCATCATGGGATTTTTTTTTAATCATGTTGGTGGGGTCATATTGCAGTGCTCACCTTAGGTCCAGCAGGGCCAGTGTCTCCCTTAGCTCCATCTAGACCGCTGAATCCCTAAAAGAGATAGGCACCAAAGTGTGAGTTGGTGAACTCTGAGAGAAGACATGGTCATAGTTGTCACACAGTAAGCTCTGCTTCATTTTTTTGCAGAATTTAAAGTCTCTACATGGAACATCTACACAAAAAGCCTTTTTTCATTGGCAGTTTAAATTTGATGCTAAGCTAAAGAAGAAAAGAATGGATTCATTAACAGGGTTACATTGCACCCTCTTTCCCAGGAGTGGGCATAGTGTAGTAACTCACTCTGTGTCCCTTGATTCCAGGAAGTCCAGGGGTTCCAGGGAATCCACGAGCTCCCTGTAGAGAGAGGAAGTGATGTGATGTCATGTGATGTTATGTCATGTGATGTAGAGTGCTTGAATCCTCCATGTTGAGGAATGAATCAGAATTAATGACAGAGAAGGTTTTATGGAGCACAATGCAATGAAGGTGAAAAGCAGTAGTTTCCACAGAGAGGGTAAATCGGATACAAGGTATAGAAGTCACATTTATGCCATTTACTGTCTGTACATGAGTGTAAAATACAAAGAGCTTGCAGGGCTTTAACTGAAAGTAACTGATCATGTCTGCACAATGCTCTCTGAAATGAGAATAGAAAAGCAGGTAACTTACCTGAGGGCCAGTGGGTCCGCGCTCACCATTACGACCAGGTTTGCCAGGCTCACCCTAATCAAGATGAAGAGAGCAAAAATCAGATCTAGTTCCACAGAAAATAGGTCCTCTGTCCCTGCATTACAACATCAATAGTCCTCATAAATTATATCTTTGTTTCTAAACTTTTAGTCTGATGCTGATATCTGGTGTGGATGAGAACCTGCCTTACATGACAAGCAGGCAGAAGAATCTAGCGTAATGTCATTGTACTCTTATAACCAGACCGATTTTTATTTATGTTTTTGTGTGAAATATATATATATATATATATAAAAAAAACTTACATCCTCTCCGTTCTTGCCAGCGGGTCCAGCAGCACCACGGGGACCCATGGGGCCCTATAAGACACAAACACAGGACAAGAGCCCCAGGTAAGACACCAATTGTCTGGACATTCTCTCAATCATCTGTGTGTTTCTATGTTTGTTTGAATGATGTGATGTGTTGATTATCTGAGTAGTTATAAGCCTGTCTTTGAGAACAAGTACAATTTAACTTAGCAGTTATACAGTCTATATGTGTAAATATTTTTAGCTAGCAGTAGTAATAAGGTCACAAGGTCAACGCTCACTGTGTACCAAGGTGACCTTTTAAGGAATGTTAATTCATGAATCTGCATTATGGAGATCATATATTGTCATGTAAAATCACAATTTAGCAAACTACATATAGTACAGGAGTGTCTCTCCATATAGACATCCTAAGTTAATGGAAACAGTAGCATACATATTGTTGTGCAACCAGTCTGTATACAAGTGTGTGTATGCATGTATTTGTATTTTGTGCATTATGGGGACATTGCATGTGTACTCACAGGAGCACCAGCCTCACCAGGCTCACCAGGGGGTCCAGTGAAACCCTGAGGGCCCTGTAAGGAGACAAAAAGCAGACTTCGATCTCCAGTGTCCTCATTAGCACGCAATAGAATTCAATTACGGGAAACAAAAATACTCAACTGTCATAGTTGGGACAATTGCTAAAAATATACTTTACTTAAAATGTACTCTTAAAAACAGTCATTAAGGCGTATTATAGTGCATATCTATGGTAACTACACTAGCCTTGGTTGCAGAGGCAATCACGAGCCACAGGCTAAAGAGTAGGGTGCTTGCTCTAAAATCAGCAGCACACCACAAACCATATTACAAGTCAAAACATGCCGAGCGGGGAGACTCAGTGGTTGAGCTCATAGCAGGCCCAAGTCCAAAGCCTCATGTAAAGGGACAAGAGAGTAAAAAAGGGAAAAAGCACAGAAATACTTACGCTTGAACCAGGAGGTCCAGGGGGACCACGGGGACCCATTGGGCCCTAGAGGGAGAAGGCAAGAGATGGGAGAACTTTAAACCATTGCAACATTTGTTTTATTTATTGACTTATATGACAGTATTAAAAAATCTATATATTACATTCCATTGATAATGTTCAATAAAGATGGCCTTCAATAACAATGGGTGGGGTCCAGATGTACTCTGGTCTAATTAAAATAATAAGTGGGTCAGCCAAGTTCACTGATAATGTCTGGTTGACCTTAGTTTGACCTTGGGTTGGTAATCAACACAACCACAAATGTGCAGTCCAAAGGGAGTGTCTTGAGTATAAGCAGCCAAGGGGTTACTGCTGATCAAATTAAATAAAAACCTCTGTGTGTTTATAGATGTATAGATGTATGTATAGATGTATAAATTGTATTACCCAAAAGCCCTGTGTGTGTGTGTGTCACAATTTTGTATGTTTGTGTGTGTGTTGGTGTGTCATGTTTGTATGCATGACCTATATTGTTTCGGCATCTTAATTAATTAGATATCTGAAAGTATTTAGCTTCTGTGTGCAATATCTACCTTTGTTGTGTTTGTGTGTCATGTCTGACAGTGGTATTTTGTGCTATTAACCCATACTGTTTAAAGCAACAGCCAATGAGACTGTGTACTCATGTGGTGCCCATCTCTGTGTGCTTTCTTACCATTGGTCCAGGGATGGGCATGCCGCCGGACTTATCGTCGAATCCGCCAGACATCTGAGGAGCAAAGTTCTGAGGGGGACAAAGAGGACAAAGAGGTCAGTTGTGCATTTTTATTATTTTATCTTTATTTCCTGCAGCTAATGTACATTTAGCCATAATGCATGTGCTTAACCACAATTTATAGACTAAGTGGCAGCTTCTGCATAGTACATGGGCTTAAAAGTATGTGGGCTATGTGGATTTCCAAGCAGCCATTTTAAAACACTGATATGGAACTAGATTACAGACTGACTGAGAAAAAAAACAAAGAGCAGGTAGGTTTGCGGCCATATCTTCTGCTTTGATATGCAGAGGAGATGTTAGATTACTGTCAACCTGTCAAAACATTGCCCTTTTTTATCTCTGTGTGGTAAACCACAAGACCTGCAGTTATCACAACAAATGAAGCCAGAAAACATATCTAGCCCTGTATCAGATAAAGAGACAGACAGATGATGAACCAACAAGATTTACTGGCTGAAAGACAGCATGGCCTCCTGTAGGTGATGCCCAGAGCGCTGTCCACTACTCTGGTGCTGAACTAGACATGCTCCCTAACCTGCAGCAGCTCTTGGGAACCGTGCTTACAGTTCTTCCCTGAGGGCTCTGCCTTCAGGCCGCATGAGTGACTGACACAGGCATTCTGGAGCATGACAGAAGGGTTAACCTTTGACCTCTTGATTTCTAGGAAGGCTTTTTGTGTCTGTGCAGGCCAGGAGGAGGGGGGTGACTTACTCCGCCAAGGCCGGGAGGTCCAGGTGGGCCAGGGGGTCCGGGAAGGCCGGGCTGTCCGGGAATGCCATCGTTTCCGGCGGGACCAGCGGGGCCCTGTTTACAAGGAGAAATAACAGGAATTTTGAGGAGATTTCATTTCATTCAACCATTTCCAGCAAAAAGGATATAAATGGAATAGACAATACATAGAAAATAGATAGTACATCATTAGATTATAGACAATACATCATAACAGTTAACATAACCTAAAATGATTTTGCTATCTAGCAGACAATTTTGCCAGGACTAATATTGCAACATGAAAAAAACATGAAAACATCAGTGATGTAGCAATCATGGCAATGATTGGACTTCGCTGTTCTCTTTATGTTTCCTTATACATAAAGTGTATTACATACAAGTCTAACGTTGCCATATTCCAACTTAAAGTAACATGCTAGCATGTGGAAACATTAACATGCAGACATATGAAAGTTTTAACACCACAGAAAGCATGCATGGGATGAGAAAGAGGAACCTACTCTGTCTCCCTTTGGTCCACGGGGTCCCTATGTAGGTAGAAATACAACATGTATCAATAATAATAATAATAAATAATGATAATAATAGTAATAATAATGAATTATTGCACATAATACATGATTCATATATAATCTGTTTACCTCAACGGTTTCCTGGCGACCTATAAAATTAACAAAGAAAAGAAGTGTCATAATCTCAAATCAAAAAGTTTGTTGTCAGTATTTCCTCTGTTTATTCTAAAGCTTTAGCCCTTTTACATTGTACTCAAGTGTTTGAAACATTCATTTTAGTGTAACCCTTAAAAACTGCCCTATGAGGAGGGCCCATATTCAAACTATAGGCCAGGCTGAAACACAAAATCTGGCGCAAGCCATTATGTATAATCCCATGCGATTGGTCGCTGACGAGGGACAGAGGACGATTGATAAGGATAATATCCAAGTCTTCCCACTGTAGGTTATCCATAAACGTTACTCCAAACAATCGAGAAACAGCAAGGATTCGGCTTGATATCTTGAGCCTCTCCAAGAAAAAGCTTAAAACTGCGGCCCTGTCGGTCATGAGGGGGCTGGACTCGTACCGTCGTCGGGGCAGATAGGGCAGCACTCATCGTGTGGGATCACTGGATTGGGGCAGTCTTGAATTTCCTCGCAGATGACCTCGTCGCACATCACGGTGCCGCTGTCACACACGCAGATCTGGCATGGCTCTGGTTTCCAGACGTCCCTGTCATTGTAGACCTGACCGTCCAACGTGCAGCTTACGCCCGTGCCTGCATAGGGAAAAGGCCCAAGTTAGTGCCGTTTGAGAACGTTGTTTTTATTTGATAGGCTACCAACCTTTTGGAACCAGTAACAGGATGCTAACTGTGTGCGTGTTTGTTTGTTTATTTATTTATTTATTTATTGCAAATCAGCTATTTGGCGTGGGAATTATAGACAGACTAGATCAAATGATCTGGTGCAAGACTGAAATTGTACAAATTCTACTTTAAATAACTATTTATTTAGACAGTCAAGGCCTACAGATGTCTCTGTAAAAGTCTAAACATCAAAGGGTCGGGAAATTAAATATCTGTTAATAACTATTACATTTCTGCATAGGGAAGGCCTAGTTCCATGTCGTCTAGGGTTTACTGCCAATTATGAAATAATTGAATACTGTCAGCTTGGCAAAGACGTGCGTTTTTCCCTGAGTGGAAAGTCTGAAATGTCTGCATGTGTTTTTAATTATCATGAAAAAAATAGTGGCAGGGGCGGAGCAATTCCCTGTGAAACGATTTTTCCAACATGTTGTGCTTTCTGTATTAGCCACTGGATGGCGCTGTTACATCACCAATCAGCCTTAAGCTTTCAGACAGATGTTAAAGCAATACAAGCGTGAAGTTTGGGGGCCCTTCCAACAAAGTGCTGATGTTAGTAACAAACTGATCGTCTTCGTATTGTTTATTTAGGGTTTTTAAAATGCCCAGTTTACCTGACAGACCTATGAATGTTTGTGGCTATGAGTCGAATATGTATATTGCATTTTCTTGTGATCGTATGTAAGCCAGTACAGATAAAAGGTTCAGCCTGTCACGCTTTGACTTTGCATGCTTGATTGAAGAAAAAAACCTTAAATGTGTTCCACAAACTTGCCTATGTGACAGTATTTCCCTGAGTAAAATAAACTAAATGTACATTTCGGAGTTATTTGTCTTGCTGACTCTTGTCTCCCTGTCCAACTTTCCACAGCTGTGAAAACGTAGCTCGGGGACATCAAATAGCGCGAGGAGAGCAGGGCCCTGGAACCTGTGCCAACTTGCCTCTAAATGCTCTCGCATGCATGTGCAGTAAAAACGGCCCATCCAGGGCCAGCGCTCTTCTTAAGCTAAAACGCACAGATGTACATTTCTGAGCTACAACATAACGGCACATGATGCCTTTTGTGGATGAGAGTATAGTGATGAAAAGAATGGCAGGACACAGAGTCCCACCAGAGGACCACAGCAGAAGCAGACCATTTTCTTTGTATAAGCTCCCAGTCCTGGTTATCACAGCTGTTCAGTATTTCTGAGGCGCACCACCACCACCCAGGAGTCTCAAAAAGTTTTACTTACGATCGTCCTCGCCTTGTCCTCTTGCCAACAGCACTGTTGCGCTGAGCAACAGCGCCAACCGAATATCCACAAAGCTGAACATGTCTAAATATTAGACATGTAGACTCTTTGAGGCAAGAGAAGTTCTTTTTTTCCCCCTTTAGAGTCCAATCATACAGGGTAGGGTCCGGTCTTCTATATCTCCAATCCAGACCCCAGCAGAAACTCCCTACTGCCTAAACCAACTTTTTCCTCAACCTTTTATACTCCAGAGTTTTGGGGAGGTGCTGGATGCAGCACACAGCTCGAACATGTTCACGTTTAAGTGGAGAGAGTCCCTCCTTCGTTCGACCTAGGGGCTGTCTCAGGAACTTTTTTTTACCACTGCATCTTCAGAAACATGATCTCTGAATGAAAAGGTGGCGGATCTGTCTTAAAACCATCACATCTTTTCTTTCACAAGTGAACAGCAACTCAAGGCATCGTCGGCGACACGTAGCAGGCAAGGCCTGTAACTTTATTTTTATTGCTAGTATCATAGCTGATACTATCAACATATTGTGTTTTCTAAAGGACGGAATATAAGGTTGATTTTTCTTTATTTTACTCCACCCCAACGCGGATTTCAACACTGAAGTATTGTGGTGTTTTGGTATCTGTTGCAATTAATAAATGTCTTCTATTTCTGATGTTTTTCCCCAATTCTGATTATATATAACCTTAGATGAATGCCTTTTTTGCAACTTTATTGTCCGATGTCTGCCAGCGTTCCAGAAGTGGCACTTTACTTTTGCGAGGCGTCTACTTGGAAAATGTGTTTATAGAGAAAAGGGTCGTCATGTTATATTCATTTATATAGCTTAATCTTTAAAATCTCTGAAATCATAGAACATCTTTTTATTACGACGCCTTATATCTCATAGCATCTCATAGTTATAGCTGTCAAATGGGCCTAGAGGACAATGCAACCCATACTTATTTTGTTGGCTCGTTTTATTAATTTGTAGAGGCAAGAGTGGTTACATTTCATAAAGTCGATATAAAGTCAAATGAAATAACTTCTCCAGACAGTAACCCTACACGTCTTAGCAGACAGATACGTGGACTGCCGCGTAGGAAAATACTTCAGTGCCAGTTGTGCTTTCATCTTGGCCATTATCCACCACAGGTCGTCTGAGGAGAATACCGGTGATTAGAGGATGATGGGTGGCGACTAAACTGGCTATTAAGGACTTCAGTCTCCTGAGCTATGTGGAACTAAATAATTTCCCCTTTGTAATTTCACCCTGTTGTCCTCTCCTGACTAACGAATATAGTTATTTAGAAGCATATTCAACATGTAGGTGGACAAAATTTTGGGTGGGGTTTTCCAGCGTGGTTTCTTGAAAAGAGCTCTTAATTTTATTCCACCAACAACAGGTGGCTTTGAAAAGCAGCCAGTAAACCCAACACCCAAATAAAGTTTAAAAAGAGCCTGTTAGATTGCACTGCATGCCACAGTGGCAAATATTGCACGTATGGAGATACTTACGTTCTGTAATGGCGTTGAAAAATTGTCAAATTCGATATAAACCTCAACTGACCTACTATGAGAAGAGTGAGGAATATTTGGCAGAAACTGATTTGTGAACAGACACGTTGCAGATTGGATAAGCACGTGCCCAATCAGATCAGAATGACGATGAAACGAGCGCGCCGGACTTGCCACCTCACCAAAGACAGCTGCATGTCTAGTGGAGTTACGCAGGGTTATAGTGAAATCCGCACAAAAGCGCAAATGTGTCTATCAGTTTAGAATAGTTTGTTATGCATGTTATGCATTGTTATGACTGGAATTCACAAGGTTACAACCTCACGATCGATCTAATAATATCTGTGCGCAGGCAACCACAGCATGATGCTGAGGGATATCTCAGTGCCAGACGTCATTCAGGGAAATAAACATGCGCTCCCTCTGCAGAGGTGCGCACACCTGCGTCATATTCTGTGTTTTTCTTTCTCTTTCTGTCTGTGGGATTAAAATACCCCCTGCGATGATATGAGGAACTTTGGAAACGGAGTGATCATTTGCGTGTGCATAGAATGATGTAGGTGTAAACCTGAGTTTGAAATAATGAAAATACAAACCACGGTCCCGTCGTACCTTTGCAAAGGGAGCATGTGCATGGACGCGCGGCTTATAATCTCTTGTGTAACCCCGTAGATTCTTGTGGTTGGTTCAAACATGCGCAGGCCAACTATATCTCTTAAAATAAAATCATAATTGAAAGACCTCTGCGCAACTTTGACAAGACTTCATTTTCCAGGCAATTTAGCTAAATGCGCATATGACAACTATGCAGCTAAAGGCGCTTGGAATGGTATGTAAGTCAATTGTGTTTTATTGGCGTGTATTACTACGCAAAAGTGTTTTTAGAAAGATTCTTTGAATGCTTGTAAGAGTTACTTTTATGCGCCTCCAGTAGATCTTTGCAAGGCCTTTGGTTAGTCCAGCAGATTGAAATAGTAACATGTCAGAAACGATGTAAAGAAACTGGATAATTAAAAATGTGTCCAGTTATAAACGGGACTATCGGGAGAACTGTATGGTTGGCATGGCTTGTAATTATGACTGTGCGGGTTTTTAAAAAGATAGGCCGACTAATTGGGCCGCAAGGCCACTTGCATGCCAAGGCAGGGCCTCTACTGCATCTAGTTTTCTTGTTCTGAAACAAAAAGCCAACGGAGTGTTTTCCCCTAGAGTTTAAGCATGCTGAAAAATACAGGGGAATCTGGCAGTATTATTTTAATTAGGGTAGAGTAAATGATGCACGAAAACCACAGTGGCTTTCAACAAGCTCTGCATTTGTGCAGGTAACACACACACACACACACACACACACACACACATACACTGATCTATGTAAATACTTGGTTAGCACTTTTGTGTGGGGACTGTCAGAAGCAGATCTCTTCCATTAATCTATGAGAAATGCTGAAACTGACAAAGCCAAGCATAAAAACAGAATTTAGTGTGAGACTTGTACAACAGACATTAGAATGATTGCATTGGGCAATTCATACTCTGGATATTCAGTCCTGTGCATTGTATTTTATCCTGAAAAAGTCATCAAGGTCTCCGGCCACATATTAAGCCAACCTCCAGGAATGGGCTGCAAGTTAACAATGACAGAGAACCCTTGCTTCATAAGTGGGGTTTGTTTTTGGCCTCTTTTCAACGGGTCTTGTCATTAACGGAAAATAAGCTCTTTGCGAATCTCGTAACCAAGTGTACACGGTGTGGCAGTTACACGATCAGCAGTTGATGGGCGGGTGTCACTCAGTGAAACAGGTGTGAAGTTCAGGAGTCTTCTTCTGAAAATACCGACTTCTCCTCTCACCGCGCCCCCTGCAGCTGTTACCTTCTGGCAGCACATCCTCTTTAAAGGCCCATTCTTATTTCACGAGAGAAAGAGAGCGAGAGAGAGAGAGAGAGAGATTGTGTGTGTGTGTGTGAGAGAGATAGAGAGAGAGAGAGAGAGAGAGAGACTGTAAGAGAGACAGTGTGTGTGTGTGTGTGTATGTCTGTGTGTGTGTGTGAGCGCGAGAAAGAGAGAGAGTGAGTGTAAGAGAGATAGTGTGTGTGTGAGAGAGAGAGAGAGAGAGCGAGCGAGAGAGAGTGTGTGAGAGAGAGAACAGTGAGTTGGTGATGCAAGACCAATTACAACCTTAATATTGTGTATGGAGCCCTTGTGAATGAAGATAGTTTGTTGACAGTAAATTACTGGTAAAATTGTGGAAGTGGAAATGTTTTACAATTATTGCCAAAAACAAATCACATGATTGTATGTTTGTCAACCATTTAGTGTAATCTATTTTGTCTGAAAGACCACATTCTCCCTACTGCCCCTTCAAATTTAGCTCTTTAGGCTAATCAACTCAAATATTTAACAGCACAAACACAAACCATCTATGTTCATAAATGCTTTCATTAATTGTTTTGTGCCAGAAGTCAAGCAAGTGAACTTTTAAAACCAGATTACTCAAACAACATGGTAATGTTGAACTAATCACTGACTTCATGTCATTGTAGTATCACCACAGACCCATAACCTATGGACAATATACAAAGGCAGTCTAAGTGTACTGGCATGCACGAAGTGATTAGTTGGATCCCCTGTCATTTCTGATCTTGCTATAAATGCTGCAGCAGAGGAATCCTCCAGGTAAGGTAAGGTAACGGACCTGTGACTGGAGAGTCGCAGGTTTGAATCCCCCAACTGTCAGAATTGCCACTACCCAGGTACCCTGAGCATGGCACTGTCCCCACACACTGCTCCCTGTGTGGCCCCTGTCATGGCTGCCCTCTCCTCACGTTTGTGCTGGGTTAAATGCAGAGGTTGAATTTCACTGTGTGCGTGGTGTGCTGTCTAATCACAATGACAAATGAGAATCACACTGTAGAGCTGCATGCGTCTTCTGGTAAGTCAAGCTGGACCTTTCCAGAGGTCAGTCTGGCAAATGCTAGTTGCCAATTGTAGCACCTCCGCATCTTCATTCCATCCCATCCTGCAGTATGACTGTAATTGAACCAGTAGTAGCTGCTGTCTTTTTGTTGCACTTATGTGTTCAAAGCAGCGGTGAGTGACTGAGTGATTCCTGGTTGGAGGCTTCATTCCTGCAAAGGCAGTGGTGCCTCTTGTGATGACAGTGTTCACGTTGAGATGATGGGGTAGTTGTGAGTGTCTTGCACCACATTTGCCATTAGTGCTAATGGTTTTCACAGGAATCACTTATTTAGGAGTGTGTGTCAGAAGAGGTTACAGAAGTTTGGAATATTTTAATTAAAGATCCTTTGAGGTGATGTGTGTTATGCTCTTCTGCCCAAGAAGATGCTAGTTTGTTGTTATTATTCTGCAATTGCAATGGAGCAAATGCAGAGTGCAGCTTAACACTAAAAGGAACATTGAGTTAGGCTGATTTCCCAATAGATGTCACACCACTGCTCTGTGTCAAGAAATATGGCCATATGGGAGAAGAGGTTGGACTGGGAGTCAATCAGAAGCTGGGGTCAGCTTAATTTATTAGACAAATTATTTTAGAGTTGGCTCAAGAGCTGCAGCAAAAGCTGCAAGATATCTGCTGAGGTTTGGGCCTGGTGGGCCATACAGATAACGTCGGACCTGTGCCAGAACGGGCCCGCGTCCGTGCCAGACGTCACTGCTGCTGAGGCGCATCAGCTGTGAGCAGTGTGGGAGTGTTGATTCTTGTGCAGGCCGAGTCAGCTGGAGTCATTAAAGGGTTGATCTGAATGTGAATGTGGGGCTCAGTGGAAAAAGACTCCTTGCCTTTGGTCCTGCCAGCCGCTCGACTGGGACTAGTCCAGGAATGGAAAGACAGATGCGGAATCTAAGGAATGGAAGAACTAATGTGAGTGAGAGTGTGTGAGGGTGGGGGTGGGGGTGGGGGAGGTGAGGTGAGGTGGGGGTTGGTTGGTTTAGAGAGAGAGATAGAGTGCTTTGCTTTTCTTGTCATTCACATATATGTAGCTTTTTGGCTAATGTTGCAAACGGAAGCTTCAAGTCACTGTACTTGCACACGCATACAGTCTACTTGCCCTGACATTATCACAGTAAGTCTCCAGTTCAAGATATCTGCTATATGAAGATGTATAGTACTTCAAGTGCAGTTCGGAGACCATTATGTTAGCATAACCTTATTTACCTTACATACTAAACACACTGCAACTGCTTTGTAGGTTCTTTTCACAACCTCTGTAACATTTTTTTCTTCTTTCCGTTTCTCTCTCTCCCTTTCTGTGTCTTTCATTCTCACATTCTCTCCTGCCTTCCTTGTTTCTCGTGATTCAGGCACACAGTCAGTGAGTTTTGTGGCAGGTCGGCAGTTGCGCAAAGGGCAACCGTTTTTTAAAATAGAAACTGCCATTTACAGAACTCTGGAGTCTGACCTCGACTCTTTGTGATCTGTAGTTCTGTGGTCAGCTTCTCGCTGGGTTTCAGCCTGGCGAGTTTGGGTGGGGCTGGCCGCCCTGGCCGGCAGAAGAGAAGGGTTTTTAGGGAGCAGTTGCTGCCATTTTCTCCTCTTCTAAGAGACCCAGATTCCTACAGCCACTGCTGCAGTGACGTGACAGTGAGCAGTTGAAACAATAGCTGCTCAGATGAAGATCGCAGATGGCGGGCCCAGGAGAAGCCGGTCTGGACGTGGAATGGTTCTGTGAAGCTGTGAATGTTGAGTTTTTTTTTTGATTGCTAACAAAGCTAAAAATGTAGTTAATAATACAGATGACTCATAAGACAAAGGAATTATGAAAATGACAGTGTCTCTGCATGTAATTGAAAATTGTTAGGCCTCAAGCAAAATTTCATCTGAAGCTGCTGGATGCTTAAAACATTTATTTTATTTTATTTTATTTGTTTAATTAAGTACAGCAGAACATTTCTGAGATTTTTGGGATGACCTCGTTGAACTGGAGTTCTCCTCCCCCATGGTGGCCTCAGTGTTGTGTAGCAAGTGGCACTGCCTCTATTTGGGCAGATGGGCCATCTATCTCTACTCAATTTTATTATGTGACACATGGAAGATCCACCTTATTTACCCACAAAACACCATGTATAACTATGTATACACCAATACCTAAACCCCTGTTTACACACAGACACACACACACACACACACACACACACACACACACACACACAATCTCTCTCTCTCTTTCTCTTTCAATAAAACATAGTGATTATCTGCCAGGCTGTTTTGTTCCAAAATGTTCATTATGGATTGCGATTCTAAGTCCCGACTACAGATGAAAGAGTCTGGTGCTATACATCACTGAGATATGTAATGTGAAGACACACTAGGCAGACAGCTCTTGGCTCTAGTCAGATACACACACACACACACACACACACACACACACTAAGCAGACAGCTCTTGGCTCTAGTCCAAGTATAAATCATATGGTTGGTCACACATAGCACTCAGGTCTCAGTGAAAAAAGATGGTTTAATGATATCTTTCTATACCCAAAATGATTGCCAAAATTTACTTATCATTACATGTCGCTGCTAATTAGTGCTATGCCCATACTGATGAGTATACGTATATTTTATATTTATGGCTTGTAGTAAAAAGACTGCGTGTGTGTGTGTGTGTGTGTGTGTGTGTGCGCGTGCACGTGTGCGTGTGTGTGTGTTCATGTAACAATGTCAGTGGCCAAACATTCCCACGTAACAGTGTGTCCTGTCAGTTTTTAATGAGCACAATTATACAGACACACACAAACACACACGCTCACACATGCCTACACACACACACACACACACACACAGCCAACCAGGTTATGAGTGCTTTATGACAGCTGTTATGGTTTTTCATGGCCGCCGTATGAGCCGGTGCTAATGAACACCCCCGGTAGCCACTGAACCCCCCCAACCCCACCCCCACCCCCCGGCCGCCTCTTAAAGGTGCCTCCCAACAAAGCCCCGCTTTTATGGACGGAAGCAGCTCGTTTGAAGTTTTGCTGGCGACACATGTTTCTAAACAGCCTCGATTGGGTCTTAAAGAGGGGGGTGATGGAGGGGGAGGTGGGGGGAGGCGTGGTAAGGAGGGGGGGTGGTTTGAGAAGGGTGGGGGGGAAACAAAAGGGGGAAACCTGTGTAGTAATAATCATACATTCAACACATAGTTTGCGAACATCTGCAAGACAGGAACGGAGGCACCAGTTAAATGGGGTTTGCTGTGTCTGTTTTTGGAAGAGGGAGGTTGTTTTAAAGTGGTGCACTTCACCTGGGGAAGGATGTGAGCCGTAAAATCACTTGCTTGTGGCCCTTTCCCAGTGCTAAGCCATTGCACATCTCACTATATTTCACTATAACTGGCAGTGACAACTGTAAAGATTCTATGACACATGACAACCTTTCTCCTAATGTGAAAGCCATGCAGAGATTTACTGAATATCACCAGACCAGTGGAGTGATTATCCCACTAAATCAGTATGGTGTTTCTTAGCAGGACTGCAGAGCAGGCTGTGTAGGCCTAAAGCACACATATCCTACTCAAGTAGTCTGGATGCTGGACCAAGTCCACAACACCAATGTGCTCCCACAAAAAGTTTTCATTCATTCATGACGTTTCGGGCATATGCTTTTTATCCGATGTTAACAGCTGTTCAAACTAACACCCATATATTCACATCTCAGTGGATCTGATCAGTGGTGTTGACAAGCACCAGCTCATCTCCAATCACAGTGATTTAGCACACAAAGCACAAATACACAACAGGGTATTACTCAGTTGGCACTGTAGACTTCTGATACTATCTGTTATTCAGATAGATAATGTATGTGTTTTTTCTTTCTGCAGAACATCAACATTGCTTGCATAGCGTAGTAGAGTGGCTATCACAGGGTTATCACAGTCTTCTATATATGTCCGCCCATCTGGGAGTGAATGATTGACTGACACTGACATTTACCCAGATTTAAGATTGACAGGGAAGCAGTAAATCTTGACATTTGTGTGTGTGTGTGTGTGTGTGTGTGTGTGTGTGTGTGCGTGTGTGTGTGTGTGTGTGTGTGTGTGTGTGTGTGTGTGTGTGTGTGTGTGTGTGTGTGTGTGTGTGTGAACTATCTCTTTTCGTCTAGCTATGTCTACCACAGTAGCCAGGCTGATCCTGTCCCAGCTTGCCAGCAGATGTTAAAATCCAGCATGGCTGCCCCCAAGGCAGTACTGTAAGAAAAAAAAACTGTGATTTTGGGACGGGCACTGTGTAGCCACCTCATTAATCTGGGCTGGGGGCCTTTCAAGTGGCTCCTGTACCCAGTGATGTCAGGAAGACGGGAGGCTAGAATAGAGTTCCCCTCATATTGGTGACTTTCATTAGGGCTTCTTGCCTTCGGCCCTCAAATGAAAACAAACCAGGAAGCGAGAGGCGCCTGGCATCTACACTGACGTACTGCATGACCTCACTCTCTCCTTGGCCGAATAGAGACTCCAAACTCTAAAGGGAAAATCGGCTGCACCGTGTGAAAGACGCCTTGTCATCACAGTAAATGAAAGGAAACCACCTTCAATAGGATGAAAGGGTGCTGGATGAGCATAACCACATAGGAAGATTTACAGACACTATCTCTCGCAATGAGGGAGAGTGTGAAAGCAGTCCCATTTAGTGTTGTATGTATAAAATAATTACATATCAGGTCACACTGATTTACGATTAGGTGAAGGAACTATTTTATGTGACACTTCAGATAGCTGCAAGTGAATTTTCACTTGAATTGTGTGTCCATTTTTTATTGTTATTAATTATTAGGGAAAAGTAGTATTTATTATGAAAAGGACATAACATTCTCATTGGCTCACTTTTGTAATGCTGCCTGTTTCCTGTCTGTGTGTTCCTGTTCAGCTGTCCATCTTTTGGGGTGTACTACACAACCTGCGTATGCTGTTATGGCCTGGCTCCCTTCTCATTAACGTGCAGGCCTAAAGCATGCACATCCGGCTCATGTCTTCTGGGTGCTGGACCAAAAGAGCACAAAACATAAAAACCAAAGTCTGCAACACCAGTGTACTCCCACAAAAAGTTTTCAAACATTCATGGCATCTCAGGCTAAATCTCAGAAATGGTTACATATCTGACACAAACGTACAACTTAGATTTGGTCTGATTGCGTGTGTGTGAGTCTAGTGTGTATGCGTGACAGAGAGAGGGAGAGTAAGAGTGTTTCTCATGTCTGTGTGACCATGTTCTTTTGTGTGTATTGTGTTTCTCACCTGTGTGCTCATTTGTCAGTAGAGTGTGAGATGGCCCAAGTGTGTGTGTGTGTGTGTGCGTGTGTGTGTGTGTGTGTGTGTGTGTTACTCTATGTGTGGTGTGTGCGTATGTGTGTGTTACACTATGTGTCTTGTGTGTGTGTGTATGTGTGTTTTACTCTATGTGTGTGTGTGTGTGTTTGTGTGTGTGTGTGTGTGTGTCTGTGTGTGTGTGTGTGAAGGTGTGTGTGTGTGTGTGTCTCACACCCGTCCTGGCGTCAGGCGGTCGGTAAGTGCTGACTGTGAGGCACACTTGACAGGCGCCCATTAAGGCCTCGCTGTGGGCTGCCTGCTGTCGTGGCAACCGGCGCCGGTGTTACCCTGGGCTTCTGTAAAGCAGCAGGTGAGCACCCCAATCAGCACACAGATGCTAACACTTTACATCTGTGCACAGGTAGCCTGGCACACAAACACACACACACACACACACACACACACACACACACAAACACACACACACACACACACACACACACACACACACACTTTACATCTGCACACAGGTAGCCTACACACACATACACACTAATGCATACAAACATGTGCAGATACAGACACACACATACACACAAAACATGAACAAATACACACACACGTATAAAGCTGAGAAAGTGGGCCATCAGATATGATAGTATAGAGTGTAGAACTTTTAAACAGCTTTTAAACAACATACAGTCATCTTTAGTCTGTATATATGCTACATGTCACACTGATGCTAAAATATGTAAATATCAGACAGTCAGAAAGCCATCCATGCTCTTTCCTTAAGTCAAACTCCACCACATACTGCTGTCATCTGTAAACTGGCACAGTTGGATGGCCTCCAAAGCTCACACATGCTCAAAAGGGTCAAACAGGCACGGGGACAGGACTGGCCTGATTTTTTGATAGAATTATCTCTATTGCAAGTCTTATAAAGAGCTATATACATGACCACATTACATTGTGTTGTATATGTTAAAGGTACAGATCTGCATGTCTATGAAGTAATGGCATGCAAGGAGCTGTTTAAAAAATTATGCTTTAGAGAATTTTGGGTGTTGTGTTTTATAAGCTTACACCAAACATTAACACCCTCCAAAAAGTTTAAAACTGTTATCAAGTCTACAGAGGAAACACCGCTCAACAAAAACAAAGTGTGATGACCTACCTCCCCCATTACTGTCCCAGAAAACAAAACACTTAATGGCAAGCGGATCAAAACAGGACAGAAAAGAGTAATTGTGAGTAAACTTCCTGTGAGCCCATTTCCCAGTCTACTCCTTTGATACACATGAGGATGTGGTTAGTGTTGGTAAACTAGTGTGTTACATTTCGCCAGGAGGTGGACTTAACAGTTATGTCTAGTGAGATTAAAATGACATTTTGACTCATGGCAGCAGGTCGGGGTGGTAATCTTGGCTTTCGTTCTTTACGGCTGAGGATTTCAGTCGTCGAGGTTCTGTAGATTCTCCTCCCACCTTTAATGGATCTCAGGACCCAGCTTCATCTCTAAAGACCTCTCTCTCCCCCCCCTCTCTCTCCCTCTCTCTCTCTCTCTCTCTCTCTCTCTCTCTCTCTCTGTCTCTGTCTCTGTCTCTTTCTCTCTCACATTCTCGTTGTCTCTGTCTCTCGCTCACTCTGTCTCTCTCCCTGTTTACCTTGTTTCACTCTAATTCTAACTCATTACATTCCTCTAGACTTCTTGCTTTGTTTCTCTCTCTGTTGCTCCAAATATTTATCATGCATATGCTTGAACACTCAAACCCCAGCTGACAATATAAGATGATGTTTTGAAGCACAAACAGAAGAGTTTGAAAAATTCTATAGAACTGGCCAGGTACAGCTGTTGTTTACCAACAAAACAATAAGCTCAAGTACACAGTCATGTATATGTGATATGTGGGATTCATAAGCTGTATTGCATAAATTGTTGGTATTTGTATAGGTCAATAGATAGATACATGCTGCACTGTTCTTTGGCTGTAAAGGCTTTTGAACTTATCACCCTGTGGAAAGTAAACGGTGTTTGTGTTTTTCATCTGTCTGCTGTTGCAATGGCAAGGCTCCCACTTTGATAATTCTTTTCGTTCCAGACAAATTACAGGCTGGATAAGGGGGCCTGAAACGAGACTGTTTAAAGCTTTAGTTTTTTTTGAGGCAGTAAACATCTGTCATTTACAGTTAAATGAAAATCATCCACTTCAATTACAGGTGCCCTCTCTCCCCTTACATGGAGGAGAGACAGACAGACAGACAGACAGACAGACAGACAGACAGAGACTACATCTTTGAGTTAGCAACACATACACATGTGTTGTCCTCATATCAGTAGTGCATTAAAATGTTTGTGTGTGTGTGTGTGACCTTTGTTGTGCAAGGAAAGAACCCTTATCTTGAAGTTGATATGGGCAGGTTGCATAAAAGTAGAGAAAAAGAAATAAACAGAGAATGCAGGGAATAGGTAGACAGACAGACAGATAGACAGACAGACAGATAGGCATTTGCAGAAATTTGCACCAAAGCTGCCCCAAACGGTGGCAGGTTTATCCCACCCCAGCAGAACACCTGGGAATTCTTGTCACTTCCATTCCTAGGTTGCCACCACACCACATTGGAAGGCCAGAGACTTTATGGGCCAGACGGACAGGTGTCTGGGGCTGTGGGGGGGCTGTGGGGGGGCCGTGGGGTTTGTTTATTTTGTTTATTTGAGATCACACCTGTCAGTGCCATCAGGGGGTCATTCCCTTCCTTTTTAAATCTGGCCGGCAGAGTCTGAGACTGCAGTCAGAGGTACAGATGTGGTGCTCTTGGAAAGGCTTCAGACTGAAGACGTCCAAAATGCTCATTCTGACTGTGTGTTCATGTGGATTACTGTTTACAAAGCCTCGTCTTGTGTGTTGCCCTCAAAATGAAGCTAATGAGCAGTGTGGGTTTATTCTGTATGGCCAAAATAGCTAATTAGCTGTAGGTTGGTGAAGAAGGGTGAGCGATTGAATCAGGTTAACAGTTAAAGGTTAACAGTTGTGATAAGCTTTGGCTAGCTAAATATTTTTCTGTCTTGAACTTGAATTGCATAATTATGAACATGTAGATCCATCAGGTAACATTATCAGCTAAGCGACTTGTTTCCACACTCGCAGTAGCCAAATACGCATACAAATCACCCGACAGGGATTTCTTGTTGTATTTGTCAGTTATAAAAACAGTATTGCTAATATTTAACCGTAATGGTTTGTTGGCAGCACGTCAAACACAGATACAGCCTCCACATCCTTCACATTTGCACTTGCCTGTGTAAACTTGGACAGCAGCATCTAAACACTGCTTGACTCTGAGTAGCAAGGGCCACACTTTGTTTTTCTTAAAACCGTCCTGAGTGACATTTACTGGGCGCTTTTTTTCCCTCAACAATATGCTGTCATTACTGTAGTAATTTACCACTTTGTCAATTTATATTTTCACAGACAGACACAGAGAGAGCGAGTGGGCCTGTTGCAGAAATGGATGGGTGGAGAGGGTAGAGAGAGTAAAGCTCGGGGCAGATTTATGTCACTGCTAAGTGACTGCTGTGGCATTGTCTTACATCATCTTACTGTGCTTGCTAAAGCTCTATTAGTGTACGCTGATTGACTAATAGGCACATCCTTCAGCACACGTGCACGCACACACACACGACAGACACTTGTTTTATCACCTCCTCAGGCAGTGAATGAAAATATTTGGATCAGACACCCCTCTGAAGGACCTTATCCTGTGGTTTTCGGCTAATGAATCTGACTTTGCTCACACCTAACCACACTGAGAGGATGAACTAGAAGACAAAGAGCATGAAAACACTGATTCGGAAATGGTGTGTGAAGTCTGAGAATCTATCTTCTGACTTTTTTTTTCTCTCTGTCTCTCTCCAAACTCTCTCTCTCTCTCTGAGTCTCTGTGAGTCTCTTTCTCTTTCTCTCTCTCTCTCTGTTTGAGTTTCTCCCTCTCTCTCTCTCTTTGAGTCTCTGTGACTCTCTCTCTCTCTTTCTCTCTCTCTCTCTCTCTCTCTTTCTCCCTGTCTCTCAGCAGCAGTAGGATCCCACTGCACCCAAACTGGAGCTAATTTCAGACGGGCTGTGCCGCGTGCCGGGTCTGTCATTGTTTGTGTTGGTCGGGGGAGCGCACTGGTGTGGTGTGGTGTGGTGTGGTGTGGTGTGGTGTGGTGCAGGGATGACGAATGCGAAGCCAAACTCAGGAGGAGCCACGTCCACACCACCATGTCAGCCTCATGCACTCTGCACTTATCCAAGAGCAAGAGCATGTCCTCATGTACTTAGGCAAGGGCAAGGGCATGTCCTCATGAAGTGTGCACTAAGGCAAGTGCAAGGACTTGTCCTCATGAAGTGTACACTAAGGCAAGTGCAAGGGCATGTCCTCATGAAGTGTGCACTTAGGCAAGAGCAAGGACGTGTCCTAGTCCACTGTGCACTAAGGCAAGTTGCATTGGTGCAGTGTTGACCTCCCTGAAATGAGTTTCTGCAGATTAGAATGTCTGCGATTCATTTTTTCACTTTTTCATTTTTTCGATTCACTTTTTGTGATTTTGTAAACTTGTTGGTTTTCTTGACATTTTGTTTCTCTAAGTCTTTAGTCATTCCTAAACTTAGTGAGCATCCAGTGGTGATGGCGTTAGTATTTAGCTTCTTGGTGAAGCAGAGCATTAAGCCTGTAGCATAATCAGTATTCTGGATGCTGCCACTGGCAGAAGTGCCTCCATTCAACATGCAGTGAAACATTTCCACTGTGCAAAGGCCTTTTGTGTTCTCCAACTCAAAGCACCTTCCTTACTGGCCCTTTTGTTGACCCACCGAAGATAATTCTGACCACCCATAGACATTTCCAGCCAATACGAATGTTTAAGTGATGTTTCAGTGATGCGCCCCCCTGTACCCATTAAGATGTGTGCATAGTGATTAGTGAACAGTGATTAGTGCTTGTAGACGGCCCTGGTGCCAGTCCTCACCTGGCGGTCTTGGCGGGGCTTTGGGTGTGCCCCTTGTGGGTGGCACGTCAGATGCCTGATGCCTCTTCCTCCACAGGCACACACAAACACAGATGATAATAATTATTGGGTTTGCCAAACCCATTGACTACAGGGCAGATCCAGCAAGGGAAGGGGGGGGGGGGGGGGGTTCTAGCACCAGGTAAGAAAGATAAAGCACAAGAGAAAAAGAGGTATTTAAGAAAGGAAGCAGCAGATAGGAAGGACAGAAGCAGAAAGAAAGACAGACAGAGAGACAGAGAGAGAGACAGAGAGAAAGAGAGATGAAACACCACAAGCGTGGGACTTGCCAGTGTGTGGGGGAATGAAGGCAGTCTTTTGTAGAAATGAGAGGGAGGAAGCAGCAGTCCAATTACAGGGTGGACAGCCCTCTCCTACTCCACTCCGCTGGCTCCCCAGCAACAGCAGCTCCAGCGAGACGATCCGCCATCACCACTAATCCCGGAAGCACTCTGTCACAGCCCTCACCTCACCCGCCAGGCCGTCTCACAAGTGTGCATACGCTAGGCTTTAAATTGGAAGAAACTCCTCCAGAGTGTTCATAAGCTAGGCTTTAAATTAGTACTACAAGACTGCCGAAATATCTCTCTTCAGAAGTTGTTTCAACAAAGAAGTTAAAGTTGAATGCTAAAGTGAAGTGAGGGAGTTACTTCTAATTTGGATGGAATGAAACAAGGTTTCGGATTCTTGGATGCCTGGATTGATGTTTGGACATGTTTTGTGTTTTGGTCTGTAAATAAAGAGTGACTAAATAAAGAGAATAATTATACAATGTCTTGCAGTAAGAATAGACTGTCTTTTATAGGTCTTGTGATGGATTGTAAAACTTTGGGTTTACATTTAGCTGAGATTTGTAATAAACATTTGAGTTCCACAGCATTCAAAAATGTGACCTTTGGCTGGACTCAGCTTAAGCTGTATAGAAGTGTTATTACTTTGTTTGATGTGAATTTGATAACTGTAATAAGTCGGCACTATAAAGGCTATCCAATATGAAGCCATTCAAAGGCTGCTCAACGTGCTCTTATGACACAGAATTGTCAGCCTCCTGTTCGACCTGATGATAAAAAAGACGGAAATAGTACTTCCAAATGTTGCACTGAGTACTTCCGGAAACGTACCACTGACACTGGACAACCTAGTTAAAGAATCTCCGCAAAAGGAGCTTATGGAGCCAGAAGCATCAGCCTCCTGTATTGCTTGACCACGTTGACAGAGAACTTGCAGAGAAGAGGGCCGGACTTGAGGCTGCTCTGAGAGCCAGGCAGACTTTAGAAGAGACATATAATTTACCAAAACAGAACCTGAGAGAGTGGAATTGCACTTCTCTCTCTCTGTCTCTTTCTCTCCCTCACCCTCTCTTTATGTGCTCTCTCTTTCTCTCTCTGTCTGTCTACGTGCTCTCTCTCTCTCTCTCTCTCTCTCTCTCTCTCTCTCTCTCTCCCTCCCTCTCCCTTCATCGTCTAATTAAATGTCTTTAAATTGTCTGGCTGTGTGTTTCAGGCCCTGGCAGGTCTGTGAAGAAACAAAAGAAATGGGCAGTTGCTGGTGGAAGTCTGTTACACTGCATGGTTAAATCTCTACAAGAAGCAGTTGGGGAAAGGTTTAGCAGTACGCTTGACTGAGAAAGTGGGAATGTGGACACGCCTTTAAACATCCATGTCCTCTCATAGGAAACGCAGTGGAGTGTAGGCTGCACCAGATATTATGACTTGAAATGTCGTCTCTGTGAAATCATGCAGGTCAGGGAACCATTTTGGCTCCTGGGCTTCCAAATGACAGAGGTTAAAAGCAAAGCAGTCTAAACACTATAATTTGTTCAGAAGTTGTGGGCAATATATGTTGCATGGAGATTTTCATCTAAATGTCTCGTCCTGTGTAGGTTAGCATGAAGGTGACTACACATTAACTGATTATGGATAATGTTTGAGAATTTCAGTTTCATGGAAATCGTTTTAGTTACTTGGAGTAGCACCAGGTTGTTCTTGGGTAGCTAATAACTCTGACTGTTAAACCTTTTACACCAATGTGTCTGCTTCATCCATCCTCAGAATGATTTATTGAAATTCAGCTTGTTCTACCGCCTACTTATAAACAAATGTGTTATCATTGTTTCCTCCAACTCATTGTTATAAACTATTCCGTGTAGAACTATTAACTTTACTTTATTGAGTAAACATTTGGATCAGTGAGATGTTCTTTATAAAACTGAAAGGTGGTTGGTCAGTGTAAGTGAAAGCTTGCCACTGGAAGAGAACATTTAGCCCTGTCACTGCAGTTAGGTTTAGTTTGTTCTACTGAGTCTTTACACAAACATAGACAGCCATTTCCCTTGCTTTTTCTCTCTTTTATCCTGCCCTTTCTCCTCTCTCTCTCTCCCGCTCTCTTCCTTCCTCTCTCTGTCTCTCACTGTCTCTCTCTCTATCTGTCTATCGCTCTCTCCCTTCCTCTCTCCCTTTTTCATTCTATCTCTCTGTTTGTCTCTCTCCCTCCCTCTCTTTCTCTCTTTCTCACTGTCTGTCTCTCTTTTTCTCTCTTTCCTTCTCTCTCAGTCTTTCTCTGTCCATCTGTTTCTCTGTCTGTCTCTCTCCCTCCCTCTCTCTCTCACTGTCTGTCTCTCTCTATCTCTCTCTGTCTGTCTGTCTGTCTGTCTGTCTGTCTGTCTGTTTCTCTCTCTCTGTTCATCTCTTGCTCCGTCTCTCTTTCTTCTCCCCCCCTCTGTCTGCTGAACTCCACTCAGATGCTGACTTTGAAACAGAGAGGATAGTTCATGGAAAATATGACAGAGCTGGAGAAGCCAACTCTGCAGCAGGGAGCAAAGCAGAGAGGAGTAGAGCAGAGAGGAGTGGAGAGAAGTGAAGGGGGAGAGATGGGGGCGGGGGCGGAGGGGGGACCATCCCACATTTACACTAAGGAGGAAGGGCTGAGGAAAAAGCAGAGGAGGGATGGTAGGAATGCAAGAGAGAGAGACAGAGAGAGAGAGGGAGAGACAGAAATGGAGGAATAAAAAAAAAATGTGTATTTGTTTTCTTTTGTTTTGTTTTCAGATGTGTTTTATGGAGCTCTTTGGTAAAGGCAAGTCTGGAGAAGACGATATATAAGATGGTTATATAAGAAAATATAACTTATATGTTAACCAGACACAGGCCAACAGTATGAGCAAACACTGCTTCAGGCTCATATGATGACTTTTACGGGGCTATGGTACAGCTGTGGTATTTTTGTGTTTACAATAACATTTTTTCCCTTCATAGTAAGACGGCAGTTGCTCTATTTCTGTTAGCACAGCATTGGACTCTATACCTTCCCGAGGTCATCAACTCAGTTGTGGAGTAAAATAATAGAATTCTTATGCATTTCAGTAATTAGCAGAGGGAAGGAATTACCTTTTACCTCAATTTCAGTAATCATTTGTCATGCCAATGCCAACTTTAGCTGGGAATAGCACTGTTTTGACACCAGTGAACTTGTGTATTAATTTTGCGGGTGGGTTAGCTTAAGCTACTTTTCTTGGGCATAAACTCTTGGCCATGATCCTATTCCTGCTGTATGATGAGACACAGTTCCTGGTTTGCTAATTAGCTAGCATGATTTTGCATTGTGGGGACTTCACTCTCACTCTGAGCAAAATCCCCTGCACTTGTAAAAAAAAAAATCAAAACACACCCCTGGGTTCACTGGGTGCAATGATTTGGCTGCCAGCCATGGTTAAAGGTGATATTCATAAGTCTCTCTCCTTTCAGTCTTTCACTCTTTTTTTCTTTTTTTTTTCTTTCTCTCTTTATTTTCTTATTTCTTTCTTCGTTTCTTATTACTTTCTTTCTCACTTTCTTTCTTTCTCTTTCTAATTTTATTTTTTTGTTTCTTTGTTTCTGTGTTTCTTTCTCTCTCTCTCTCTCTCTCTATCTTTCTTTTCCCTACTTCCTTTTTCTGCCTTCTCCATCCCTCTGTTTTCTCACATACATATACACCTCTCACCCTCCTTCCATCTATATAGCTCTCCTACTCATGGTAGAGGACAGCCTTTGCTTTCTGTCTGAGTAGGGAAGACCCCAGTCTGGTGCCGTCTGTACTTAGACAAACATTAGACGAACATCTAAGCATAGAACCCTTTTTATGGGCCTGTAAACCTGGCAAGACTGGAGGGCAAAGTCATGGTTTATATATCAATTATGAGTGCACACAAACATGCTACTTCTGATGAATGTGTCCTGCTAACAGCACGGGTTTGGTTTTGCACCAAACAGATAACAAACCACTGCGTTGAACAGGTCTTGATTTATGACTTAATTGCAAGGAGAAACATTTTTTTTGCCAATTTACCTATTGACTTAGTTTCTTTTTTTGTTGAGGTATGTTGTTGTGATTTTTAAGATATCCATAATTTCATTGTGATGGATCACTGGAAGGACACTCTTACACACTTGCTTTCCCCCACTGGCTGCCCAGGATATTTGCCAGGTAGAACTGAGATCCTAATTTTAAATTGTACCATGTGTTTGTAAAACAGCAGGGCAAAGTAGGACCAAATGTATCACTGAACTACAACTGTTAGCATGCTAGCTAACCTCTATCAGTGCCAGTTGTGAAAGCCTTAAATTTGGTGCATTAAGTATAGCTGCATGGGTCTGCCCACCAAGCTGCAGTGTAGAGCAAACAACAACTTGATTAGAAATATCTTTTTTGGATTGGTAAATTACTTTTTCACATTAACTTTAATGGTAGTTGGCTATATGAGGGCCAGATGAAGAGTGTTATTCCCATTAGGTACCCAGGCCATGTAGCCTACAAACTATAGGGATTCCTAATTTTTCCCAGATAGTCGCTGCACTAGTTTTAGCCTAGAACATCTCACTGCTGTTTTAGATAAAGGTTTATCTTGAAATCTTGAAGTTACTTAATCAATTGCCAGTTAAAGGCATCTTCTGATTGAGTACTTCAAAGGTTTTTATAATAACCTTTGGCCTAATTGCGTATGTTCAAACTGCGGTGGGGTTTCTTACTTATAATCAGTTTGTAAAATTCTCAGTGCAACTTGCACTCCTCACAAAAAATGAAATCTGACTTAAAAAAAAACCCATTATTCTCTGAAAATCTTTTGAAAAGAAGTGCTTGAAAGGTTGAAACGCTAAACAGCAAGACTGTCTCTCCATTCCCATTTCTCCCTGTGGAAACCATACCAAAGAGTTGCATTTCCAGACACTTACTCCTCAGCCTCTCACTTCTCACAGGCTCAGCCTCAACCTCTCAAGCAACCCCCATGCATCTGGCTGCTGCTCCGTACGCAGTCACTGAGTTCTCCCTACTCTATACTCGGCTGAGAATACTTTGCCCAGACCTGCGTTGGGCTGGAAAAAAAATGTCCTGCAGAAAAAGCAATGGTCTGGGGGAGGCTCCCCTCCCCCTGCCTTGCGCCTCTCTCAGATGTGTTCCAGTATGGGAAAATTAGTCAGAGAGTGAGCTCAGAGCCCTGTCTGGAGAGAACATTACTGGGCTTTCTCTCCACCACTGGAGACGGGGAGAGAGAGAGTAGAGGAAAGAAAGAAAGAAAGAAAGAAAGAAAGAAAGAAAAAGAGAGTGGGACACAAACCGAATGGGAAAACCATGAAGCAAAAATGCATACACTCATAAAAACAAAAAAAACAAAAATTAACTTGGGTAGAAGTAAAAGGCTCAGAGAATGTCAGATTTTTGAGTAAACAAACCATCAGCGACAGCATTTGTAACCAGGAAATGTGGCAAATACTCAGCAGTAAATAGCATAAAGGAAGTCAGGGAACCTCTAAAGAGGCTGTCTGGAGAGGAATTGGTTTATGCGCAAAAGAAAAGAGAAGAGCTGAGTTGAGTTGGGGTGGAGTGGAGTGGGTGGTGATAGACCCAAATGGGCTTTTGTTAAACGTGTTGCCTAACCACTCCTGTTTAAAGGCAAAAAAAGACAACCCCTCCCAGGCCCTCTCTCCCTCTCTCTCTCTCTCTCTCTCCTGGCTCAAACTTGTGCTCCTCTTTTCTAATGGAATGCCTAAACACAGCTCTTCCAGGGATCACGTTTCACTCCTCCATAGCTTCTCCTCAGGGAAAGACCACGTGAGTGAGTCATATCAGCAATATGTACACAGCACACTTCTGCTCCCATAGACTGTTTGAGAAATAAAGACACACACACACACACACACACACACACACACACACACACACACACACACACACTGCATGCTACCACTTGGTCCTCTGGTGAAAAAGAAAGTCATAATATAAAATCTGTCACGTCTGTGAAGTGTGTACATGCTGCAATGGTTATGGTTATGGCTACGGCTACGTAAATGAGCAAGGGATGGCTCACCTTTTTACAACTTCTACCACTTCTACTCCACAATGGAGTGCGTTCTACGGGATGCTGAATTTCGTCTGATGACGTATTGGGGAAAGAATGCATTCAGGCAGCTGAGCGCTTCCAAACGGTGCCAGAGAGAGTAGCTGGGCAGACGAGAAACAGCTCCCACCAAGCAGAGCTGTGCAAACAGTAGAAGGGCTGCTGCCACCCATCTCGCCACTCACTGCTCGCTTTTCGACACCCACAGACAGCCGCCTTCTGTACGTGGCTGAGACCCTCGTGACATCAGGATGCCCGACATCCCGAGTCTCCCGCGACCTCCGTGAGTCTCCCACATTTGCAAAGCTGACTCCCAGACGCCCGCAAGTAATACAAAATCTCCCTTGCGCAAAATTTAGAAAAAATTAGGACAAATGACAGATGCAACAATGGACAGGGAGACAGTAGTGTTTTTGCAGACATAATAAATGACCTCTGTCTCTTCTCATTAGGCTATTCAGTTTTTGACAAACAACAATTCCTCCTTTGTGCGGTGGGGGTTGGCCTCCATCAAATGAGTTTCTGCAGGTTGGGATCTCTGGGATGCAGCTGCTTAGCTGTCAGCTAAAGCTAAAATCCACTGTGGCCTAAGGTGCTGCAATTCAGCAATTAATAGTATTAAAGATGGCTATGTGCGCTAAGATTTTTGTTTTGTGCTAAAGTGCTGTATGCTAGGTGCATTTAGAGAGCACTAGCTGCATGTGGACCCATTTGGCTTTAAAATGTGTTTCCACTGTTTAGATAACAATAGCCTGGTGGACCAGACTGTTTAAGACACAGGCCGGAAACCAACAAATTTGGTCAAGGCAAGTTGAGAGCTTAGTGGAGTTGCTTGACGAAGTACTGTAATGAAATACAGTCAGTGTTTAGCGGAGGTATTACAGCAGTGCTAGCCTGGCCAAGACAACAGTTTCCCATTGTAAATGCTAATAACATTACATCACATCTGCTTGCAAGCATGGTTGTGTTTTAGCACGGCTCACTTATAATTCAATCACTGTAGGCGCTTTTTTGAAAACCAGGTGTACACATGGTCTAACAATACAGATGTATTAGGCCCAGTCAGATTGTATTATCGGTGACAGTTTCAGTTTCCCCAAAATATGGTGAAGGTCAAAAAAGCCAACAGATAAATAAAAAAAGAAACCCAACCCCAGACAGGCAGTTGAACACAGTGTCTCATAAAACATGGAGTCCTTAGTTTCCTGTGCCCTCCTTTACCCCATCCTGTGTTATGTTTCATTGGTCAGCTCATCCAGCTCAGTGTCATGGCCCCCAGTAATCTTAATGGGCTTCTGCTACTGGTGGGAATATTTAATACCCCATTTAAAAGCCACCCTTCACTCCAGTAGTGCCTTGAAGTGTATTAATTAGACCTGGGCAGCATCTTGGAGCTTACACGTGTTGAACTGCCTTCAGTCACCCTTGGTTCAAGTTTAAAGAGCAATAGCCTTGCTGATTAACAACAGCATGATTGTCAAATCCCATGTAAGTCTCTATATCCTGTATTAAAACAAATATGTAAATACATTACATACAGCGAAACAGAAAGGCAGTAAGCAATGTTATATTACAGAAATGAAAACCAGAGTCAAGCTGAAACGCAATTTTGGTCTTAGCTTAGGCATGTTTGTCCCATAAATTTGGAGATCTGGTGCAGATTAGCCGTGTTTGCTAAACAGCACTGGAGGGGACACAGGACATTTGGGACGTAGTCAAATTCAAGACATTTATGTACAGAAAGGGATTCTCTGCCTTTCTCTCAGACTCCCTCCTCCCCCTCTCTTCAACTCTTGCTTTCTTTCTCCACCATTTCTCCCTTTCTCTCTGTTTGCAAACCACTAATGATAGTCTGCCTCGCAGCTCCTCCTTCATAAGGCTGTGGAGTTGGCGTGGCAGATTAAGAAAAGCAGAGAGGATAGGTTTGACAGTCAGAGCAACGGATTCCCAGCATGCCCTTTCTAGGCTTCTGTAGCTCTGCAGACAGACACGTCTGTATGTCTGTCTGTCAATGTGTTTGTCTGTCAATGTGTTTGTCTGTCTGGCTGTGTGTATATTCGTCTATCTGTTTCTCCATCTGGCTGTCTGTATGTTTTCCTGTCTATCTGCCTGTCTGTCTCTTTGTCTGTCTGTCTGTCAGTTCGCTCCTCTGTCTGTTTGTCTGTCTGTCTCTGTCTGTCAGTGTGCTTTGAGGCTCATAGCCTGATGACAAGTCAGTTTGTTGCCACATTGCCACTGACAAAGTGTGACATCTTCCCCTGAGAGAAATGGTTGTGTGTTGTAGATAAACACAGCAATCCCCAGATGACTAGTCCTCCACCACTGAAGTTAGGCTTTCCCCTTTAAACACAGACCTAGATCAGAGCTGACCTTTGACCCTGCCCAGCTGTGAGGAGAGACTTGTGGGATAGGCCTGGCAGTGGGAGGGGGAGCTGGACAGAAAATGTCTACGTGCTGCTTCCTTTGCCGGAGCAGGGTGGCATGTACACACCAATTAGGGTGACATGGGGCGTCGTTTAGGACGTGGGTGAAAACATTTTATATTGTAATTTACAATAAGCCACGTCATGGTCTAAACCTGTACATTCTCGTCTGCAGAGCTTGGCTGCAATAAAACGAGCAGCTTTATGTGACACGAGATCCACAGACTTCAGCGTGTGGCTTTTGGCTTCCTGGACGAGTGGAGAGGGAGCTTTGACTCACTCTTAAGACAGTCAAGCCTGGCTGGCTGTAACTCACATCTATCTGCACCATGTTGTAAGACCAATATGGATAGCTGTGCACATAGGCATAGTAGCAAAAGATTCATATGATCAGTGCTATCCGATTCACCTCACCAGCTACTATGACAAATTGCAAACTCTCTCTCTCTATCTCTCTCCATTTCTTGTGTGTGTCCTCAACAAGCGAGCACATGCACACAACCCACTCACACACAGACACATAGACACACACACACACAGCTGTTATGGCATCAGGTCACATATAGACCGGTCACTTGTGCGTGTGTGTGTGTGCGTGTGTGTGTGTGTGTGTGTGTGGCTGTCATTTTCGGACTTCTCACAGTGTTCCCAGATGGGCCTCATTTTCAACACAGGAAATGACCTCTGTTGGTGCCGTCACCAACTAATATAGAGACGAGAGACATTTAAACATTTGATACAACAAAAAGTGATAGCGATTGAAGCTGAGATAGAAAAGAGGTCAAAAAGAGGAGGGGAGTAGTAAAGTCCACCACACAGATTGTTCAGTACTGTACAGTAATTACTGCTTTGGGGTCGAAAGTTAGTTTGTGTAAGCATGTTTATTTACAAGAGGCACTTGTGATGCCTCATGTTGCTCGCCTCTCTTCCTCTAATTTTCGACTGTGTCAGTGGGCCACACTGTCTGATGAAGACATTGAAGAAGCTGCATGCTGTGGTCTCCAACCAGAGAGTCTAGAATGCCTTTTTAATCAGACTGCGGTTTGAGCTATTTCTGTGTCTCAGGGGAGAAGAGACAAGAAGAGGGGTAAGACTGACAGCTATGACAGCCCCCAGTAGTGCTGCTTTTGTGGCTGGCAGTATTCTAATATGAGATGTAATAGCAAAATTACAAGCCAACCCCTTGGTTCATTGTTCATGCAGCACTCACACTCACAAACGGAAGCACAAGAAGCGTAGAAAATAAATTCCCACGTATGGGAGCTGTCAAGTTTGAGTATTTTAGGTCAAGTACTTTCCTTTCTGAACTGTGTCATTGGTTGTGGCTGGATAGGCCAATAAGAAGCCATGGAGGATAGGCCCCACCCCTTGCAGTGTGCCCACAGGCTCCGCCCTGTCATTGCTTGGCTGCCATTGGCAGATGTGGAGAAGGAAGGAGGGCCCTTTTTATTTATTTATTTATTTTTTTTTGCTTGGAATGGTTTCCCCCATAGCCACGTTTCATCTGGCGTATTCCCAGCCTCACTAACCAGAGGACAATAACATAGCAGAAGCCTAGATACATATGTGTCACCACCCAAGCTCCACAAACAGCAGATAAATCTTACAGAGCAGATTCCAAAATGGAAGCTGTTTCTTCTTGGTTAAAAAGTTAAAGAAATTGCTGTGGCTAAAATGCTCTGAGTTGTGCTGTTTCCTGTGTACTGTCTGTGGATATCTGGAAATGCTTAGGACTGATGTTGCCATGGCAACTCCTCAGAGCAGGGAAATGATATATATATATAAATATATAAACTCTTGTCTGGGGAAATGCATGGAGGCACAAAGCATTATGGGAAACCATTCTGACAGTGAACCCAGACTCCGGTTCAGAATGCGTATATGTTTGCCATATTTCTCTAATATGAGGTAGCCTACAGCAGTAGGAAAGAATGAGAAAGACACTGTAATTCTGACTCTGTCATTAGTCATTAGTGGGTCTAAACTAGTCTAAACTAAAACTAGAATATACTGAAATAAAGACTAATTTAGCTTTACCATATCTGAAATATTACCTTTTGTGCTTTGGTCTGTACATCTAAATGTCTGACCTCTTTAAACCTGGAGGGCATATCTTAAAATAAGGATGTTTGACAGTTTTTAATGTGATTTGTTTGTGCAGGTTAACCTAAATGAATGGTAGTTTGATTATTGAGAAAAAACATTTATATCATTATCATGATATCATTATATATTGTAGGTCTGTTCCAAAAAACACTTTATGAGTGATTTATGAAGCATTTATCATTTCCCCTCCACTAACACATTTGTTTGTTTCCTTCATAAATCCTAGTGTGTTTCTGGCTTCAAACTGTAGTGGTTTAGGTTGGAATTCATCCCGATTCTAAACCAAACAATGTCACTTATTACTTCCTTCCTTCGAGGGGGAGAGAGAGAGAGGGAGAGGGAGAGAGAGAGAGAGAGAGAGAGAGAGAGAGATAGAGAGAGAGAGAGAGAGAGAGAGTGGGGTCCTAAATACATGACCCATGGTGCTAAAGTGCAGATGGTTTGGCTATCAGTGGTGCACTCTGCACTCTGCCCTGGCCCAAAGCTCGTGACCTTTCTTTTAGCCGTTTAGGCCTTCATGTACGAGCAACCATAGGCGTAGCCACGGGTGGCCTAGGGTGGGCCTGTGCCCACCCACTTGTCATTCAGGCCCAACCAATCAGAAGGCTACCTTTGTTTGATTGATTGTTTTATTAATTATGATGATCTATGTGTTTTGGGCTGGGTCCACCTGATTTTTTGCTGGGCCCACCCATTTTATGATTTTGGCTACACCTCTGTGAGCAACAGTTTGGGGTCCACTGTGATGCCCTACCTAACTGAAGATCAGCTAAATTTCATTCAACAGCTCTTATATATAAGTGATGTATGCAATATATACTTCTAATCTGTAGGATAGTTGAACACTCTGTCCACATATAAAATATATGTTGAACACGAAACTAATTAATGTCAAGAATATTATATATTATAGTTCAATACTGAGGTTGCAGTTTTAAATATGAATACAAAGATGGTTTATTGTCACATGCATAGACATACTGAGTAGAGTAGGACATGCAGTGAAATTGGTGAATACCACTATCAACGAAATTAAATGAATCTAAATCATCTTAGTTGTCATTTTAATTTACCGTTAACAGATGAGTTTAATGCTTAACTTAGTGAAACTGCCAGAAGTAGATTCTTTACACAGGTGAATGGGTTTGTGCAGCCAAATGCCCACTAGTGCTCCAAAGGTGTCTCGAGGCCAGAATAAGAACCACATGACCAGGCCTTCTTCTTCACACCTCCCTGTTACCTGAGAACCATCGCCATCCATATGGCCCAGTCTATCACTGACCCATGGCAGCAGAATCTACACAATCATGTCTGTGGTTGCACCCTAATTAGTGATGGCTGTAGTTTCATCTCTCTCTCTCTCTCTCTCTCTCTCTTTTCAATTTTACCTTATTTTCCTCTCCTGACCCTGTGATGTATGGGTGGGATTTTCAGTCCATTACAGCTAATTCAGTTTGTTTAACCTTGTGTGACGTAGCCCTGTGAGACGCATATAAAAGCTATGGGTAGAAGAAACGGGGGAATGGGGCAGTGTGTGAGTGCTGGGCTGGGTGAAGGGATTTGGGGGGGGGGGGACTATTTTTTCTTAAAAGCGCTAAGCACTTCCGCCCCCATTTTTGTAAATTATGCTCATAAGAGGGGCGGCCTGCCTCCTTAGCCCTACCACAGAAATGTAAAGCACGCCTCACCCCTTTGAAAAGCTGATCTCTGTGCTCCTACCTAAAGAGTCCCACCACTTAATTCATTTCCCTCTCCATTTCCCCAGACCAAAAATAGCTGCCTTAATATGTTAGGAGTGAACACACCCCAAAATCTAGTTTGAGGGTTGCAAAGACATAGCTGCAATGCACATAGACAGGTAAACCAGCCCTCGGGTGAACCAGTCCCTTGTACTACAACTCATTTCGTACAGAGGGTCTGGCTGTGGTTTCGTTGACATGGTTGTCTCTGGCAACATCCTGCCTGACCAGTTTGCGAACAGAGGGAGCGTTAGCCATTGGGTAAAGGCAGATGTAATCATCAATCTACACCTCTAGGAAAAAAATGTTCACTGATTGGTTAGGCAAGATGCTGCCTGAGACAACCATGTCTATGGAAGCACAGCCAGACTCTCTGTACAAAATGAAGCATAGCATGAGGCGTTGGTGTACCAGGTGATGGAGTGCTCTCCTGGCACAGCAAGAGGCTAACAACAGAAAGGTTAGGTCTTTAGGTTCTGCAGCCAGGCATTAGTGAAAATGGACAACTACCTGTATACAACCTGTCTTTTATTTGGATGATTATTTGGTGTCTTTAAAGTGATGAAAGATGTGGAGGCCAATGTTAACTGGTGAACATGACAATGCACAAGCTTTACATTTTAGTATAGCCAAACGTTTAACTTCCGCGTACCCTCGAAGATAGTCTATGTTCTACAGAGTACCCCCTGCACCACAGACAGCTTGCTAAAACAGTTCAGAATGTGGTGGTACCTATGGTAGAGTCTTTTGTATTGTAAAGGGGGTAGTTAAAATATAAGATATTTTTCCATCCCTTGATATCTGTACCTGAACAATATCTTTATGCTGATAAAAGCTAAGATTTATTTTGTACCCCCTTGAATTAATCCAAGTACCCCCAGGGGTACTTGTACCCCAGTTTGACAACCGCTGTTGTAGAGGAATGAAATGATATGTAACGAGAGAGGGCAGCTCCATTTCCCATTTTATTGTCCAGAGATTTTCGTTTTTGTGCTTCTGGCACACAAGAGCTGGCAACAGATGAGCTGCAGAGATGGAAAGAGGGAAGGAGGAGAGGAGAGGAGAAGAGAAGAGAAGATCTTTCAGTCGTTGCTAACGTGGCACTCAGCAACAATCCAAACGTCCCACAAAGCATAGGGAGAGAAAGACAGACGGAGAGGCTGAGAGAGGAAGATAGATGGAGAAAGAGATGATTGTGGAGTTGAGAAGATACACAAAAAGACAGAAATGAACTGTGAGGATGAAATCATGAAGGCAAATAAATAAACACTGTATTTTTCTTTTCATCTTCTTTTGCCTCTTCTTTTTCTTCTCCTTTGCTGGGAAGAATGCTGCTGAGGACACATATTGCTTGAATTAAACTGTTTTGCAGAGGGGAGGGCAGGAGTGGAAGAAAGAGAGCGAAAGAGGTAGGGCTAGAGTGAGTGAGAGCGAGAAGGAAACGGAGAGAGTGAGTGAGTCAGAGAGAGAGAGAGAAAGAGAGAGGGAGAGAGAGAGTCAGAGAGGGAGAGAGGGGTAGAAGGAGAGGGAGAGGGAGAGAGAGACAGCTTGCATTCTTTCGTGCTGACATCAAGCTCTACTGCTGCTGCTGCTGCTGTTGCTGCTGCTCTAGCCACTCTGTCAAATCTGCCGAAGGCGGCAACTTCCTCACCTTAGCTCACGGGCCACTAATCGTCTGATGAGATGACACTGTCACTGATAGGAGGGTTACTTCTACGTCTGGGTTGAAATTGTCCTTCCACATTTACAAGCTGGCACACCTGAGTCCCAGATATATAGATAATGTATATTCCATTAAGGTTGCAGAGGCTTGATGATTTTTTTAAATGTCTGAAACAGATTTTTTTTCAGGGAAACATTGAAAAACATAAATCACCTACAGATAAATCAAACTTTTTGGAGATGTTGTTTCAGTGTCCACAGTGTGTACACATATGTAGGCAGGCGCTCGGTGATGACATCACTAGCCATCTGGAATCCATTATAAAAGGTTTCCAAACTCAGTTTGGGTCTGTTTTGTGTCCCTCTCCTTTTGAAACAGCAATTATTGTCCCACTTTTCCACAAAGATATTCAGTGATTTGTTTTGACTAAATGCATGATACCAAATCTAAATGATTTATGTCAGGAAGATCTCGCCATTTTTGGGTAGATGTGTGGGGTGTGGGTGGGGATAAGAGAAAGGCGGTAACATGTGTATGTATAGGAGCAAAGAGTGTAGGACGTGTGTGTAGGTGTGTGGGTGTGTGTGAAGTGTGTGTGGACGGAGGGAAGTGTGTGTTGTCACTGAGTGTTTTCTTAAGGATCAGATGTATGCGCTGGTAATCTGGTAATCCAGCCCCCTCCAGCCACACGAAGTGAGTAAGCAGAGGCAGACATCTGGGGGTGGGGGGGTGGGCTCGCTTCCTCTCCTCTCACACTCTTTCTTTTTTTTCTATCTCTGTCTCTCTTCTATCTTTTCTCTGTCTGACGCCAACTGTGTCCATGTGTCTGCTTTCTACACTTCAATTCAATTCCATTCAGTTCAATTCAAGTGAGCTTTATTGGCATGACAAATACTTCCTTACACTGCCAAAGCATAACATCCAAACAATACAGCATGATGAACATACATGTGTCCTTGACATTTATACATACAAACAACTTGTCTCAGACTTTCAAACCGCCTTTGTCTTTCTTTTGATCACTCTTACTTTCTTCCTGTTCTCCTTCTGTTATCAGTCTCTCTAAGTGTTGCACACTTTTCAATCCCCACTCTTCTCTGCATCTTTCCTTCCACTCGCCTCTCTCACCCATACCCATACCTACTCAATTTCTTTGGGAACCATCATTCTAATTTATTTTAATTATGTGAACAGTTGTCTGGGTGTGTGTTTGAACATGCATGTATGTTGAAGTGGGAGTATCTATAGATATATGTGGTGTGTTTTTGGAAGTCGGTATGTGTATGTATTGGTATGTGGGCCTGTCTGCTTCTGTGCCGGTGTGTTATAGTTTGTGCTTTCATGTTTGAGTTTCCTTAAGAAGGGTATTTATGTATAGGCAAATGATTCTTTGTCTTTCTTTCTTTCTTTCTTTCTTTCTTTCTTTCTTTCTTTCTTTCTTTCTTTCTTTCTTTCTGTCTCTCTCCCTGCGTTTCCTTCCTGTGTGTATGTGTTTGTGTTTTAGTAAGAGTGTGTACGGGTGGTTGGGTGCAGGTCAGTGAGTCTGTGTGCATGTGTGTGTAGGAGTGTGTGTGTGTGTGTGCGTGTACTTGTAGGTCAGTGAGTGTGTGTGTGTGTGTGTGTGTGTGTGTGTGTGTGTGTGTGTGTGTGTGTGTGTATCCCTCTCTCCCAGGTCTGTGATTTATCTCCCCCTGCCCCCCCCTTCCCGCCTTCCCTGTCCCTTCACCACAGAAGCATGTGGGCTGCAGACTGTTTGATTCTCCCTAGTTCTCCCTATCAGGCACAGACACGGGCAGCCCTGGCTGGACCTCCAGCCAGAGAGCCCAAAAATGCCCATCTTCTCTACGATCTTTCCCCAGGACGAGGCCACGTGCCTGGGCTCGGTTGCTGGGCCTGTCCCCTCCTCCTGAGCCAACCCCCCTGGGGGTAAGTGTTGTTTGCTGAGATGCTCCATGCTGACATGGAGGTCAGTGTTACAATCTGACAAGTTGCATCTAAATAAACAGTGCAGACATGTTTGTGTAAATACACAAAAAGTAATCACTCGTTTATGGAAGTTGTAATTTCCTTCTCACAGAAGATAAACTGCATGCAAACAAAGAAGGAATAAATAAAACAGAGTGAATCTGCGGGAAAAGGGCATTTGTGGATATAACAGTGGGAGAGTTCGGCATTATTTACATTCAGGTTCCTCACCTGGCCTCACCTCTTGGATCAAATTTCTAGAAGTCTTCGACCAGGAAGTGCAAGTCAGTAAATGTGACATTGTCCAGGTTAAAGTAATCTGTGACGGCTTTTAAATAAATATGTTCATCTACTCCTCCAACTTCCCGTGTTTATTTCTGAACTCGTATGTCTCACACAGAGAGAGACACACACACACACACTTTTGTGACATCTGACTGAGTCTGACTGGGAGGCAAAGATGCTTTTCATGTCTGTTTGGTGAGTCATTGTCAAATGTGTTACATCTAATCCTAAAATCCTGCAGGGAACTGGTGATCAGGAACACTGGGGGAAAAACAGACAGACAGACAAACAGATAGATAGAAAAAACACCCAAACAAAACCAACCAGGGCTGACGTTTTCCCTTCACCCCTCCCCCATCATCTCTCGTTCCTTAAATTCCGCTGTGTCATATTCCCATATACTCCTCACCTCTCTCCCTCTCTTAGTCTCTCCCATCTTTAGTTGTGTCTTAGTCACTCTCTCTCTCTCTCTCTCTCTCTGCATCACCTTACACTCACAGAAAACTCTCCTTCTCTTACTGTCTTTTGCTTACCTTTTGTTTCGTTTAATCATTATTTTTGCTTTAGTGTTTCTTTTTATCCCCCTTTCTCTGCCCTTCTACCCCCTTGTGCTCTCTCTCTTTTATCTCCCTGACGTTTTCATGTTCTTTGCCCTCCTCCACCCCCCATCCTGACGTTTCCTCTGTCTGAGTTTGTTTCCATGTCCAGAGTGAGGGGCGGTGGGGTTGGATGCTGTTTACATGGGGAAGTCATTGAGTGCTGTACCACTGCCAAAACGACTGGAGCTGTTAGTTTTCGCTGGGAAAGGACAAAAGGCACAGCCCTGAGAAGAGAGAGGAGGGGAGGAAGAGAGAAAGAGAGAGAGAGAACAAGAAGGAGAGTAAGAGAAATTGAGTTAGACAGGAGAGAGAGAGATGGGGAGGAGGAGAGAAAGAGAGAGAACAAGAGGGATAGAAAGACAAACTGAGCTAGACAGAAGGAGAGAGGGAAATGGAGCGACAGAAAAACAAGGCATAGAGAGCAAGATGGAGATGGAGATAAAGACAGCAAAGAGAGAGAGAGAGGAAACAGAGAAGCAGAAAGAAGGAAAAAAGGAAAGAGTCAGAAGAAAAGAGACAGAGAAAGAGATATGAAGAGATCGACCATTTGAATTTAAAAGAACCTTCAATGGGATAAAATATCATGCATAGCATAGCTTATCATTTCATCATCAAAGAAGGCAAGAGAGACAGAAGAAAAAAAGAAAAACAAAAATACGTCTAGAATAGAAAAATTGCAAATCTGCAAAACCAAAATGGATTCCATTCAGAAATAAACTTCTGCCTTTATCAAGACTGTGCAGCAGAATTCCATGTCAGACAGGAAGGCCAAAGGAGAGAGCAACTATGAGGAAAGAGAGGAGATCAAGCAGAGGAGTACATATGATAGGGAGGTAAATGGAGACAGCGGAGGAGTGAATAAGATAACGAGAGAAATTGAGAGTGTGGAAGGAGTGAATAAAATAGAGGGAGATAGGGAGAGATCACAAGAGATGAAGATTAAAGACATAGACTAGACACAGTGAAATATTGGGAGTTTAAGAGACTTTATAGTGTCTTATATTTATAGTGTCTATTACTGTTAGTTAAGTGCTGTCTTTGTTGGTCAGGCCTTACTTGCAAAAAAGACTACTATCTCAATGTGACTACCCTGGTAAAACAAAAGATAAATAAGAATAAATAAAAGAGACAGACTAAGAGAAATACTAGGACTGAGACAGACTGAGACAGAGTAAGATTCTTTGTGAATAGGCGGTTGCTCTGGCTGTCTCTGTTTGGTTTGGTTTGGTTTATCCACATTGAGTTTCTTGAAGTCATTTTAGTTCTGTGTTTTATGTTTTATTTCCATTTATTGGGGTTGAGTTATATAAAGGACTTGTCACAAATGGTTTTCACAGAGAACGTAGGCTAGCATCACATGGCACATTTAATAAGGAGTCTCACATAACTCTCATTTAAAGGTATGTGAAAACACATGCCTCACTCCTGTTAATGTTGCAATTGCGAGTCACTAAATAGACAGCAAATATAAACAAAAACAACAATATTAAGAATGTAATACAATATCAATGTCTAACCCTAACCTTCACCCTAACCCTTGATGTGTGAGGTGTGCATCTGAGTAGCACTGGTAGGCCAGTGCAACTGATATTAATCCAATACCTTACCCCAACACTATTCTTAAATTTAACCCTAACCCTTGATGATCACTGGATTATGAATGAGGATATATAAGGTGCAAACTGAATCTGAATCTGAATCTGAAGCATTTTCTTGGGCACAGTGAGCTAGTGAGAGTGCTATGATGATGAATGGGCTATATGACACAGGACAGGCCTGAACACATGGCAGTGTCACATGCAGGCCTCCCGAAGAGGGGGTACGTCAGGATAATTCAGGGAGCGCAGAGCTTCACAGGGACTATGATATGGTTGGGGTCGGGGCCCAAAATAATTTTCTTTCAGAGGGTCCACAATTTTTAGCAGTGGCCCTGGGCATCAGGTCTCAGGAACCAGGCAAGCTAGCATAGGGACGGATGAGAGCCCCCTGTTATTACTGTGAAGCAGTGGATGGGAAACCACAGATAACGAGTTCTGTTTTTCACACCAAATGTGACACTTCCAAAATGCACATTTTTATTAGCCAGCACTTATTGGTCTGTATGCAACTGCCCTGTCATTTCTGCACAAGAGCAGACCTGGCGGCATACAATTAGCACTCTGTTTTTCGGCAGTGAGGGGCTGTACGAGGGGCTTGTCCGCACACGGAGCGGCGGGCGTACATCGGAATGGGCCCAGGTGTTCCGACGCCACCTCGGTTCCATCCACCACTGTGCTCATCTCCAATCAGCCAATCAACACCCGCCTCCTCCATGTGCTGTGCTGTCAGCGAATAGGAAATCAGGGGCCAGCGCCGCTTGCCGCTGGCATCATTGGCATGACGATGACCCCTTTGGGGGTTGTGTGTGGGTTCTGTGATCAGGGGCAGTAGGTAGATTAGAGGCTGTGGGGGTTGTAAAGTTATCAACTCCCCCAACGGGGCCTTCGGTAATGGCATCCTTTCAAAGACTCTTCAGTTTCAAACATGTAACATGCCATAGCTACCATAGCTTGTGAGCCACAATGGAAAAGTAAAGGTCATAAACAGCATATTTCCCCAATCAAAGAAGCATTTTAGATTTATGGCAGTACAGAAACTAGGAATAACCTCTAAGTTTGTCATTACGCACTTTTTTGTTGCCTGTGGAATGTGTGCTGTATAGATATGCTTTGGCTCATGTTGGCCAGCAGGACCCAGAATACCCACACTGAACATTTGCTGGGTTAGTATATAAACATATACTGCATTTTTCAAACTTTCTTTAAGCAACATTGTAATTGACACTTCAGGAATGCATCTTACAGCAGTAACTGTTTAAGGCAATAACATTAAAACTGGCCTAGACATCATTTACAGTGTGAGCCCCATTTATAACAGATGGTACAGGCATGTGCCCCAGTAGTTTGAATACAGTCCCAATGCTTACGGGATTCCATTTCTGTTCATGTGTCAGATTGGTCATCGTCCTTGCACTGTCAACTTATTTAGGGCAGTGTTTGTGTACCACATTGTCAGTATTGTGAAACTGAGTTTGAACTGATTTTGTCTGTGTGTGTCATGATGGAGAACATTTGTCTATGAAACTGTATGAGACATTGGTAATTGATATGACACAGTAAAAATGGCTCAAAAACACATATCCATTTCCTGTACAATCCAGTACTTTCCTATCACCTATTGCTTTTAAGGTAATGGACCTGTGACCGGAGGGTTGCAGGTCAAGTCCATCAACTGCCAGAAGTGCCCCTGAGGTACTCTCAGCATGGTATCGTCCCCACACACTGCTTTTTATCACTTTTACTTTTTCCTAGACTCAAACTTGATGTAAATGAGACTATATGAAAGTGTTAGAAATGTAATCTGTACAACGTTTACTTAGCATTACACATGCTTAGACATCACATGTGAACTAATATGACATACTTCAAAAGAGTTTTTCAGTAGAGGCCTTGTAAGTGTGTGTGTGTGTGTGTGTGTGTGTGTGTGTGTGTGTGTGTGTGTGTGTGTGTGTGTGACAGAAGTTAAATATATCTGCAAGGGGACACTATGATAATACAGTGAGGATGAAAAGGTTGTTGCATTAAGTCAGCGTGATGAAGCCTGGAGTGCCGGCTTTGTTCTCCAGCATTTCCCCTAACTGCTCCTGCCAGTGCCATTCCTGTGTGGGACTGGACGTCAGATCCTCTATAAACAGATAGAGTAACCACACCGTGTAGCGATGAAGGTGTTTGCATACTGTACGGCCACACACCCCGTGTGCAGAGACACAGGCCAGCCCCGATGGGGATTGCTCTCGCTTTCACCTTCTCCCTCTATCTATTTTTCTCTCTCTCTCATTTCTGTACTCTCTCTTTCTCTCTCCCTCTATCTCTCTCTTTTTCTCTCTCTCTATCTTCTCTGCTCTTTCCCAGTCAGATTCATATTTCATGCAGTAGCCCACCACCCCCACCCACGCCACTCCACGCCCCCCCTCACCCCCACCCATCCCCAACTTCTCTCCCTTCCAGATGTTTCTGCCAGCATTAGTGGAAAAAAGAGACATCTGGAGCTATGCAGAGGCGTCCCTGCAGATGCCTGATGGAAATACCGGCCTGTTTATGTAAGAAAGACCCTGATGGGGCTCGGAACTGGATCGAATGGTGGGTCCTGACGCCTACTCCTAAGATATTTAACTCTGCACACCACTGCTAATGTGTCTGCGTACTTTCTGCTAATCAGGATACATGAAAGTATATACATCTGTATAAATACAGGTATGAAACAAAAATATTCACCATATAAACATATACTGCAGGTAAAATAAAATTTTCCTTTAGCCTATTTAAAATATAAATACAATTTTAATTCTATATATAAACAGATATTGTAGATCGCTTACCAGATGTACGCTCCTGAGGTTCAGTGGAACAATGCCAATAAGTTGAATTCTGAAGGTCAGTCAAGGTCATTTTTTTTAGCCAGCAGTTAACTCTACACCAACTGCTCTGGACTGAGTGTGACACTGACATTGTATAGATTGAAACAGAACCAGAGATGTTCCACAGTGAGGTGTCACCTGTGTGTCCATCCCAAATGCTCTGCCCTGTGACCTTTCCACACAAAGTTAAGATTTTGAGAGATCTCTGTGGGATGAAGTGGATGTAGTCATTCACTGAAAGACCTGTTGGTATTACACAAAGCCACATCTTTTCAGTCATGATTCAGTTGTCAATTTTGTTAAATTTCTTTGATTAGCTCAAGAGGGTCCATTCACTTAAGATAGATGGACTGGGCTTCTGTGTGTGCTGGCTTGGTGCTACAGTCCAAGTTGTCTGCAGTGTTGCGCTGACTAATAAATGTTCGTTTAGTTTTCACATTAATTGTAACTGTTGATAAATGAGTGTATCGCAAGAATGTTTTGACAGAATGCTAAAAAATTATCTTGACATATCTGACACATAAAGAAGGCCCTCCATATTCAACCCAGGAGATAAAGCTCACTGAGAGTGCTGAGCTTTCCAATGGCTTTCTGAATGATTGCACTCCTAAGGCCTTTATCAACACACACGCACTTGCCAAGGCAGAGCATTCATCCAAGTGTTGCTGCTTGGTTCTGTCAAGAAGTAAGCTAGCTGGCTGTGGTAGGCTAATACTGCACAGTAGAATAAAAAGCCTCATAGTAAACCTCACAGTAAAACACTTCATTGTGCTTTTTTGATCTAAGCTTACTTGCATGTATATTCCTCGTAAATATAGTCTTTAAATGTCACTACCATGACAAACACACCCAAACTTATTTTATAGTATCTTGATTAAAGACCATAAACGGGGTGATGTGTATTGGGAGGACTGGTCATGGTAAATACAGATGAGGAAAAAGACCAAAAAAAAGGTGGAAGGCATCTCCCCCATTTTCAGGTCTCTGTGCTGGATGCTGTGGTGGCACCTGGAGTCTACACTGAAGGACAATCCAGATTCACAGTCTGATGAAACACTGATGGTCATTCCCACAGAGGCTTTCTGTGCCAGGGAGAGAGTGAGAGAGTGTGAGAGAGAGAGATAGAGAGAGGGGGGGGGAGGAATTGAAAGACTGGATTTTTGACCTGCTCTAATATGTGGAAACCTGGCTTTCACACACCAGCACAGTGAGTAAAAGTCATCATCTGAATTTCTTTCTGTTTCTTTCTTTCTCTCTCTCTTTCTTTTTCTCTCTCTTTCTTTATTTATACATATATTCAGTCACATTTGATTTAATATGGCAAAACATATAGACGGCTAAGATGTAGATACCTTTGGCCTTTGACACTGCTGACCCTTTCAAAACAATTTAAGGTAGCACTTTATGATAACTACTTCCTAATAAGCATTTATTTTGCATTTGTCAGCTCTCACTTAACACTTTGTTCATCATTTGGTGGTTTTACAGTATTTCTCATCAGTAAATCACTTACAAACATAGTTGAGACATAGACAGACAGACAGAAAGGCAGCAGGCTCAGAGATAGATAGCAGATAGCATACAGACAAACAGTCAGACATACAGACAGATGGCCAACCAACATCCAGACAGATGTGTGTCAGTATGTTTATAAATGATTTACTGATGAGAAATATGTGTGAATGCAATGATTGCCAAATGATGAATAAAGTGTTAAGTAAGCGTTAACACATGCTAAATAAATGCTCCTGAGGAAGTAGCTATTGCTACCCAATTTAAGTAGCTAAGTGCTCCCCAATTTAACCATCTGCTTGTGCCTAACACCCTCAAACCTTTCCAGTGACCTTGGTAGTTTATGTGTTCTCATGGCGACACATTTCTTGTGTTCCTCTTCTCATTTCCCCTTCCTCCTCCTCCTCCTCTTCCTCTAGGTGATGGTTAGCCCCCCTGAACAATGTGAGGGGGGGACACAGCTCTTTACGAGGCTACACCTGGACACAGGTACGCAGATGGTCATTACCGTTGTCTCGACCATGAAGCTCAGGTGCATGACATTCCTCCAGGGTCACAATGTTTAAGTACCTCCATAACTCTCAGTGGCACTCACTCACTGTATGATATCTTGTTGATGAGTCTGCAAACGTGATCTCTAATCAGTCAATTGTTCACCTCATTTACTCACTTAATACGAAGACCGTGAAGTTTGAGATGTTATAAAATACATAAAAAATACATGTAGGAGCTAGCCAACATTTCTATGTTAGAAAATATTTTAAGATACAATAAATTGTTGTAAATCTGTTATTCCTGTGAGGAATGCTGGTTGTATCTTTTTATATAAGATATATGTAATTTTGCAGAGTAGTCTACCAATGTATGGAACAGCACTTATCTATCCTATAAAGCTTTGCTATGTAAAAGTATGGTAACTAAATTGATCCTTAAACTATGCCACTTCACTGCATGTTTCCACAGTGGAATTCACTTCGCTTACAATCTAAATTAGAAACCATTTGAAATTCTGCAATGAGGTGTACAAACGACCAACATATTTTCGTCAGATCTTAGGTAAATGTAGCCTGAAAGCTACACACTCACGTAATTGTCTAAAACTTAGCTAACAACGGTGTCGTTATTGGGGTGGGTGACCAGCAGGCCCGTGGCTGGCATCTCTGTTGGCCCGGCTGGCGAACAAACTCAGGGCTGAAAATAATGTCGAGTGTAATTGTCGAGTTTTTGTGTTTTTTGCCTTGGAATGGGGAAAGTCAAGGCCCATAAAGGCAGCCTAAAATAAAGCCTAAATTAAAGGCTGCGGAGAGGTGGCTGGACATTTCTGCCCCGCACAGATTACAGTGCAGGCCCTGAACACTCTGACCACGAGAGAGACGAGGAGAAAGACAAGTGGAGAAAGAGAAGTGGAAAGAGAGAGAGAAAGGCAGAGTACGGGAAAGAGAAAAGAAGACAGAGAGAGTGATAGATAAGAAAGGAATAAAGGGCTAAGTACAAGAGGTCTGTAGATAGGTGGGCTAATTTCTAAGTGAGTAAATGATGAACACTCTTACAGACATGACAGTTTAAATATGTTGGCAGAGCAAGTATGTGTGCATGTGTCTGTATGACGACATGGTGGAGGTGTATGTGTGTATGAGTTCACAGCCATTTTTGTTTATGAGCGCTGGGTTCTGTTTCTTTTCCTAGTTTGACCACATGTCCAGTATGAAAATTCAACATACTGACCGATTCAGATACTGCTGTTCAATACAATGCCCTGTATTGATACATCATGACAGTCTATGAATGTAAACATTCACATCCAAACACACACACACACACACACACACACACACTTACCTACAACAAAAGATTCTCACTCGCTCATTTTTCGTATGCACCATTAGTGAAAAGGTTATAAAACACAGTTAATATCTCCATAATGTTTCCATTGTAAAATAAAGAGGATGCAGTGCCCTTGTGCTGACCTCAATAATTAGCTGTCACTGTACCATCAAAACACAACGACTTCCCAAACTGATGATCCCAAAGAAAGGAATATTGCCAAGTCATTCTTTATGAAATATCAGCACATATTCTATCTATCTATCTATCTATCTATCTATCTATCTATCTATCTATCTATCTATCTATCTCTCTCTCTCTCTCTCTCTCTCTCTCTCTCTCTCTCTTATCCAGGTGACAGTATAGCTATTATGCTTCTCTCTGGAGAGTCCATCTACGATGACAAAAGCAGATGCTTTTCTGTCTCTGTTCCCATGGCATCTGCTATATAAAGTAAAAGGGCAGCAGTCTTACCTGAGAACCTGCCAATGATCATCAGCACTGTGCGCCAGAGCTGAAATCTGAACGCAGCTCAACCTTTACAGTTTGCCAACATTCATCACACACACACACACACACACACACACACACACACACACACTTTATCCCTCTCAGTTTCTCTTACTCATTCCAGAAACAAACATAAACAAAGGCATGCTGGCAAATAAATCATAATATTTACCTCCCGCATCACTGTACACACAAACAGAGGTAAATAAATAAGATGACCTGTAGGCCTAAGATACACATTCAGCACACACACACACACACACACACACACACGCTGACACACACACACACACACACACACACACACACACACACACTCAAGCACACACTCACGCACACACTCGTGTACACACACACATACACACACACACACCTATACACATACACATACACACACACACACACACCTATACACATACACACACACATACACACACACACAGTGATGAGGTGGCGACTCTGTGACCAGGGAAGGTGGAAAATGGGTTGTCACACGGAAGCTGACGAAGAAATACAACCATCCTGCTTCAATTTGCTGAAAATTCCAGAGGCTTCCGCCGATGGAACAAAACGAGTGAATTTGGTTCAAAAATGTGGCGAAGACTTCCAGGGGGAACTCATCCATCAGGGACTGCTGAGTTCATCCGAGCCGGTCCAGGCCTCCTTACCTCCTCTCCTCTCCTCTCCTCTCAGGTCACCATGATGATGAGACTGCTTTCCACGCAAGAGCTTACCGTTTGGGACTAAAGGAACTGATGGAGATCGGTGTGAAGAGGATTTCGCTGCTCATTGCGAGTGAATAAGATGATTTTTTTTCGGTTTGCTGTGTCGAGCCGTTGTCATACCTGGTTTCAAACCTAATCACCTAATCTCCAGGATCGTTTGTTTATTGTCATGGCTATAATGCAGAGTTAAGCAGCAAAGGTCTGTAAAAGCATTTCCCATTCGAAAGTGATAGCCGATATATTAAATATGCATTCAAATTTCATGAAAAAGAACCTTCTCGCTATATTCAGCGCTTGGATTGCACTCTCAGAGTCAAAATAAACACGTTATCCACAGCTTCCAAAGGTATAAGTAGGAAGGACATATCAGGAGCACCTAAGGACTCTTCGGCCATGACGACAAAGAGGAAAACAGTTAGGATTACACATAGAGCACGTCTCTGGGTTTACAACTAAGCAGGTCCTGTTTAAGGAACCTGAAGTTAGAGAATCTTTGAGAAAATACTCTAACTTCTAAAGAGCCTTTGTTCGGGTGTGAGTCAAAAACCAAATCAAGTGTTAAACTTAAAATAATCACACTCTCTCTTTTTAGGTATACTGTTTTAATGGACCATGTCCGCAAATCAACACGTTTTGGCACTAGGCAGTAGAGGCCTTCGCATTGACTGTAAAGCCTCTCGTTTCACATGAAGTCAAAAGTGAGAGTTTTTGTGAAAGCTAAACCCATGATGACTATGGCATCTTGAGCTGCCATATCAATCACTATTCATTTTCCAACCTTAATTTGTATCTCTCTATTGCAGAGGAAGAACACAGGGCATCTTCATAGGTTATAACTACAGTGTTCTGACTGCATACTCTGCAACAATCAGGGTATTACCTGTGCTTGTGGCACACAGGAATGAAACTTAACTCAGAGGCACAAATGCTGCAAGACAGACCTAAGGTGTATTTGAAGCTTATTAAGTAAAGGTGTACATAAAAGGCATAGCCTTAGATAGGGAGAAAACACCTTGCCAAATTCAATCCAGATGAAAGGCCATGGACAAGACTTAAAGCAGTCTTTTTATCAGCCTCATTCCAAAACAGGTTTACCATATTGTTGCAGACCAATGTCATTAGGCTTACGCTCCTGACAGTTGGTGTCCACGTGGCACGTGGTGTTATCCGAAAGCCTTTTATTTTTGTTGCCAGCAGCAACTTTTTTTTAAAGGAAGAACGTTGGATCAAGGAGCAGGCGTGGAAGGCGTCCTGGTGGGTTTACGGGCGCTCGGGGTCCCGGGTGAGTTTTGATGGGGAGCCAGGGGCCAACGGGGGGCCCCGCCGTTAAATGACCAGGAGACAGGGGACCCCCAGGGGGGACACAGTGAGGCCCCTTGTTCTGACTTTTACTGAGGTAAACAAAAAAAACGACATGACACCGCGGAAAAGATAACAGAAACCAAGCTGGCTGCTGGGCATGCCGCGTGCCAACCCTGGCCCCTTCTGTGGTGGTGTAATTAAAACGTGTGTGGTTACATGCAATGCAGGTGAGATTTACAGTAAGTAAGCACACAAAGTGCTGTGCAGTCAGTGTGCAAACAAAGAGATCATGATGAAGCAAGTGCTGATGGCTAGCTTAATTTTTTTCATGCATGTTGGTGTGCTTACACGAAACACCTCAACACTCGGTTTCTCCCATTTCGCTGGGTGTCAATGGAAATGATCAAGTACAAGTACCACTATTGTTTAAATGCTTTATTCCAAATGTGTAATTTCTGTGCTGTTAAATCCACAGCGAAACCTGGATCTTTGTGACTATTCATTGGCAAAAGAACAGGCTCGAGAGTTATCATGAAATCATGGTTCCAAGACCAGCTGATCCGGAGCAGTATATGTGGCCTCATCTTTACTCAGCTGTCTGTATCAGCCAGGAATATGGAACAACATCACATTTCCTCGCTGTCAATGCAATGCATTCTGGACTTGAAATAGTGACGTGTTTGGACAATCTCATCCAAACACCACTATACCACAGTGTACCCACCCATGTGGTATGGTGACGTTTAGACGAGATTGTCCAAAAACGTCAATATTTCAAGTCCAGAATGCATTGCTTTAAGCCAGCCAGTCCTTTCAAGCAAGCCCACTATCACATCTAATACTGGGTTAGGACAGTGATGACCCCATCATTTTGTTTCCCCAATTCCTTTGCCCTAGATTCAGATAGGGTATCAACACTTACCCCCAGTGTCATTGTGACCCCTAATACTGGGTTTGGACAGTGATGACATTGAAGACACTCTGATTCTGTTACCCTTATGCCTTTGACCTTGATGATTCTCATAAGGTATTGGCACTTACCCCCAGCAACATTTCGGGGGCTTGGAGTGGCAGCATCGGGCTGTCATTAGGACCCAGGACCCTGGTTCCTCCCGATGCCCGTGGCCCTTAGCAGGTAGCCTGGGACTTCAAAAGGTCCTGTAGACCCCTGGAACCTTCCAGAACAGGGCCTCCATAAAGCTCCTCCATTGAAGCCTGGTGCGATAATAGGTAGCAGAAGGCAGGTAGAGGGGGAAACGGAGGAGATGGGCTTAACGACTTTCCAGCCTCAGTGAAAACGAGAGGCTCTTAAAAATCCAGCCCCCCCCGCACCCCCCAACCCTCCGACACCAGTCGCCAGAGATGCTAACTGGGACACCCATAAAACAAATACCCCTAAGGGGCTTTGGGTGGAAGAGAGAGAGAGAGAGAGAGAGAGAGAGAGAGAGAACAAGAGAGAGAGATGCCCCTCTCCATCAGGACTGACGTGGCACACCTTGAGGCCTCTGGTGGCTCTGGTTGCTTTAACTGCCCAAAGCATCAACTCATCAACTGGAATTATGCCCTTCACGCAGCTGACGCCTGATGGCTTTTAGAGCTAAACCTTCTCCATGTTCAACTTATCCTCCCCTAAAGAAGAAGACAGTTTTAGGTAAATCCTCACCTTAACAAGATGCCAGAGTTACGACTATAGCTACAAAACTTTTTACATGTCTCTCTTTTGGACCTATAATAAAAAACATATTCAACACATTCACTAAATGTATAAAGTGTAAATGTAGCATGGCATTCATAGTGTATAATGTGCAGAAACCTATTCAATAACATGTTCTGAACAGAGTTAATTGTGAAGCAAACTGTACGCTCTGCAAATCAAGGTGTACATCCCATATGATGACCATCATTGTCATATGATGACAACCACTGTACAGAAACATATCACAGTAACCCTGCACTGCTCTGTGCTCCTCTTAGCATCTGGTTAATACCAAACCATAAGCCACAGTATGGTCAGAGCCAAAGGTGGAGACCCAGACCAAATCACAGGGCCATGCCCATACTCAAATCCTACCATACTAAACCCTTCAGGGAGACAGGTAGGTAGTATATGTAGAGCATAGCATGGCACCATATGAGAACCTTAGCAGTTTCAGGGCTCTCTCTGAAAGCAGGAGGCCTTTGGCTTTGGCTGGAGAAGGAGGAAGTTACAGCCAGATGATGACAGTGAGCATAGATAAGGCAGCTCCAGGAAAGTATCTGAGAAGGTTTGGCTGGGGTTTTGTCAGGCAGATGGCTGTGTGAGTTATGCTGGCTGGGAGGTGAGGGTGGTTGAAGATGTTGTCATACTTCAGATTAATTCGCAGTGGGAGCCAAAACCAGTAGCTCATCAGCCATTAATGGTAGCATGGGATCATACTACTAAGTCTTCAGTCAAGTATTGCATTCAGTCATTGTGCTTGTATGTGCACAGTCATGTGCATGCTTGCACAGTCATGTGTGAGCACAGTGATGGACAACCTGGATTCAAAAGTTACAATACATATTCCACATATTCCAAATCACTGGGTTCTACCCGTGTGCTTCATACATGTGGTTTTCGTAGTCAATTCTTCTACCTGGCTAAAAAGCATTCGTGCTTAATAAAAGCAGCTGACTTAGAAAATGGCTTGAAAACACTGACGGACTGAAATATATATAGCTTCTAAAGCCAGGTTTCTGATCACCAGTGTGTGAACATCTGTATGCATGCACTCACTAATGCACAGTGCATGTGTACAGAAATGTATGAATGTAGGGGTGTGGATTTGGACTTTCACAAAGGCTCTGTAGGGGGAGATCTACATGTATACGGTATGCTCATGATAAAGAGGGTGTGTCTTATCTATGTGTACTGTTTGTATGAAGTAATATGGTAATATGACTATGCATCTACATCCCACATGCATTTTCTTTTGTAAAGAAGACATTATTTTGACACTTTGTTTTAAAAAGCTGGACTTGTGAGGTGCATTTTGCATCAGTGCGATGCAGAAGTGCAAGTCTGTGATGGTCTCTTTGTAGTCTAATTCTAGTTAGGTGCCCCCTGTGGGTCACCAAAGGGAACTACACAACTCTCTCAGAGAGGGTTGGCCGAAAGTCTGTGTGTGTGTGTGTGTGTGTGTGTGTGTGTGTGTGTGTGTGTGTATGGGCGTGTGTGGGCGTGTGATGGATCAGTGATGAGGATTCAGCACAGCTCTGTGAAAAAGTGGCTGGAATTTATCTGCAACATATATGCATCTGTAGACGTATCTCTATGATGCACACAAGCATTCTGAAATACACATATTATCACAAGTAATCTGCAATGCGCGAATGATTACTCAACCCTAGACCCGCATACATCCGCATATTTAAACTCTCCAAGACCCACGAGTATTGCACATGCTTGAGCAGAGTTGAGTTAAGTAGGAGACATCTGAGGGAATAAACAGGCGCTGAGGAAATCTTAGAGTGCTGATCCGGAAAAACAACATGAGATGTCACATCAATAAATGTGTTGGGGCAATGGCAATGTTTGGCTTAATGACTTCCTTTTTAAAAGTGGTGCCAAGAAGCACAGGGACTGAGAAAAGGCATCGGAAATGCCAAGTGAGAATGTGTATATACACACACAAACACACACATACATAATTGTATCCACACATGCACAACCTTACCCCCCCAACCCCTCACACACACACACACACATACACACACACACACACACACACACACACACACACACACACACACACACACACACACACACACACACACACATAGGCACACATGCTATGTATTTACATCTCAGCAACAACCAATACTAACACTGTAGGAGATAAACCTGGTGGGCAGAAAGACACACTAGCACATGTGGCACATTTGGACAGAAAAAGTGAGTGAGCGAGTGAGTGAGTAAGAGACGGAAAGACAGACAGAGAGAGAGAGAGAGGGAGAGACAGACAGAGAGAGAGAGAGAGAGGGAGAGACAGACAGAGAGAGAGAGAAAGAGAGAGAGAAGGAGGAAAAAAAGAGAAACGGGGAAAGACATTAGTGAACCCTTGCGATTCGGACGATTCAGATCCCCAAAAAGTAAGAGGTGGGAGGGGGCGAGTGGGAAGGCAGGGGAGGCTGGACGTCATCTGAGAAAGGAATTCTACAGATTAGGATAATGTAGGCTGTAGGGAAACATGCAGTACATGTTTGACAAGAGATGTTATGGGGCATAGAGTTCTTCTTCTCTGTGTGTCTGGGTGCTCTTTGTCTCTCCAGAAAAATTACATCTCTGCTCCCTTTCTCCTTTTTTTCCATATCTTGCTCTTCTTTTTCTTTTTAGGAGAAGTGAACTGTTAACTCTTTCTCTACACTTCTCCACTGCTCCATCCCCCCTCATCTTCCCTCTTTTCTGTGACTCATTCTTTGACCTGACAAATCACAGACTTTCCTCCAACGGAAACTCTGAGCTCCAGAGGGTCAGCATGAGACAATGAAGACAGCGTGTCTAAGTGTGTGTCTGTGTGTGTGTGTGGTGGAAGGGCTGGTTGGTGGTGTGTTGGTGGTGATTTGTCACTTCATACAGTGCATGTCTTGCTGTGTGTGTGTGTGTGTGTGTGTGTCTGTGTGTCTGTGTCTGTGTGTGTGTACATGTGTGCCTGTGTGTACGTGTCTAATTTGTGAATGAAGTCCATCCAAAATCCAAGAAAAGTAGGCTACACATAAACACATACACAAGTATACAAGTCAGCCCATGACAGACAAAGCAGAAACAGGCCATGTTGTTTCACAGTGTGTTGGAGTGCGCTGTGTGTTTGCTGCATGTGTGTATGGGAGTGTGTGTCGTGTGTGTGTTAGTATACTGCCCTTACACATGAGCATGTGTTAATGTGTGCTGCTGTTTTTGTGTTTGTGTTTCGGAACACTGTAATTTTCTTCAGTGGTCGCTGGTTCAGTGCTAGTGTATATTCCCTGTGCACATATCTGACTCACGTGCAGGGCATGGAAAAAAGAGGAAAAAAGGGAGAAAGGGAGGGATAGAGAAAAAGGAGAAGGGTAGAGAGAAAGAGAGACTTTCCTGGGAGGTGTGGTTTTTGGGGCAGGACATTTCGTGAAGGGAGGGGCCATGTCCTCTCTGGCTGGCTTTTGATTGGCTGTCAGAGGACACCCAGTGGAAGAGGTTCTTCCTTTTGAACACATCTGTCTGTTGAGGTTTTCTTTTTTTCTCTCTCTGTAGCTCACTTTCTCTCTCTCCCCCACTCCTTCCTTTGTTCCATGGTGGAAAAGGCAGCTGGAAAATCCTCCATTGCTCCGCTTTGCTCTCCTCAGCTCAGTCTCCCCTCCCCTCCCCTCCCCTCTACCTCCCACCTCTGACATCTGTACGTATCCACCCAGCGCATCTGGGAAGCAGTCCAACTGGAGACATATACAGTGGTAATGAAAACAATGGCAACATCAACTGATCACTATCAGCACATTTCTCTTACCGCAGACACACATTTGTCTTGTGTCTTGTGTTTATGCTCATCATTGAATTGCTTTCATGGTGAAAGGTGAGGAAGGATTGAGAAAGCACCTTATCTCTCGGTTTGGTCTGTTGTTCCATTCTCTGTTTGAATGGTAGTGTTATGAGAAGGAAATGCTCAGCAGTGTCTCGGGTACTTTAATAGGCAGTGAGGTTACGCGTAAGAAGTTGTAAAAGCTTATCAGTGAGAGATCAGATACAGTATGTGGCTCTCACATTCTGTTTTAGTACTTCTTCAGTATGCTTCTTCAGTATGCGTATCAGTCGTTACATGCACATTGAGACATTGAAAGGGAGAATATGTCTGTGATGATTCTGTGAGGCCTATGAAGCTGCACAATGCAAAAGTGTCTAGTGTAGGATAGAGTCTTGTAGTGGGTGGTGTTGAATAGACTCTTGTAGTGTAGAATATCCTCTTGCAATGTAGAAGACACTCCTGTAGTGTGTATTGTAGAACTGACTCTTCTAGTGTGTAGTGTAGAATAGGTTCTTGTAGTCTGTAGTGTAGACGACTCTTGTAGTGTAGAATAGATTCTTGTAGTGTGTAGTGTAGAAAATACTCTTGTAGTGTGTAGTGTAGAATAGAGTCTTGCAGTGTGTAGTATAGAATTGACTCTTGTTGTATGTAGTGTGGAATAGACTCTTGTAGTGTAGAATAGACTCCTGTAGTGTGTAGTGTAGAATATATTGTTTTACTCCCACTAAGCACTGGAGACTCCCAACACCCAACCCCCTCACCACCCCTTTTTCCTGTTTAAATGTATCATGAAGAGAAAAAAAAGAGAGAGACATTAGTGAACCCTCGCGATTCGGATGATTCAGATCCCCAAAAAGTAAGAGGTGGGAGGGGGCGAGTGG